>JALIZH010020203.1:0-261372 GCA_030522465.1 Rhipicephalus appendiculatus
GCTCGCGGCCGTTTCGTTAGCTTGATATACACCAAATTTGGTATTGAGTGACATGACTCTATGGCGAACATAAATGACAAGTCGTAATATGGAAATCATGACTTCATGAGCGACATGACATGCATGCCACGCTCATGGCGTGCTCGCGGCCGTTTCGTTAGCTTGATATACAGCAAATTTGGTATTGATTGACATGACTGTATAACGAACATAAGTGGCAGGTGGTAACATGAAAATCTTGGCATGCATGTCATCTACAATCCATTTACATGCCACGCTCATGGTGCGCTAGCGTCCAGTTCGCTAGCTTGACATACACCAAATTGGTATATCGCGACGTGACTGTATGACGAACACCAATGACAGGTCGTAACATGTAAAACATTACATGCAAATTATGTAAAGCATGATTTGCTCCTTCCTGGCTGCTTCGCATTACATCGATTCCCACAGTGCGTGGCATCTGCCGGCTTTTTAATCATAGCATTACACGTGCTTGCTTCCATGTCATCTGCCTCTATGCCAAACTGGCGCACTCGCTAATATTGCTGGCTATGTTACGTCGTCAAAGCCGTAAGCATGGTCAGTATTTTGAGTACGATCGTTTCTGGCGACATAAATTTAGGTGCGCATTGTTTGCACGGCTGAGGGAGGGAGTGCGATAAGTCGTTTCAATGATCGCTCATGCAACTTTAAAAGTCCGGCAGAGCTACAATGCCGGCTTGTGTGGTCTTTATGTGCGGCCCTAGTATCAAGGTAATTAGTTTATTTTAACTGCGTTTTCTTCCTTTTTTTATGAAGCGGAAACTTAGGCCAGTTGGTTACAAGCGTAAAAGGCCACTGGGACGAGGATAAAAACACTGGTCCACGCTAAGCAACAACTAAACTTTATTACATTCAACATGCAACTATATCTACACAAAAATTGATGACCGCGTGAGCACAAGAAAACCGCTAAAATTATAAAATTAGTGACCACTCCTATGGTATCGATTTCTTCGCACATGACCCATCGCTGTCAGACGAGACGTAGGTGAGCCACAGTCTCGTCCTGTGCCTATCCCTTACGTGCACCAGTTCTCGCACCGCCTAAAAAGGTTGTGGAAAAGGGTGTGGCGTAGACGTCGCTTTTACGGCGCCGAATGAACTAGAACGCATGTGTGTGGCGGTGAATGGGCTAAGCCAAGGCAAGGCGTATAAAGTGAACTATGTTACTTGTGTTGTTCAGGGCTAAACCCCAGTGGTATACAGGATTCTGTTGTCGTGTGGCCGTTGTTACCTCAGCCAAACGTAAGGTTGCGGGAGCACCGAGCGGCCGTGCATTCGCTGGTCAAGGGGGGGGGGGGACACCTATGACACCTGGCCGAAGATTATCATGCTGCCCATACTACGAAAAAACCCGCGGTGCTGGGCATCTTTGCAATGCAAGAAGTGAGGGAAAGATTTGAGCCCCCTCAGCATTAACAAATAAGCTGAATCATCTGTTAGCAGCCCATGGCTGGCTCTCTGGGAATAAGCCTATCTGCGAAGAAATTGACACAATAAGGGGTTATCAATATATTTTTTTTAGTTAACCGGACCCTTCTGCGCATGCGGTCATAATTTTTTTGTAGATATACTTGCATGCTGAATGCAAAAAAGTTTTGTTGAAGTCTAGCGTTGCCCCGTATTCTTTCTTCTCGTACCCTTCCCATTTTACCCTGGTAATCCTGTCCTATTATGCTCCTCTTGGTTTCTACTGTTGTTGTTTTTTTTCTCACGTATATTTTTTTTTCGCTCCATCGCTTTCAATTTTGTATTGTATTCCTTAGTGTAATGTATTTCAAATTTTGCATTCTATCTTGCTGTGTTGATAATAATTAATCTCGTATTTGAACTGCTTTTAAGTGTTACCAACCTGCTAAACTGCAGCCAATTGTTTAATTCAAGTTTTTCGTAATATCTAACTAAGGGTCATCTAGATACAAGTAATTTGATGCTGATGTATGTTAACCAACAAACTGAAGCCCAAATCGTTCATTCCATTGGTCGTGCATTTTGCAATTAGTGCTTAGGTTCATTTCTCAACAACGCGAAAACGTTGTCACAATGTGCGCATAAACATTGTCACCAACACGAAAAAGTATTTAGAGCTACCAAATCAAATCAGAAAATTAAGGCAGCTTCACACTAGTGGCGCCAAGCTTGAAGGAAGTGCAGAGCTGCGCAGCCCTTTTGCTTTTCTTCGGTTTTGTCTTTCCTTCTTCGTTTCTTCTTTTCTTTCTTTCTTGACTTTTCTGTTTTTTATCTTTATTTCTATTTATATCTATTCTTCTTTCTATTTCCTCAGTTTCGTTTTTCTCTCTTTTTGTGTCTCGTTATTTCCTGCTTTTTTTTTTTATTTTTATACGTGGTTTTGCCTGCGTTACGCCAAGCGACAACATACGAAGCTATAGGACAGCCCGGACCCTTAAGGTGCTCGCGAAGCTGCACGCCCCCCTCTCTCCATAGGGAGAGAGCGCGGCGCCGCGTCAAAAACCCACGCGATGACGCGCTGCAACGGGTGCGTGTAGTCAGGCCTTAAAGAGAAAGCGCAAGGAGTGGTATACTCTGTCGCTTCTTCAGATTGTGGCGCGTCGTACGTGGGCGAGACGAAAAACCTTTCGGAGAGGCTGCGACAGCACCGGAACGACGTCCGCAAGTTTGACCGACAAGGAGCGCGCTGGCAGAGCACAGCGAGGTCAACGATCACCGCATCGCCTTTGACAACTCCCGCGTCGTCGACTGTGAGGTCAGTTTCCACAGGCGGTTTTTTGTGGAGTCGTGGCATATTCACGCAACTCCTGGAAACGTGAACCGGTCGGCTGGCGCGCTCCCGAGTGTGTACTACAATGGGCTACGGCACGTTGGTGAAAACAAGCGTCACCCCCCGGCTTGAGAAGAAGGCGCCAAAAGCTCTGTTGTTCCCTGGTGCCACTCAGTCACCCCTGAAGAAGGGTCCTAGTTGGACCCGAAACGTCAGGATTTTTTCATTTTACAGTAAAACTATGTTATTACTTTAATTTAATACCTTGGTTGGTGTCCCTTTCCCAAGGTCAAATCAACCAAATAACTGCGCAATATCAAGATATCCACGCTCGTGACAATACTGCACGTTACGTCACACGCATCACTACGTGACAGCTAGCAGCACAGTATCATCTTCACGCAGCGGACAGCGCGCTTCCACCAGGTGTACGGGCTGCGGAACAGAAGGAATTGCTTTCTTTTTGGTCATGGTGTGCATTAAATGTTAACGCGACAGCGTTACTTGGCCAGGTTCGCGAAAGCGTGGACTCATCCGGTGCCCGCAGAAGCCTTGCGCAGTAAACACATGACCTTTCATACCAGCACTGACGCTGGCGCGAACGTGTAATGTCGGCATCACTTTCATTGTACAAACTCAAGTAAATAAACGCAATTCGACCTCCGAATTTTCTTATTCTTTTTAAGACCTGTTTAAGACCTTTTTAAATCATGTTCTCTAGTCATGTTCCTTAAAAACACCTGAATGTTTCTATCTCCTAAGAATATGCTGAAGGATCTTCTGCAACTCTTTTTCTGAAATTTCGCTTCGAAGTACTGAAAAAAATGTTCGATAAATATTCCAAAACTATTCTATTTGATTCGCACTAAAACTTTATTATTCGAATTACCTTCGCACCCAGAACGTTGCTATTCGCACAGCTCTAATTTTTTTAACTGTAATTTTTGATAATAAGGCTAAATGTACAAAACCTGCTTGAAAACTTGAGTTATGAGCTATGGGTCAACTTTGCGAACCAGTAGCACACTGTAGAGGCTGTTTAGCTGCATAGAAAATGTCTAACAAGGAATCAGGTAACATAAAGTTTCAGTCGAAAAGAAAGAGAGCCATATTCAAGAGGAATTCATATATTTTAAATCTTATAATCTATCTAGATTCCATATTCAACATCGTATTGGACCCAGTCTCGGCGAATGCAACTACAGTAGAATCTCGGTACAGGGAACTACACGGACGCGAAAAACTGGTTTTGGTTAACGGAAGATGAGTTTGCCCAGCGATATGTGTAGAAAGGTAGGACTGTTATACAACATAAAATAGTTAGGTATAATAAACATAAAGGGGTTAATGTATGAGCTAGTTTGAGTAGTATGAAGCATAGTTGATGGCTAGTGGATGGACTGGGCTTTCCCTAGTTGCGATATCAAGAAGGTACTGGTGTTGCAGTCATAAAAATTCCGTAGCCCTTCTGTTTTCTGGAAATTGGGGGGCAAACAAAGCTTGGCGGGAGCATGCCTGACCTGCTTTTTTTCTGTCGCATTTTGAAATTCTCCCTCGCAACTTTTTTCCTTCCTTCATGCCGGAAATGGCACTTTCATCCATGTGGTTAGCAGTACAACACTTCATTTGCTAAAGTCAACAGCGACGGTCATGTGTTCATATCCAGGCCACAATGAAATATGGGCACGCGAAATTACAAGTGACCGCAATAGAAGGTCAGATCGAATACCAATAACAGCGCAATGCATTTCTTCTACAAGCAGGCAAGAACAGGCTAAGCTGACTCGCCGTGCCTCAAGAGTAAGTGAATTCAGGACGAAACTCTAATACTGTGAGATGGATGTATTGGCAGCCTCAATTTAGTGTAGTTGCGACCATATCATCTAACTTAATTTTTGTGCAATGGCGTTGTTTTGAAACTAAGTGTTTATTAGGGATTGGTAAATCTCACTATTGCGAGCACTTATTTTTTTTTATAAATGTCATGGTTAGATGCAGAAGGCAGCACCACGACATATCCAATTATGTTTCTTAGGTTTCCTTGGCTTCATGCAGATGTGAATAGAGCGTTTGTTTTCAGAAACGTAGAATCGAAGACGAAACATCTGTTGACAGAATGTTAGGTTCATGCTACATTCTAGAATTTAATGTCAATGGATCCTATTCAAATCCACATCACGAGTACTTGTTAGCATCTATGATCATAAGCAGAACAGTGAAGATCTTATCAGTGTCGATTTCTGTGAAAATTTACTGCATAGGTATTACTGAATCACTTTCATACAATTCCACATGCGTAAAATAGTAAACTAATAGATTAATGAGAGGAAAATGTATCAAAGACACAAGAGAACACTAGCCAGACATACCAGTCAAAGGAGGAACTTTCTCCTCCATGCTTCCGATGAAGGCCCCACTGGTGCACACTGCTATGACTCTCATCATCTGTCTGTACTGAGACAGGTCGAAATATTTCAAGCATTCTCGTTCTGCTTGACGTGTTTTCAACTTGAGTTGGTGGCAAAAAAAAAAATTACACCATCTCCCGCTAAAGGGAACCATGTGTAGATGTGAAGCAGCGGGCGCTAACGCTTACACTGGCGGTGGCGTTGACGCTGGCGCTATCGCAGCGTTGCGCAGGAGAGAAAACTGAGGAGGCGCAAAGCACGCAGTGATGGAGCGGTGTTTCCTACTGGAACATGCCAATCGCTGCTAATGGGCAATGAGAGACAGAAGACTCCGACTGGACCCAGAGACCCGCAGTCGGCTTTTAGTTAACGCGCACGCTGCGAATTTTTATTGTTCAACAACGCACAGGAGAAATATCCCACCGGCACCACATTGGAGGTCAAGATCCATTGTCATATATACGGGATGGACAATGAACGGTTGTGCAGCGCGAGCAGTCGGTTTTTTCAACCAAGAAACTCGCTAGCAGACGCTGCCTGCGTCGGCGTCTCGAGGCGAGAGAGGGGGGGTAGCGTAGGAGAGGAGAGAGAGGGGGGGGGCGCGCATGCGCAGTGGGGGTGTGGACGCTGTGGGCAGGGATGCCTAGAGGAGAGAGGGGGGAGCGTATTAGAGGAGAGAGGGGGGGACGCGCATGCGCAGTGGGAGCGCGGGGGAGGGATGCCTAGAGGAGAGAGGGGGGAGCGTAGGAGGGGAGAGAGGAGGGGAGGCGCATGCGCAGTGAGGGTGTGGTTGCCGCGGGGAGGGATGCCTAGAGGAGAGAGAGGGGGAGAGGAGGTTTTTTTATTTTTTATTTTTTTTTTGAAAGGTTTGCGCATGCGCAGTAAGGGTGGTCACGCCGGCACACCACCACCACCACCACCACCACCGGATTAAGCTTCGCCATAAGATGCTTCACATCTAAAACAATTCAGTAAAGACAATACTTCCATGACTGTTCTACGAACATAACAAGCATTGATTGTGAACTCCTGGGGTTATTTCGGGATAGCGATTCAAACGCTCAAGGAAATTGTTGATTATGGTTGGAGTTCATGAATCTTCCTCTCCCTGAAAAAGACATTGCATATTCATAAGTGAGATTTGAAGAGAATTTGTTACATACACCTGGAAGCAGCGATGCAAGGTAAATTTGGTCTGAAAAAAAAAGTTGACCTGTCTCTTTAAAAAGTCATGTGCGTGGCAAGCCAGATCTCTAAAAATGAGTCAGAGGGCTCTTTTTTTGTTAGAGCATCAGTGTACGCAAAAAAAATGATTCGCATTTCAAGGAACCGAGAACTGCCCAGACCATGAAATGATATGACTCCACTGATGGAAAGGTTGTCCGTCGCATTGACTCAAACAAATCCAGTTTTTTTTTCGTTGAAGTTGGAGTTATATTTCTATTTCTTCATTGAAACTCGCAAGAAATCGCGTTTGGCGCCTATGGCAGCCTTAAATGAACGACCCGATGTGCCCCGTCACGTGACGATTGAGCGCTCTTCGCGGTCGAGGATTTTCGTTAGTAATGTAATATTGTTCCTTCGTTATATTAAAACATATTACTCCCATAAAAATGTACATATAGACCTGCGTTAGTAGTATGCATTCGAGTGGTGCTGCCTTCGCGTGATGTATAGATCCCATGCTCGTCAGCGCGTATTGAGGAACTTTTCATAGTGCTAGGAAACCTATCACGTAGTTTAAAGGTCGCTAAGGTTTTGGCGCGACATAGTTTTGCTACTTAATTCGTCTCAGAAATGACGCGCACTGCTACTCGGCGCGGCTGCGCATATGCGGAGTGACGTTTTCGATCACTTGGCTTGGCTCGTGCATCGAGAGAGTAATGACGCCGGGACAAGCCAGCCATGACGCAAGCGCAGACAACCTTGGGAGCAGGCGCACACAACGTGGTACAAATACAGGGAAGGTGTATGATGCCACATCATCTCATTGTAATGGTTTGTTATTTTCAATCAAAGTTAAACGCGAAATAAAGGTTGTTAAGCATAGTTAAGGAACTTCTGTGACAGCAGAACGTGGACAGCTATCACAAATCGCGAGAAGGGCTGGCGGCATCACTATCAGTTCTCAGCGTTGCTGGAGGAAACGTAGTACTTCCGGGCTTAGAGCCTTTCAGATCGAAAGATACTGCTCGTAAGATAACTACGTATTTTCGGGATTAACTACTGGAGCTACAAACACTCAAGGTTCGAGGTTTCTGTCGCGCACTAAAAAAATGGTTCCGGAAAAATCGGTTGTAGGTGCCTTTAAAACGATGCAGGCAAACTTTTCTCCGATTCATGTCCCAGGAAACCAGTTGTTTTTTCCGAGGTAAACACCACGGTTTAGTATGTCTTTGTTTATATTGTCGTTACCTTTTCCGTGGTGTGCGTGAATCTGTTCTGAGGGTAAAGAGGGCATTGTGGTCGGATTTTCTTTTTCCCCTCAAATAAATGAAAATTAATTATTTTCTGCAGAGCCCCCAACAGATGTACAGTTCAAGTAGCTAACCTATCATAATGTTGTTACGCAAACAGCTTCTGCAGAGCGAATACTCTAACAACGTGATCTTGCAGTACCTTTCAAAGTAATCACTTCGTGATGATCCATTTAACGAACGATGGGCTTAAGTAACTGATGTGTACGGGTTCCCTTAGTAGTTAATGATTTGCTTGCAAAATTGACGCTGGAAATTCTGCGCCTGTTCCCGCAAAAACATCCTTCAAATTTCTGGAGCCCTCCTCTACCGCTTCTCTCATAACCATATTGTTGTTTTAGGACGTAAAACATCAGATATTATTGCAGTCTCAAAGCTGCGTCATTGTCTCATATAAAAAGCAAGTGCATTTGACGGCGGCCACGAACATCTGTAGCAAGTCGTGACGATACGGAAGCACGGTGTTGAGATCAGTGGTGCCGATAGGCCATATTGACTGCGCCACGGCCTCGTCAGGCCGGAGATGAGGGCTGCTACTGGAGTTACACGCCCAACCTGATGGCAATATGGACAACACAAAGGTGTTTGCACGCAGCACGCAGGATAATAGGAGTGCACAATCATCGTAAATCCGTGAATATGCCCCGACGTAAGGCAAGCTCGTGCGTGGTGCCGCATTCGTGCTAGCTTATAACGTGCCTCTACTTATAGAAAACATTCATTTGCCATTACCTGAGGAATAATTGTTTTCACCATTTCATTTTAACAGTATTAACAATAATAACAATATCCAGGGTTTTACGTGCCAAAAGCCCGACATCATTATGAGGCACGCAGTAATGGTAGGCTTCCGAAATTTTGATGATCTAGTGTTATGTAACGCCCAGTGACATCGCACAGTACACGGGTGTATAATATTTCGCCTTCATCGAAATGCGACCACCGCGGCCCGGATCGAGCGCGCAACTTTCGGATCGGCAGCCGAGCACCGTAACCCTAGAAGCAGATAACCCGCCACACTATTTTCTGTGTGTATAATTTCCATTCGGTAAAGAGAACTTCCGCATTTTTTTACGCCTGTTCTTTTCAAATAATGCTCCCACTGATATTTCGCATTTGGAGCACATGTTGAATTAGGACAGCAATAAACTGAAATATTACGCCCAACTATGCTACAATGTAACGAAACTCAGCGTGTGAACAAGTCAACCAAAATACTAGTGGGAGCTTGAGAAGCTTAAATGTGGGCTGCCAAATAATGTAGGCAACATCGCCTGCCACTGAAATGAACTTCTACGTGAGCCATAGTGCTTAAAGGACCGGGACCAAGAAAGCGCTAATCCTGTCCTTTTCCTTGGTCCCTATCCTGCAAACGCTAAGCTACATTGAGAATAAAAGGTAAATGAAAAGAGTTCTAGAGCTTAGTTTGAGCTTATGTAAAGGACTTGCACCTCAAGCGTTTTATGCATAAGACACAAGAATGCCTGAATCACTATTTTTGCACAAAATGCAAATTCTGTGCTGCAGCTTGTCTCCATAGTGAGAGAGTAAATATTCAGCGTGCTGCTTTAAACGATACATCTTTTTAATAAAAATCCTATGACAGTGAGGCTCTCGTCGTTTATGCACATGAAGTACATGTCAAGGAAAAAATACTTTACCGCAGCTCACGTGGCACTGTTGCAACTAATTAACAAACACTTATTAGCTTCTTATTATTGATTTGAGGGCAAATGCTTATATTAGAAATTTGTAGTGCTCGCCAATTTGTGATACTACCATATTTTTCTGAAATCACTAAAGTAGCACGTACACCAAAATGTTCCTCATCGAATTACAAGTTGAATATCGAAGCTGATCGTGCCCGGCGCACACAAAGCGAGACTGTTCTGTCACGTCGGGCAAGAATTACCTGTGGCAAGTGAGTGATAAAATTTGAACGAGTGCGAGCTGATGCCGGAATCTTTTCGTGAAAAGCTGCAAGTAGCCCTAATCTCACTTGTGCCGTGCCAGCACATTGCCTTGCTTTTGCACTAAATGTTTTCTTCTTTTTTGTTTCTTTCAATCTTTGCACAAGAAAACCACCATATCAATTTTTTTTGTTCGTCTGGGAAGCAGAAAACTCAAGTGCAGCCACTGTGGCGCCTCTTGAAGGGAGGCAAAATATTTTTTGACGCTTATCTATAGAAAGAAACAGGAAATGTCTAGACATCGCACGCATGTGACCGGTGCACCTAAGAGGGCTGTATTTTCTCACGTCCATCAACTCCGCTACTGAAATCTGCAACTAACAACATACTGCGCTGGAAAAACGCTCTGCCATGCAAAAAGATATTACAGGAGCCCACCTCATTGAGCAGAACGTTGAGAGCATGCTGGGGATCCACAGGATACCCCAGGTCACGCGCCAAGCTGAACGCTCGGCTCCTGATTTTGCATGGCTTGGTTCCAGAGAAAGCCACAATCAACCCGTGCTCAAGCACCGCTGCCACTGTGGAAAAAGAGAAACAAGTGTGGAAATTGCTGTTAATGATAATACCAATAACAGTCGAAACATTTCATCTACGAGCGGACAAGAACAGGCTAAGCTGACTCGCCGAGCCGAAAAAATAAATGAATTCACAAAAAACCCTAGTACAGTGAGATTGAAGTGTTACCAGCCTCAATTTCGTGTAGCTGCGACCAAATCATCCTACATCATATTTGTTAAATGGTGTTTCAAACTAAGTTTTTATTGCTTGTTGATAAACCATATAGTATTGGGAGCACTTATTTTTAACGCGATAGCGTGTAAGAGCTCGTCTCGCAGAAATTCCGGCGTCGGCGTCGTTGGTTGTGAGCCAAAAATCATCTTGTTTGTGACTGAAAAATCGAGAAAGATGCAAATAAAATAATGAAAATTTCCGGGTCCGAGTGAGGATCGAACCCGGGCCGTCTGCGTGGCAAGCAGGTGTTCTACCACACAGCCACGTCTCTTTTTTTTAAACACAAGTAAAATAACTTCCTCTGCTTGGAAATGCAGTGAAAATAACTTTCATGCTTCGCAAACGCAAGCGTCCTTTATATAGGTGTCGCATTATAACATGTAATATCCCCAGGAATATTGAGTGGTACAAGCGTACATTGCCATCGGGAGTCAGAATATGTGACTATCATAACGATTTCGTAGTTTAAAGCCGGTCACCCATTACAGACGGCACACACCCTACTGCGCGTATTCCCTTAACACCACGTAGTGGGTGCATAGCAAGTATGCACTAAGTGGTTGAAGTAGGCACTCGGGACAGGATGTCGCTATCGCGTTCAACTCTTAAAGACGAAGATGAAGGGTCCCCCAATTTTTTTCTTTAAGTATCATGGGTAGATGCACAAGGTAGCACAACGACATATCTGATTATGTTTCTTAGGTTTCCTTGCCTTCATGCAGTTGTGAACTTATAGAAACTTCATTTTTTCGTCTCAAGAACAGGTTTGGCTTGTATAAACGTATATCTGAAGACTTAACATCCGCTGGGAGATTGTTATGCTCACGCTAAAATCTAGATTTTAATGTCAATGAATGCTATTCAAATGCACATCACGAGTACATGTTACTATCGGTGACGATAAACACAACAGTCAAGACCTTATCAGAGCCGATTTCGTTGAAAAATCACTGCATAGATATTACTGAACTATTTTCATACAATTCAACACGTGTAAAAATGTTAGCTATTACGTTTATGACAAAAAAAGTTTATCAAAGGCACAAGAGAACACAAGTAAGACATACCAATAAACTGCTGAACGTTCTCCTCCATGCTTTTCATGAAGGCTTCACTGATGCACACTGCTATGTCACTCATCATCTCCCTGTAGTGTAACAGGTCGAAGTTTTTCAAGCAGTGCTCGTTCTGCTCGGGCGTGTTTTCAACGTGCAGTATATGGGAAACAAAGAATGCAGCAAAAACAATACTTGCATAACTACTCTTCGAACATAACGCTTATTTATGGTTAACTCCTGGGGTCATTTAGGAATAGTAATTGAAACACTCAAGCAAATTTTTGATTATGGTTGCATTTCACGGGTCTTCATCTGTCTGCGAAACGCATTGCATACTCATAAGTTAGACTGGAAGAGATGTTGTTACATGCAGCTGGAAGCAGCATTGCAAACTAAATGTGAAGACCTTCACCAGGGCAGAAAACTACAGTACGAAAAAGGTGCTAATGTATCAAACAATACCTGAAAAGAATACAGGCTTGTTTTGATTTGAACGCTGGAAAAGAAAAGGATAGATAGATAGATAGAAATAAAGAGAGAAGGCAAGAAAGAAAATAACAGAGAAACAGTCCGCATGCACACTGCCAACGGATTTCATTCTGGGCTTCAGTCAGAATCATTCATGCCCAACATCATCACATCCACAAACCTTGTATAACGCTCATCGTACATTATGCGAGTGTTCGTATGATTTCTTGCAATTTAAAAAAATGCAATTCATTTCTACCAAAAATACCCTCTGGTCTCTTGAGTAACGCACCAAAACGGTAGAAAAGTAATTGGTTCGTATATCAGTTAGTAATAACACTATGAACGTGATGCCTTTTTTTTATTTAGTTCAAAGATGCCGACTTGCTGCAGCCACTGAAACACGTAACAAAAACCGAATGTATGATATTTTCTAGTACTCTTAATGGCGCGAGTACCAAATGCCACCCTTGTTTTTTTTTCCAGGCATATCCGCTTATCACTCAATTTCGGTTTTTCTAATTTCCATGAAAAGCGTTTTTGAAGAATTAAAATCGATCGTCTTGTTTCAAGTTATGTTGGCTGCATATTGTGAAGGAGCATAGCGTTACTTAATATAACGGCGAATCAACTGTCAGGATAGTAAAACAAATTGACTGAGTTTTTTTTAAAGACTGTGCAGCTGCGCTGTTTGAGGCACCTGGCTGAGGACAACTCAACCACTCACTTTTTCTACATGGGCTCTGAGACACGCATCAGCAAAATGGTACCGAAATTCGTGCTTCTGGTTGAAAAGTGTTATGTTTTAAGGCGACAGCCTTTAATGCCTCATCGAACTACAAAAAGGGTCGGCGGCGTCAACATGAATGACACAGAAATTTATGTGATCATGAATCACGGCTTCATGGCATAATCAATGTGTGAAAAATCGCCAAAATTGTGCAGCCACTACGAAGTCTCTATGGCTTCACGTAAGATGGCGCCATGACAAAATTGTCTCGTGGTCGTGACGGTGAAGAAGACTCCAGCTTTACTCGGAAATACGTAACTCTTTATTTGGCCAAACTTGTGGCCGGGAAACGGAAAGTCAGAGTGCAAGCAAGCAATGCACGATGTACACTGATCACGGCGAAGAGAGCGTCGGCCGTCGATAATCTGATTCGTGGTAAGGTGCGTCTGCATTTATATATGATGCATCCAATATTCAAGCGTTATCGCCGGCGTTTTCGCGAGCTCTAGATTAAACTTGACCATTCCCGATCTGCGCGTTATCTTAACCAAGTGATCTCAGACAATCGCGAAGCCTCCCGAACATTGCGACGCGTTCGGCACCGAGCGTTGCTAACAGTTTTTATGGTTGAAAAAGTCAGTTTCCCCGCAAGGGCGAAGCAATGAATGCGATAGGAAGAAATTAGAATGTCACACGAAGATAGAGGAGCAGCTAGATACTTACAGTTTCCCGCTGAAGCACAGAGAAGGATGCTCGAAAAGGACGCGCAGGTAGACACAGGACAAGAGTGAACTAAGAGCTGTCACAGTTGTTACGCCTTTGTGTTTGAGCAACGCGCTACAAGTGTCGACAACGCAGAACAAGTGTTGGCAGAACCGGACGCTCTCAGATATTTCTTCTTCTTTTAAAGTGCGACGCGCGGAATGACCCCTCTTTGACTCCTGGCACGCGGTCGCGTGTGACGCAAGGTGCCCGCTGCTTTTTTTTCTCTCTCGTTTGACATCACGACTGGGTACAGAAAGGGGCTCGTTTTTCGTGCGCGTCTCAAGGGCAGTTTTCAAAGTGAAAGAAAATGTAGCAGCGTTGCTTGATACAAAACGCTGAATTAGCAGGGACAGTTGGGCGAGTTGCTTGAAATTCATGTTTAAAAAAAGCGCGAAAAAAAACCGCAACGGACAGGTACCTAAGAGACGCGCTTTTGATTCTTTCTACGCTTTTGATTAAAACTTCAGTTGCTAGTAGCGCGTCGTCCTGTCTCCTTCGTACCTGTCTGTTGTGGTTTTTTTATTTCGCGCTTTTTTTTTTAAACATGGATACAAAACACGCTCAAGGTCCTTCGACATGTGCATACCGCCAGCCATAAATCGCGGGCATAAATAGCTTGCCATTATTATGCCAGCGCAGGAATGGGGAGTGGCCTAGTTGTCTAACGCACCGTGCTGCAGTGCGACGGGTCACTGGTTCGAATCCCCGGTCGGGTGCATGGGAATTTTTTCTCGTGATTTATTTTTCTTTGTGCCTTTTTTATATACAAGTACATATACATATCCGGGGCATGATGGTGACGGCAAATATCAGCCGGGAGTGTCCATATAATTGTTATCGCAAAAAAGGTAAAGCGAGAAATTGGTGTGACAATGCAATACAGCATGACCAAAGGTCGGCTGTACAACGGAGGAAGCGCAGAAGCAGGTTAGGCGTAGACAGCTTTTGGGGATATGAGGCAGTGATCAATAGATCGACTGATAAGAACATATCTCACAGTTAATTACAGGTTTAGCAACACGGTAGGTTTAAGTACCACTTGTTCGAAAGTAATTATTCCAAACCCACAAAAAGTGTTTCCCGGTAGAAAAATAGCAAGCACACTACAAGGCTTGTGCCTCCCGCCTCCATTGCACTGAACTTTCTGACATAGCGAGCTGCATAGATGCGTGGTCTTTCCCAGTACTTCCTGAACGCAATCTTTCACAAATGTCAGACGTGAGGCACGCGCCTTAGAAAAATAGTATGCAAACTACGAAAAATGTCGCCAGTCATTTCATTGCACTAAATTTTATCTAATGACCGTGAGTGCTTTATGGACCGCATACCCATTTTTGAGCCGCTGCTACGCTCCGTTACGTACACTAAGTAATGAATTTCACTGCGGAATGCATGATTCCCCGAGAAGCTTTTGACTTTACTTGTACGTACACCACTGCAATTTTTAACAATATCAAGTGAGTGCTGAGCATGGGATATTGTAGCTTTTAATATTCTCGTAAAGTAACGAGAACTGCTGACGATGGGCAAGCGCACAAAACACCTATAACTGCGAGCGTGGTCTGATAGGCTGTTTCCTTCAAAAGAAATTTAAGTAATCTTTAAGTAAAGAGCACCGTAGAACGCAGTACATCGCAGAAATGATCATTATTATGCACATGCATGCTATGCTCCACCAAG
Source organism: Rhipicephalus appendiculatus (assembly GCA_030522465.1). Lineage (NCBI taxonomy): Eukaryota > Metazoa > Arthropoda > Arachnida > Ixodida > Ixodidae > Rhipicephalus > Rhipicephalus appendiculatus. The sequence continues at coordinate 15,077 of JALIZH010020203.1, forward strand.
TTCAGGTGTCATCGACTTCTCTAGGCAAATTCACTCTCTGTTCAATTATCCGCCGTCTTTTTCTTTTTCATTTTTTTTAAAGCCTTTCATAGACAATTGCTTCAAGCTACGAAGAGCCTCGAGGTGTCGACTGACGCCCACGGCTATATAGGCACTCATCGACTTTTTTTATTATTTGCTTTTTCATTTGTGCACTCCCAAGTCAGGTGTTTTGTGCGCTTGCGCATCGTCAGCAGAGCTCGTTACATTACGAGAACATTAAAAGCTACCATATCCCGCGCTCAGCGCTCGCGTGATATTGTTAACAAATTGCAAGGGTGCACATGTACATCATTCGCGACTTGTCTCATCGAATATAAGAAATGTATTTTTCTATTACTGGTTTAAAGCACCCTGTGAGAGTATTTTCTTTGACGCGTATAGGGAAGAACGCTAAGATTATCTTGGTAGCCATTACCAATATTTTAACATTATACTGGCCTAGCGCAAAATACATCAGTATGTTATACATTGCCGAAATGGCTCGGGGACTAAAGTTCTTATATGTGCGAAAAGGAAACGTTCGCTTTTTAAATGCGAAGCATTTCTTAGCGAACTTCGGCGACTTTGAGCGTGTCTATCTATCTAGCTATCCATCTAGCCGCCTACGACTTTGTGCTCTCCTGGCCGTATCGTTAATGCGATTTATACCAAATTTGGTATGGCATTAACATGACTGTATGACCAACATAAATGGCTGGTCATATCATGAAAATCATGGCTAACTTGTCATGAAAAGTGTGATTTACATGCCACGCTCATGGAGCACTCGCGGCCGTTTCGTTAGCTTGATATACACCAAAATTGGGATTGAGTGACGTGACTGCATGACGAACATAAAAGACAGGTGCTAATATGCAAATAATGACGTGCATGTCATGAACAACATGATTTACATGCCACGCTTATGGCGCGCTCGCGGCCGTTTCGTTAGATTGATATACACCAAACATGGTATTGAGTGGCGTGACTGTATGACGAACATAAATGGCAAATGGTAATATGGAAATCATGACTTGTCATGTGCGACATGACTTGCATGCCACGCTCATGGTGCGCTCGCGGCCGTTTCATTAGCTTGAGATACACCAAATTTGGTATTGAGTGACATGACTGTATGACGAACATAAATGACAAGTGGTAATATGGAAATCATGACTTGTCATGTGCGACATGACTTGCATGCCACGCTCATGGCGCGCTCGCGGCTGTTTCGTTAGCTTGATATACACCAAATTTGGTATGGAGTGACATGACTGTATGATGAACATAAATGGCAAATGGTAATATGGAAATCATGACTTGTCATGTGCGACATGACTTGCATGCCACGCTCATGGCGTGCTCGCGGCCGTTTCGTTAGCTTGCGATACACCAAATTTGGTATTGAGTGACATGACTGTATAACGAACATAAGTGGCAGGTGGTAACATGAAAATCTTGGCACGCATGACATCTAGAACGCCAATTACATGCCACGCTCATGGTGCGCTTGCGTCCAGTTCGCTAGCTTGATATGCACCATAATTGGTATTGCGCGACGTGACTGTATGATGAACACAAATGACAGGTCTCAACATGTAAAACATGGCATGCAAATTATTTAAAGCATGATTTGCTCCTTCCTGGCTGCTTCGCATTACATCGATTCCCACAGGTGCGTGGGATCTGCCAGCTTTTTCTTTTTTCGCGAGAGTTACTTAGCCAAACAAATATTGATAACCATTGTTTCTTTCGCATTGTATAGTCCGCCTCTGGCTTCACTGATAGCATGCTGTATCCAAATTTAAGTTTTCTCCTCAATAACCAAATGTGCTTCGCTTTTTTTTTCATGAAAAATAGATCTGTTATCAATCGCGGTGCACCTTACGCGAGGCTTAGAGTCTTCACTTCAGTGCTTTAATATATTGTATTACTGATTCCGTGCCCTATAGTAAGCTTCATAGAAATGTCAAAATTGAAGATAATGACCATACAGTGACACTCGGTGCCTAATTCGACACCGGTAATATATTAGTCCCACGCACGTAATGGTGCACTTGCGTTGCTGACAACTGAGGAAATACGTCAGCGTAATGTGTTGCGGTTGGATACATCTAAGCTATAGTCTCGGGTGACGTATGACTCTTCTAAGAGCTTGCGCTCTGGTATGACATTTGCAACGCCTGTCGTAAGTAGACCTCCTAACGATGTTTATGTTTGATCAAAAATGTTCGCGTCTGTACGAGAATCGCAAGAAGTATGCTCCGAAGTGGTGCTAAAATATAATTGTTTCCTTCGGAGTGTTGGAATGAGTATAGCCTATGTGTTTTATTTACTGTGTGCTCGCAAATTGCTCGCCATTAAATTTGTTCATCATAGCAATGCTTCATATTCGTTCATAACTAGAATGTTCTCGCATTGCTCAATATATATATATTAATGAGGAGTATTTATGTTAGTCATCTCTTCCTTTGGTGGAAATATTTATGCTCACCAAATTTCTGAAATTGTGAATTTGTGCTTTTGCACAAAGTGAATAAATACATATATATTTACATTCTAATAGGCACTCTGGGATGAAATGCACGACAACGTGGCGTTTGCGGCAGCTCTGTGTTCGATGGCGTTTCTGTTGGCAAGCGGAGCACCCTGTAGGTATATTTCCTGTTCTGTACCTTGCGCATTTTCGGCTTCGGCGGGCTTCTATGTAACATTAAAAACATATTTCCGGGCACTGTTCACGTTTGGTTCCGCCAGTTCACGTGAGGAAAGGCGATAGCGAATTTCATTGCCACTAATGAGTTACCATAATTAAGCGAGAAATATTGTTGCGTGCCTGGTACTTATCTGCTTAGAAGGAGCACCTTTTTAGAGAGTACAAATAAACAAAACAAAATCCCAACGCATTCCGAAAAGAGCCTTAGAAATGCGTGGAAACAGACAAGTACCTCCGCATGCTAACGAGGACATTGTAACTGAAAAAAAATGTATCTTTTTCTTGGTTGGCACGGCGGCAACGTTTCAGAGCAGTATTAGAATTTGATTGCGTGTCAGTCATCGCCCGCTGATTGGGTTTCTGCTTGTCGTGATTGGGCACTCTAGAGCCTAAGTATCTCTATACTCCAATGACGTGGCTTGTACAAAATTACCATTTGCGCTTTTTCCATCTCAATCTTGCTTGATGATTGATCGTCGACATAAATTACCTTCTGTTTGTTCTTATTACTTATTCTTCGAAAGACCAGTACTTTCTTGTACAACCTAATTGGTCCTTCTTCGCCACAAAACTTCACTAGTAATTGGGTATTTCCATTACTGTTATTAGAGGGAGCAAATATTCTAATCTTCGAATTTGGATTCGAACAGTTCGGTATTCGACATCATTCGCATGACACTTTTACTATTCGAAATATTGCTGGTCGGGGAACGATTTCAACAAATCTTTAGTGAACAAGGTACCCACAGCCACCTTCACGTATCTATAGCAACTGCCTTTGATAACAGTGCTTACGCAATCGAATGTCTGGTGAGCGTGCTGTTTTATGAATTCGAAAAACTGAGGTTTCAGTAGAAGTCGGCCTAGTAGACCCCACACATCAGTAATACTTGCAATTGCTGTGCATAACGTCCCGAAACTAAGACATGATTATGTGGACGTCGTAGGGAAGGGCCCCGGAAATATCGGCCGCCTGGGGTTCTTTCACGTGCTCCTACCTAATTCTCGCGCTGCAGGCGAATGCTCTATTTCAACATCGCTATTGTGGTAAATACTGCTACTTTGAAAGCGGGACTGCAGCGAACGAAGCCATTGTCTAGTAGTATGACGCTCTCAGGTCGTGCATATTTTAACAGAGAAGCTGTTCAAGCTTGCCGCAAGTTGTCCGTGAGAAACATGATACTGTAATCCTTATAAGCCGGCATCCGCTCTCTTCGTCTTCTTCTTCAACTTCTGATTCGCTCGAAGAACACGCGTGCCGATTTGTCGGTCGTATAGCAAGGGGGAGAGAGAAAGAGAAAGGATAGAGAGGAAAGAAAGAAATGAGATAGAAAGAATGGGAAACATGGAAATTCTTGGCGAAAACAAAATTCTCGCAAAATGGAGGGATTCGAACCTGCGCAACCACTATCCGAAGGCGAGCGTTTTAACCCGTCGTCTATCCCGGCACGCTAACAGAGCACCACCTTTTCTAGTATCCTAGTGCAAGGGGTGGAAGAAGGGAAGTGAGAGTGAGGAGGGGATATGCGAGGGCGAGGAGGATTGAAATGAGGAGGCTAGATAGTAAGGCACACCTCAGAAAGAATGAGAAAGAGTGAGACAATGTCAGGCAATAAAGAGAACGAAATATAAATAAGTAGAAATACAGAGAGAAACATCAAGAGAAATTACTAATAATATTAATAATAATAATAATAATAATAATAATAATAATAATATTAATAGACTGTCTCGAGTTTTACCTCCCAAAACCACGATATGATTATGAAGGACTCCGTAGTGGAGGGCTCCGGAAATTTCGAGCGCAACTCCTTCAGGCTTGGCACCCCTAGTGCCAAGCTGCCCATCAGCTTCTCTGTCTCTTTAGCATTCCGCCTCCACTGCAAGCTGCGCTCATGTTTCGATTGCGAACCTCTTGGTAGATGGTATGAAAATTATAGCTAAATGATATTGCTTTGCAATACGTACTCGTATGTGCAATATCACAATGCCAATATACGTACAAATTCAGTTGCAGTCAAACAGATGCTCCCATTCTCGATTTCTATGGAACCTTGTGAAGAAGCCAAAGGGTCGTACTGAATTTGCAAGGGAGCTTGCGTTGTTCGTACACATCACAGAGCAGTGCCCGAAATTCGGTTTCAGTAGCAAATCTTTATGCAGGTTAATGCGGCATCACAACTAAGAGGGTTTCATTGAGGCATTAACTTTTTGAAGTAGGCCTAAGGGCGACAATATACGACAACGACAATTGTTCAATAGCATGTACTTGCTAAGGAGCAGCGTAAGCTCACCGAAGTCACTGCTAAAGGTCGTCCTTGTCGTCTTCCAAAAATAGATCAGACACAAAAGAGCACCTGGTTCATTACGATATGTCCACCACGTGACTTGACTTTTTCAATCGAACAGAGTTAGCGGGATGCACAGCTTATTTCAAACGCTGTCTTTACTGTGGCGCATTCAAATGTAATGGCTGAGCAAGAACAATATACGTCACTGCTGTTACCAAGGGGCAGTAATGTTAGGAACGTGGTAAGCTAAGCATATAATTAGGAAGATATCTAAGGTGATAAGTATGCTCACATTGTTTCATCTGCCCGTTACCCTGATCTTAATGTCATGATAAATGCTTACAAGAGTTGTTCCATGCTTGCGATTGAGCCCTGGATCACTCTTTGCCATTAAACAAAATATATCATCATCATCATTCTTTGAAACGCTATGTTGTAATGCGCTGTCCTTCCGATCGACCGACTAAAATGATTGGCATCACTTCAAGAGAATTTGTTCAATTGCAGTGAAACCGAGCCTAGGAAAATTTCAGCGCATTGATGCATCGAATACACGCGAACCTAAACTCTGGCAAAGTGATGGTTCAAATTCTATGCTGGTAATTACAATGCAAGCGATATCTCATTAAGCCTTCCCGCCATATCTTTTTGCGCACGTGCCAAGAGCATTATTGTCTTACGCAGTGTTTAGGTGTCTAATGTTACATGTCCCAATGCGAGTCCAAACGTACGCCATGCTTCATGCGGATTCACAGTATGGAGTTGAATCAATAGTTTTAAGAGCACGAATGATATTTGACATGTTTTTCGAGACAAGATTGGTAATAAGATGTGCATGAAGAAAAGTATGTGCATGAAAAAAAAGGAAGGTATTAACCGCGGAGCCGGAACCATGAGACTGAAGTACATAGAAGAATAAAAGGACGGTGGAGCACATTCGGCAAGCATTCTACAATCATGAATGGTAGTCCACCACTATCCCTCAAGGGGAAGGTGTATAACAGCTGCATCTTACCAGTACTTAACTATGCTACAGAAACCTGGAGGATTACAAACATGGGTTCCACTTAAATTGGGGAACGACGCAGCGAGCAATGGAAAGGGAAATGAGAGGTGTAATCTTAAGATACAAGAAGAGAAAAAGAGTGGGTCAGGAACACGGAGTAAAATAGTGGTCAGGAAACAAACGGATGTTAGGGGCGTCTTTGTTGAAATGAACTAGAAGAAATGCCCATGGGCAGGGCATATAGCTTGTAAGATAACCGCTGGTTATTTAGAGCCGCAGATTGTGTTGCAAGGGAAGGCAAATGTGCAAAGGGGAAACAGAAAATTTAGTGGGCCCGATTGGATTAATGAGGTTACGGATATAACGTGGCCGTAGCAAGCACAGGACCGAGTTGATTGGTGGAACATGGAGAGCCCTCTGCCCTGCAATGGGCGTAGTCAGGCTGATGCTACACGTTCCAGGACGGCGCCTGCAATGCGGCAGCTCTTGTCCGCCGAAAGAGCAGGCTTCATGAAACAGGACAGTATTCAAAAGGGTGAAGAAAGCGCGTATGCACGTTGCCTTCAAGCGATCGTTGCCTAATGCTGAATTGGCCATGCCCTCTTGTATACCTTTTTTTAATCCACCGCGCCGTATAACACATCACAAACGAACGCTTCGAAAGGTTGCATATGTCCGCGGCGAATTTATTCGGTGTTTAGACAGAGCGAAATATGTGGCTTTACCTGTGTACAGTCAGGATATATGTGCAAGCAAGCACGTTTACCGGATCACTGAGACGCTATTTTTCATGGCCGTGAAGGTCGCCCAGTCTTTGGTTTTTCTAAATAATATATTATGCACCATGTTAGATGTATTGATTGCTATAGTATAGTCAGATGCAATGTGTTGATATCCTGTGTAGTCACGCGGAACAGTGTATTTGCAATGTCATCGAGTCAATGCAGATGTGACTATTCATTCATTCATTCATTCATTCATTCATTCATTCATTCATTCATTCATTCATTCAGACTTTATTCAAGACAATTTACACTTGTCTTAGGAGACGCAGCAAAAGGCCCGAAAGGTGCCCGACTAGGCTACGTCACCCAGAGAGCAGCTGCAGCAGTGCGTTCTGTCATTCACAATACATAATAATGCAAAAACCCATGTAGGTACAATACGAGAACAATACAGAAAGCTACTCTTTTCGCTTTGAGGGGGGAAAAAACAGAAAAACAAGCAGCAACAAATCAGATGTACACATCTGTTTACAAAGATTGTACGATACACCTTAGACAGCATTTAACAACACATCAATATATAACTTAGCACAAAACCATAAAACTAAGGAAATATTAATTCTTTTAGTTGTTTTTTAAATTGTGTTGCCGCGATTCCATTTTGCAGTAGGTTTATTATACATGTGTATTCCTTTAAGGATGTCTCGTATTAATGTTGCCAGTTTTTGTAAGCCGTAGTTTGTTCGTGGATCGGACTTTGACATTTTTTTTTACCTAGTTCATAGGGGGGTTTGCTTGATCTCATATTTTATCTCGGAAAAGCGTTCTATTACTTGTTTATTGGCGCATTGCTTCCAGCGACAACAAATGCCAATCTGGACGTTTTATTGATTGGGATGCGATTGGGATGCATTGTTCAGCGAAACAAACGAACTTTGACCGGATGTATCTATCGGGCCAGCTAGCCAAATACTGTGTTCCACACCGCCGCCACGGCTACGAGCAGCGTTTCATGACATTGCCAGGCTTATACGCACAGAAAAAATACGCGCGCACACCGCACGGAAGGGAGGCCACCGCAGCAGGTCGTACGTATGTAGGGTAGATAAGGATTGTACTGACTATCGGGATGCGTTACCTGAAGGTTGTATGCTCAATCTCTACCTGTGGCAACATGTTTACTTGCCCCGGTTAATTTGTTTACATATATATCTTAATGTTAACGCTACAGATAGAAGCCTACATATAACAGCCTCTATATATTGTTTGACGTTATTGTGTGCTGTTTTGTCTAGGTTCTAACATCAATGCACTTTTGTCCCAAGAAACGAAATAGTCTAACTTAAGTTACTGTATATTTTGTGATCACGCATAATTTAAGGTTACTTGTAACTGGATCTATATAAGTGGATATATCAACAAAAACATAATGATTACTACAACGGAAAAGATCCCATGCAATGGGCGAATCGATTTCATGCGAAGTCGTCAGTGAATTAATGCCTGCGCTTCATTTTTTTTTTATTTTGGCCTTGAGCCAAGCATTCGCGATGGGTGGATGGGAATCGTGTATTCGTCTGGATATCTTTGGATTATCCAGGGGTGTAACTGCATTGTTGCCTAAAGGATTCGATATTATCCACTGGTACGACGGAAATCACGTTACCATCACAGATATCCGCTTGTTTAATGTGAAGTGTGCGCCACGGGGCCGCTACGGGTGCAGTGATGTGTTTATCATAAGCAGAGCTCCTCGGCGTATTCCAGCGAACAGAAGCAACGCAAGGTATATGTAAACTGGTAACGTAACTTGCCATAGGAGCCCATGCATCCAAGTATTTGGCGGCTCGTTGCCACCGTTGCCATCTCGGTATTGCGGGGACAACTAGCAGCAAGCAAAAAATATAAAAAATAAAGCATGACGCCACGACCGGAAGCGGTAGCGACGTCGTGCATTTGCCCTACCAAGCGCGAATTTGAAACCTTTTCTTAATTACTGACCTTTTACATGCTTTTGATAACTACGCGATTTTATTGCACCTTTATGGCTCGCCAATTGCCTGCGCGAGAGAAAAAGAAGACCAAGAAGAAACATTCGGGAAGCAAGGTTGTTTTACTAACCAAATTGTGTACTTGCAATGTACAACAAATACTTTGCAGATGAAGAAATGGCAATACAACTGTTCACGAGCACAAGTGCACAATAGTTCGAAAACTCACGTAGCCCAGTCGTGGAAAACCGCTGAAGCGAGACAGCAGCCTTGAGACTATCACTTTGGCAACCTTAGAGCACGGCTTTTCTTCGCTTATCGTGCCGCGTTCACTGTCACGAAAGGCGAGGGCACGCCGGCTATTCGCCAGCGAAGGCAGTCCGGCAGCCGCAGGAGCGGCTATCTACACATTTTGTCAGCTATTTTAGCTCTGAAATATCACGCCAGTAAACAACACATAAGCCAAAAAAATTAGGCAGATCCCACGTACCATACGATGGGAATCGATAATATGCGAAGTATGGGAGGGTAAGGTGACTTTGGTCTACTTATTTCATTGAGTGATAAGTTACGAAACGACGCTAACGATATGTACGAATGGTGCACGCCCAGAGATTAGTTGAATAGTCGCATATGTTTTATTTAACCAGTTGTTTACAGTTGCGTAACGATGCAACAGCAACCTGGGTATTACCAACACCATAATCGCTAAGTTGATATGTAGCGCTTGTGCTTGCGAGGATGGTAGCCCTGGCTAGTGCTACGTAGACCAACCTCAGTGAATGGCGCCTGAGAATAGATATGACGTTGTGATGGAAACGCGATTAAGTGTGGGCCCAGGATCCGTTCATTAAAATGACTCAGCAATCAGGGCCTTCAAACATGAAACACAGGCGCCTTTATAGACAACACTAAAAACCACACAAAACATTTACAGCCTCAATACTGTTCGGCAATTAACCGTCCGTCTACTCTCGCGACGTGCCGCGCACTCCTACATTAACCTCCTCACGCTGTCGTCGCGGCCACCGTGGTGGTCGTCGTCGCGGTGGTGTCTCTGCGTGGCCCGACGAAGGTCGCGATGGCTCGTCACCGCGTCCGCCCCGGTTGTGACAGGTCGGCAGGGAGTCGTAACGGCCGGTTGATCCCAGGTTGTTACCGTGCCTGGCTGGCGGTTAGCCAGCCGCTCCCAGCTGTGGCATCGCCTCTGGTTGCTCCGGGACACCCGCACCAGGCCGCTAGGGCAGCAGGCCGCTGGCGCAACAAGGAGGCCAAGGACGGGATCTCGGCGCCGCCGGAACCGTCACACCAGGCCGCTCGAACAGCAGGCCGCTGGTGCACCGAGGAACTCGACGAACTGCCGTCGCCGATGTCCGCCCGCTCTCTTGGCTCGTCCCCTCGAGGCTCTTCGTCTTCTCGCGTGGTCCGCGTTCCTCTCCGATCACAATCATCATTACCACTCTTTGCTTGTGGTCACCAAGTAATCATCATCACCAGCTGCCTCCTTGTACTGTCACGGCCACGCACCACTATCCAACATCATCACAGACGTTAACCCGACGTGTAACCTGTAATATAGGAGTACCTATGTAATGTTTCTAACATTAAATGGCCGCCACCACAATCATAATTGACGTTGCACTGACATTACGCCTGCCTAGGGTCTTTTTCCAAAGCAGTTTCGAGACCTGGCGTGGCTCTGTGGTAGAATACTTGATTGCCACGCAGAATTCTTCTGTTTCACTCTTGCTGGGACCTGATATTTATTCTTTGCATTCGTCGGGCAACGCTTCCGATGTCAGTTTTTTTTAACGATCACGCATTTAATTTAGTAATGTCTGTTCTTGCCGTTGCTGCGTAGATACAAACTGTTAATCACCTGTTGTTCATACCCGCATACGGCCGCCCGTGGTATACGGGTATGCGGCAGACGTGTCTGCAGGTAAGGGTTTGAAGGCGTCACGTGCTTCGTGATGCCGACAGGCAGAAAAATAGTGTTCCACACTCGCCGTCATGGCTACTGGCGTACCCACATGGCTACCCACGTTTACTTGACACATATACCCCGAGGGAATGGCCGCCGCGGTAGCTCAGTTGGTAGAGAATCGGCCGCGTTATTCGAAGGTCGCAGGTTCCGTACCTGTCCACGGCATGTTATGTTTTCATCTACTTTTCTTTCTTCACGTTTGCATTACATTTACTACTAATAACAATCCCTATACTTTCCTTGGTATTACTGTCTGTTAGTTCTCATGATTATTGCGTCTAACAAGAGAAATCAAGCCCATAAATTTCCCACTCCTTTCCTTCATTCATGGAATACCTGTTAATACTTCCCGGTACTACAAATCGCTTTTTATGCAATGTTTATTTTACGCGCAAGGCTCTTGCGAACACGGTAACAAAAGAAACGTCTTGCGACACGCTCGTGTTGCGTTATTCTGTCTGATGTACTTTCGGCAGATCAGCGCACTGCGAAAGCACAATGTAGTGTTTTTTGTCTCAAGCTCGCATGTGCGGAAGTTAAATTATACAGACCACAAAGAATTTTTCAAAGAGCAATTGATTGCCTTAGTTTATAATTCGAACTACCACGCAGCTTCGACAGAAATAGCAGGCTTGCTATTCGATAATAAAGACATTCAAATGCCCAATTATACGCACGTCACCTTATGACGAAAGCGCAATCAAAAATTCCTTGCTAGTTCCACATCAAATAATACAAAGCATTATGCTTATTTGGAAGTCATTTTCGTTTCTATTGAAAGGGCGTACTTTTATAATAATCCTGATTTGCGAGCGCATGCCGCTCTATGCATGTTACAACACCTCATAGGTTACTGGAATGTTCCCATTGAAAGTCTAAATGAAAACGCCACTTGCCTATTCATCATTGCCATACCAAGAAAATATTTTGCTACAAATGTCACTAATGCAAACAGCATCTTTTTATTCCACTGACTGTTCTTCTATTGTAGGTCACGTCGTATTCCATCATAAAACCGACAGTTTCGTAAAGCCGAAAGTTTTTCATAAGTCGACTGTTACAAAGTGTGTTATTTAAGAAAACTAAGGAGGGAACATTAAGTATACACCGCCGCTTTATCTTACTCTCTTGAACGAAATGCGGGGAGAAGTGGCGTTCAAAACAGCACTGTGCTCATTCACTTTCCTGGTGGCAAGCGGAGCACCCTGTATGTAACTTTTATTCCATTTTGTGTAGGCGCCTGTTCATTTTCGTTACAATATCTTTTTAATCAGGTATGCACTTTTTTTTAATCAGGTATGCATTCTGTCCCTACCACATTTCTCGTCGGGCATGCCACCCTAAAGCTGCTTATCTCCCATCACCGACAACGTGCGATTATCTTTAGTATGTTCTAATCCGAACAGCGAGAAAGTACATCACCGTGCTTCATGACTGTTTTCTGTAAAAATTCAAGTGAAATCACAATCTCTATGAATCATTCATTCAACTAAAGTTTTTTTTTAAAGACGATAGTCTTTCTTGGGATACTTCAAAGCAAAAATTTTGGTCTGTATGTCTGTCTGTCTGTCCGTAACCCGATTCAGCTGCTCGACCACAATTAAACTAATTTCTGAACGCCCAGCCATCTTGAACTGGTATTTGCTTTCATACTTGTGAACATATTCGATCAAAAACAAATACTACGCATACCTGAGGCGCAACATTAATATGTTAGTGTCAGGTCGTGTGTTCTTTTATTAGAAAATACATAGGTACGCAATTCTAAAGACCCTAGTGTTTTATCAATGCCAGCCAGATGCAGCCAATTCAACGTAGAGTAGGCGCTGTTTGAGGCGAGGCAAAACATAGCTGTACGGCCGGCACAAGACTATCGTCTTTCGACGACCTTTGCAGCGAAGCACGCAGATACGCGGACAATTTTAAGGCGAAAGCCTTTAATGTCTCATGCTCACGTCCGTCCGGTGTCCGTCCGTCCGTCCGGTGTCCATCCGTCCGGTGTCCGTCCGGCGGTAGTGCTGGTGGTGTGCGTCCTCACCACCCTTACTGCACATGCGCAAACCCTCCCCACGCACCTCCTCTGCTGTGCTTCCCCTATCTTTCCTCTAGGTATCCCTCCCGCCCGCGGCGTTTACACACCCATTGCGCATGCGCGTCCCCTCCCCCCCTCTCTCCTCTAGGCATCCCTCCCGCGGCGCTAACACCACCATTGCGCATGCGCGTCCCCTGCCCCTCCCTCTCCTACGCTTCCCCCCTCTCTCTCCTCTAGGCATCCCTCCCCGCGGCGTCTACACCCTCACTGCGCATGCGCGTCCCCTCCCCCCATCTCTCTCCTCTAGGCATCCCCCCCCCCCCCCCGCGGCAACCACACCCCCGATGCGCATGCGCGTCCCCTCCCCCCCCTCTCTCCTCTCCTACGCTCCCCCCTCTCTCGCCACGCAACGCCGACGCAGGCAGCTCTGCTAGCGAGTTTCTTGGTTGACAAAACCGACTGCTCGCGCTGCACAACCGTTCACTGGCCACCCCGTATATATGGCAATGGATCTTGACCTGCGAGGTGGTGCCGGTGGGAGATTTCTCCTGTGCGTTGCCGAACGATGAAAAATTCGCAGCGTGCGCGTTAACTAAAAGCGAACTGCGGGTCTCTGTGTCCAGTCCGAGTCTTCTGTCTCTCATTGCCCAGCAGCGATTGGGATGTTGCAGTAGGAAACAACCGTCCATCACTGCGTGCTTTGCGCCCCCCAGGTTTCTCTCCTGTGCAACGCTGCGATGAGCGCCAGCGTCAACGCCGCCGCCAGTGTAAGCGTTAGCGCCCGCTGCTTCGCATCTACACATGGTTCCCTTTAGCGGTGGATGGTGTAATCTTTAAGGCGAAAGTCTTTAATGTCTCATGCTCACGTCCGTCCGGTGTCCGTCCGACCTTCGTCCGGCGTCCGTCCGTCCGTCCGTCCGTCCGTCCGTCTGTCTGTCTGTCTGTCTGTCTGTCTGTCTGTTCGTCCGTCCGTCCGTCCGTCCGTCCATCCATCCGTCTGTCCGTCCATCCATCCGTCTGTCCGTCCGTCCATCCGAGCTCTGGCACTGAGCCAGGTGGCCGCCGGGATGCGCAGACGGACGCCGGTCGCGTCGGACTCTATAGCGCTCGCGCTTTGCTTGCGTAGCGTCGCTGTGACCAGAGTTTGCAATCATTCTGACCGACGCCGTCTCAATGGACCCAGGCGTTCACGGAACACACTGTCCAATTTACAAAGGGTCCGTCAACTTGAGAGCTGGAACGCGGATGGCGTTTGCACGATGCCCAAAGCGCGAGAAAATACTAACGCATGCGAACGGAGGAAGATGAGTCTCGCGTCTCGCTGCGATTCGCGGTAAAAAATTAAAGAAGAAAACACGCACCCATTAGGTTTGTGTCTTATGCCACTGAGAGTGTAAAAGAAAAAAGACATGGCATAATCAGTGGAATGGCCACACGCTTTCGCCGAACACACTTTGGAATGTACAAAGTGTCCTTCAATTTTTTAGATGTGAAGCATCTTATGGCGAAGCTTAATCCGGTGGTGGTGGTGGTGGTGGTGTGCCGCGTGGCCTCCCTTACTGCGCATGCGCAATCCCTTTAAAAAAAACAAAAATAAAAAAACCTCCTCTCTCCCCTCTAGGCATCCCTCCTCGCGGCAACCACACCCTCACTGCGCATGCGCATCCCCCCTCACTCTCCTCTCCTACGCTCACCCCCTCTCACCTCTAGGCATCCCTACCCGTGGCGTCCACACTCCCACTGCGCATGCGCGTCCCCCCTCTCTCCTCTCCCACGCTCCCCCCCTCTCTCGCCTCGCGTCGCCGACGCAGGCAGCGTCTGCTAGCGAGTTTCTTGGTTGAAAAAACCGACTGCTCTCGCTGCACAACCGTTCACTGGCCACCCCGTATATATGGCAGTGGATCTTGACCTGCAAGGTGGTGCCGGTGGGAGATTTCTCCTGTGCGTTGTTGAAAATAAAAATTCGCAGCGTGCGCGTTAACTAAAAGCGCACTGCGGGTCTCTGTGTCCAGTCGGAGTCTTCTGTCTATCATTGCCCATTAGCAGCGATTGGCATGTTCCAGTAGGAAACACCGCTCCATCACTGCGTGCTTTTCGCCTTCCCAGTTTTCTCTTCTGCGCAACGCTGCGATAGCGCCAGCGTCAACGCCGCCGCCAGTGTAAGCATTAGCGCCCGCTGCTTCACATCTACACATGGTTCCCTTTAGCGGGAGATGGTGTAATTTTTTTTTTTAATGCGAATGCATTTCATAGTCGGGCTATGTCAGGCATCCGGCGTTGTGCGGCGTTGGCGTTGTGCGGCCTTCTCGTTGTCCGCGGCAGCAGGTGTTTTCTCTCCGCTCTGAGTGGAGAGGAGGAGCGCGCTCTGACGCGTGAGGGCGCTCGCATCGCGGGAGCTCGGCGTAGCTATATATGAAAAAAGAAATTTAAAGAAAATAAAAAAAATAAAAAAAAACACAAAAAAGCAAAAAAAAAAAAGGCGCTGTGCCGTGCTCCCAACCGCGCTGCAGAAATTAGGCGCCTTTTCCTTCTTCGAACCACAACCACCATATATAAATGGAGTGAAGCGCGCGCGAAATGCATTCGCATTTCCTCACGATTCCCTTCGGGGAGGTGGGGGCATTTTTTGCCTAGTACCCCATTTAATACCCGCAATCGAGAAAGTTCAACTACTTAATGAATAAATAAAAGTAATAAATTTCTTTCTAACTAAATAAATTCTTTCAGGCTACATATAAAAAACAGTAACCAGTGCCCCAAAGCGTTTGGGTGTGTTTACTCCCACAGAACATGTCCAGCCGAGCCAAGGAGGAAGGTTATGCAATGATACTTATGATACAGATTTAAAAGACGTCTGACTTGTAGGGTAACCACTGATGAAAGATTTGCTACTGAAACCGAGATTTGGGCGCCTCTCTGTGATGTGTACGAACAACTCAAGCTCGCTTGGAAATTCAGTACGACACTTTGGCTTCTTCACAACAGTACAACAGACAGCTACTCTTTTCGCTTTGAGAGGAAAAAAGAACAGAAAAATAAGCAGCAACAAAAGAGATGTACACATCTGTTTACAAAGATTGTACGATACACATTAGACAGCATTGAACAACACATCAATATATAACTTAGCACAAAACCATAAAACTAAGGAAATGTAAATCTTTTAGTTGCTTTTTAAACTGTGTTGCGGCGATTTCATTTTGTAGTAGGTTTATTATACATGTGTATTCGTTTAAGGTGTCTCGTATCGATGTTGCCAATTTTTGTAAGCCGTAGTTTGTTCGTAGTCGGAATTTGGCATTTTTCTTTTTACGTAGTTCATAGGGGGGTTTGCTTGATCTGATATTTTTCCTCGGAAAGCGTTCTATTACTTGTTTATTGGCGCATTACCTCCAGCGACAACAAATGCCAATTGGGAAGTTTTATTGAGTGCGATGCATTACTCAGCGAAATAAACGAACTTTAACCGGATGTATCTGTCGGGCCAGCTAGCCAAATACTGTGTTCCACACCGCCGTCATGGCTACGAGCAGCGTTTCATGACATTGCCAGGCTTATACGCACAGAAAAAATATGGCGCGCACGCCGCACGGAAGGAAGGCCACCGCAGTAGGTAGTGCGTATGTAGGGTAGATCAGGATTGTACTGACTATCGGGTGCGTTACCTGAAGGTTTGTATGTTCAATCTCTACCTGTGGCAACATGTTTACTTGGCCCCAGTTAATTTGTTTACATATATATCTTAATGATAACGCTGCAATTAAAGGCCTACATATAACAGCCTCTATGTATTGTTTGATATAACTGTGGGCTGTTTTGTTTAGGTTCTAGCATCAACGCACTTTTGTGCCAAGAATCGAATAGTCTAACTTAGATTACATTACGTGACGGAAATCACGTTACATCGCAGATATCCGTTTCTTTATTGTAAAGTGTGGGCTACGGGGCGCCACGGGTGCAGTGATGTGTTTGTCATAAGCAGAGCTCCTCGGCGTATTCCTGCGAACAGAAGCAACGTAAGGTATATGTAAACTGGTAACGTAACTTCCATAGGAGCCCATGCATCAAGTAGTTGGCGGCTCGTTGCCACCGTTGCCATCTCGGCATTGCGGGGACAACTAGCAGCAAGAAAAATATAAAAAAATAAAGCATGACGCCACAACTGGAAGCGGTAGCAACGTCGTGCATTTGCTCTACCAGGCGCGAAATTGCAACTTTTCTTAATTGCTGACGTTTTACATGCTTTTGATAACTACGCGATTGTATTGCGCCTTTATGGCTCGCCAATTGCGTGCGCGAGAGAAAAGGAAGACCAAGAAGAAACATTCGGGAAGAAGGTTGTTTTATTAACCAAATTGCGTACTTGCAATATACACACCAAATACTTTGCAGATGAAGAAACTGCAATACAACTGTTCACGAGCACAATTGCACAATAGTTCGAAAACTAACGCAGCCCAGTCATGGAAAACCGCTGAAGCGAGACAGCAGCCTTGAGAATATCACTTCGGCAACCTTAGAGCGCGGCGTTTCTTCGCGTATCCTGCCGCATTCACCGTCACGAAAGGCGAGAGGGCACGCCGGCCGCTCGCCAGCGAAGGCAGTCCGCAGCCACAGGAGCGGCTATCTACACATTTTGTCAGCTATTTCAGCTCTGAAATATGACGCCAGTAAACAGCACATAAGCAAAACAAATTAGGCAGATCCTACGTACCATGGGAATCGATATTATTCGAAGCATGTGAACGGAAGGTGACTTTGGTGTACTTCTTTTATTCAGCGATACGTTACGAAACGACGCTAACGATATGTACGAATGATGTACGCCCCGAGATTAGTTGAACAGTCGCACATGTTCCATTTAACCAGTTGTTTACAGTTGCGTAACGATGCAACAGCAACCTGGGTATTACCAACACCGGAATTGCTAAGTTGATATGTAGCGCTTGGCTTGCGGGGATGGTAGCCCTGGCTAGTGCTACGTAGACCAACCTCAGTGAATGGCGCTTAAGAACAGATATGACGTTAACCCGACGTGTAACCTGTAATATAGGAGTACCTATGTTTGTAACATTAGATAGCCACCACCACAACCACATTTGACGTTGCACTGACATTGCGCTGCCTAGGGTCTTTTTCCAAAGCACTTTCGAGACCTGGCGTGGCTCTGTGGTAGAATACTTGATTGCCACGCAGAATTCTTCGGTTTGACTCTTGCTGGGGCCTGATATTTATTCTTTGCATTGGTCGGGGAACGCTTCCGATGTCAGTTTTTCTTAACGATCTCGCATTTATTTAGTAATGTCTGTTCTTGCCGTTGCTGCGTAGATATAAACTGTTCATCACCTGTTGTTCATACCCGCGTACGGCCGCCCGTGGTATACGGGTATGCGCCAGACGTGTCTGCAGGAAAGGGTTTGAAGGCGTCACGTGCTTCGTGATGCCGACAGGCAGAAAAATACTGTTCGACACTCGCCCTGATGGCTACTGGCAGCGCCGACTGACGCTCCCCCGTTTACTTGACACATATACCACGAGGGGGATGGCCACCGTGGTAGCTCAGTTGGTAGAGCATCGGCCACGTTATTCGAAGGTCGCAGGGTCCGTACCTGTCCACGGCAAGTTAAGTTTTCGTCCACTTTTCTTTCTTCACGTTTACATTACATTTACTACTAATAACATCCCTATACTTTCCTTGGTATTATTGTCTGTTAGTTCTCATGAATATTGCGTCTAACAAGACAAATCAAGCCCATAAATTTCCCCCTCCTTTCCTTCATTCATGGAATACCTGTTAATACTTCCCGCTACTACAGATCGCTTTTTTATGCAATGTTAATTTTACGCGCAATGCTGCTGCGAACACGGTAATAAAAGACATGTCTTGCGAAACGCTCGTGTTGCGTTAATCTATCTGATGTACTTTCGGCAGATCAGCGCACTGCGAAAGCACAATGTAGTGTTTCTTGTCTCAAGCTCGCATGTGCGGAAAGTTAAATTACCGGCCACAAAGACTGTTTCAAAGAGCAATTGATTGCCTTAGTTCATATTTCGAACTACCACGCAGCTTCGACAGAAATATCACGCTCGCTATGCAATTATAAAGACATTGAAATGCCAAATTATACGCACGTCACCTTCTGACGAAAGCGCAATTAAAAGTTGGCCGCGTATCTGCGTGCTTAGCTGCTAATGTTGTCCAAAGACGATAGTCTTGTGCCGGCCGTACTACTATGTTTTGCCTTTCCTCAGACAGCGTCTACTCTACGTTGAATTGGCTGCATCTGGCTTGCATTGATAAAACACTAGGGTCTTTATAATTGCGTACCTATGTATTTTCTAATAAAAGAACACACGACCTGACACTAACATATTAATGTTGCGCATCAGGTATGCGTAGTATTTGCTTTTTGATCGAATATGTTCACAAGTATGAGCGTAAACACCAGTTCAAGATGGCTGGGCGTTCAGAAAGTGGTTAAACTTTGGCCGAGTAGCTGAATCGGGTTACGGACAGTCAGACAGACAGCCAGTACCAAAATTTTTGCGTTCAAGTATACTAAGAAAGGCTATCGTCTTTAAAATTCCTTGCTAGTTCCACATCAAATATTACAGAGCGTTATGCTTATTTGGAAGACATTTTCGCTTCTATTGAAATGGCGTACTATTATAATAATCCTGATTTGCAAGCGCACGCCGCTTTATGCATGTTACAACACCTGAGGTGGTGACTGTAATGCTCCCATTGAAAGTCTAAATGAAAACGCCACTTGCCTATTCATCATTGCCATGCCAAGAGAATGTTATGCTACAAATGTCTGTCACGGATCTCCGGACATCGGTCGACCAGAAGGAATAGACGAGACGACAGCGTTAAACACACACGTTTAATTGAACACTAAAGAAAAACACACTTTACCCTAGAATAACAACAAACGTGAAAAAGGAACACTCTACATAACCGTCAAAAAAAATAAAGCTATTATTCAGACTACAAACAAAAGTACGAAGCGTTCATCGCTTACAAAACTTGAGGCGTTGTGTGACGACGCATGATGAGGCGAGGCGTTGCGGGGGGCTTTGGCTTTGACGTCGGCGTCCAAGTCGGGGTCGTCGTCCTTCTCTCGTGAGGAACGCGGACTGGCGTCGTTGTAGAGGCTGGGAGGCTCAGGAGTTCAGTGACCTGCGCGTCGCAGCTTGCGCTGGCCAGCGTCTCCCAGGAACGGGACCTGGCTCAGACGAGGCCTACGGTACGGTGCCGTAGGATGGGATGCTCGAAGCACAAACCGATGGCGCTCCCAGGCCGCTTCGGGTCCTCGTGCTCGCCTTCCGGTCCTTTAGCCAGCCGGAGTCTACGGTGCGTTGCCGTAGAACGAGAGCTGGAGCGCCCGGAACACAGGCCGGCGACGCTCGTGCCCAGCTCACGCGCTCACGATGGAATACCCGGGGCCCCCTTTGTCCACGTCACCTTCGTTTTTATATCCTCGACTTCGTTTTCATCGTCGTCTATCCTTGCTACCATGCACGCCGTCTTCCTCTTCTTTTACCGTATTTACCCTGTCACATCCTACATGTGACAATGGCCCCCTTCCTCAAGAGTTTTCTTCGGAAGAAAACTGCTGCAAAATTCCGATATTTTCGCATGAGGCCCAATCTGATGTTCTCCACGATCAGTCTCCAGCTAACACTACAACACCACCACACTCGTCGCCCAGCTTCACCACTGCCTCGATTGCACTCAAGCCACCTCGCTGATACACAATCGCCACAGCTGTTCACAATAAACACTTATTCGTATCACCACCATCATTGTCCATGTTCTGAGACAGTTTCAGGAACACTACAAAACACACTGCATGCAATCACATTTCATATTGTTACACCTAACTGTTGATAACACTTTCGAAAGTCGCCGCTAAACTGCGTTTGCTCTGTTTCTTTTCTAGCGCATAGCAACAAACTTTAAATTCTAACTTTAAGCCTTCTTCTTGTCACATTGCGCATCTTTTGCGACTTTCTTCGGCGCTTTCTTTTTGCGCTCCATTGCGAACGCCCACTACAACGTCTGCCTTTATTCCTGCTATCAATCATCAAACGCCGCATCCATACAACTCTTCTAGGGTGATTCCTGACAACAAACACACTGCTGACATTCTGCACAACTCTCTTAACAGCCGGGTATCTGTGCTTAACTTTCGGGGTTGTTTTCTTTCGTCTTTGCTTTGGCTTAGCAACACCATGCAACTCTGCCAAGGCAATGGTTGTCACCCTCTCCACTAGCATAGTCTTTTGCGATCGCCCTGTGCTTTTCTCTTCAAGACCTGTTCCTTTCGAGGAAGTGCACTGGATTCCTGCGACGCCACTCAAAACCGCGACAGTTTCCTCGGGGCCCTGATCAAAACCTTCAGCACATCGTTCATTAACGACTGAATTGCAGCAACTACATGCCACATCCTTGTCCGCCTCATTTTGCGCACTAATCTCAAGCTCGCTTTCTTTTGTACAACTCTCATGTTCGCTAGTCAACTCTTCTAACGAATCACACCTGTGATAATCAAGCCCTCCAAATTCGCGCAGTAAATCCCTCCCTGGAATTCCTACGTGCGGTCTAACATCTGGGGTCTTTTCGAAGCTCCGTTTGTGCTCGCAACCTGCTGCTGTGATCTGCTGAGACCGGTGCAAGTGTGCCTCCAGATCCTCTCTTTTGTCGTGAAAAGGAGTCATCAACTGTCTGGGACAAACTCGCGTCGACCTTGGAAGCTCCTTCTCTACTATGGAGCCCCTATCATCTGTGCTCCTCTCCCTGCCTCCCTCCAGAGCCCGTTGCTTCCACAAAATGAACTCCTTCTCACGTTCAATCCTCCTGATCTCGCGTTCCTCCTCTTCGCGCCTCTCCTCGCGTGCCCTCTCTCGCTCATCTCGCCGCCTCTTCTCCTCGCGATCATAGAGGCTTACCGCTTGTTCACCCGATAAGCCTAGCTGTACTGCCAGCTCTAAAATCTTCGCCAGGTCCATCCTCCCTGCCGAACAGGAATCCGTGAAATACGCAACAAAAAACAAGAAAAAGGAATCCTGGCAGGCTCGC
This sequence comes from Rhipicephalus appendiculatus, assembly GCA_030522465.1. Classification (NCBI taxonomy): domain Eukaryota; kingdom Metazoa; phylum Arthropoda; class Arachnida; order Ixodida; family Ixodidae; genus Rhipicephalus; species Rhipicephalus appendiculatus. Next base: position 36,931 of record JALIZH010020203.1, read on the forward strand.
TACTTATTTTTTGTCACGGATCTCCGGACATCGGTCGACCAGAAGGAATAGACGAGACGACAGCGTTAAACACACACATGTTTAATTGAACACTAAAGAAAAAGCACTGTGCTCATTCACTTTCCTGGTGGTAAGCGGAGCACCCTGTATGTAACTTTTATTCCATTTTGTGTAGGCGCCTGTTCATTTTTGTTTCAATATCTTTTTAATCAGGTATGCACTTCACGGGAACGAAGTCTCGGGTTAACTGTATTCACTCATGTACTTTAAATCCTCTAGAACAACGGTACGAGCTCACTGTGGTGATCGCACATAAACCAGGAACATTATTGCCCGGATCTTTCTTATTCCTTCACAAAAACTACGACTATCAAAATCTCGGTGCGTTCTGGAAACATCTTCAGAAGGATATGCGTCCCGCCAATGGTGGCATATGTGGGCTTCTAATCTGCATTTACCAAAACGTAACGGTTTCCTCACGCAGCAATGATAACCAAGCATTCTCTAGTGCGCAAATTACAAGGGGTTTCCACTAGTTCATTACCCAAATTTGGTGAAATCCTCATTTATCACGATTCCATCAATAATTGTGCAGTCCATTCAATGGAACTCCTCAGAAACCTTGCCATAAGCCTTTCATATGATTCTGGGTCATATCAGAAGGAACCGACGCACACAATGAAGCCGATCTTCATCTGGGCTTCTTCGGGTAACTTTAAAATCCTCTTCTATGTGAGTTTAAATGGTTGATTACTGAACTCTATTTCAGCTTAAAGTAAATCGACGTTATCGTTGAGACATGCAAACACACCAATATTAATGCGTTCCAGGTCATTCAATGACGTTTTGTCAGATCTATTACCTCAGAGATCCCTTATTTCACCAGTGTTCCCACTGCTTATATTAATCTTGCGGCCGAGTCATAACCCTCATGGCAACGGAACTCTAGCCTGTATTTACATAACAAATTTTTTCACGCTTCTTCATTTCAAGTTTCATTCCGTCCCTACCACCTTTCTCGTCGGCCATGCCACCCTAAAGCTGCTTATCTCCCATCACCGACAGCGTGCGATTATCTTTAGTAGGTTCTAATCCGAACAGCGAGAAAGTACATCACCGTGCTTCATGACTGTTTTCTGTAAAAATTCAAGTGAAATCACAATCTCTATGAATCATTCATTCAACTAATCTTTTTTTTGCCTAGTACCCCATTTATACCCGCAATCGAGAAAGTTCAACTATTTAATGAATAAATAAAAGTAATAAATAACTTTCTAACTAAATAAATTCTTTCAGGCTACATATAAAAAACAGTCACCAGTGCCCCAAAGCGTTTGGGTGTGTTTACTCCCACAGAACATGTCCCGCCGAGCCAAGGAGGAAGGTTATGCCATGATACTTATGATACAGATTCCAAAGACGTCTGACTTGTAGGGCAGTGGCGCTGCACAGGAAAGAGAATAAGGCGCACGCGCTCCGTCATTTTCATACCGTGGAACTACCGTGGCGCCCCCAGCGGAGTATGCAGCTGTCGCACCACCTGTCGTGCGCGCCGCTCCGTAGAATAGCATTTTGAGCTCGCCAACGATAATCAGGGTTAACAATTGTTTCAGTTCAGATATGCCAGCATTGAAATGTGTTTCTATGCCACATCTTAAACCGAACGCGATGTGTGCAGGACATTGCTTATCAGAATTGAGCTTCTATTATAAGGAATACGCCGTAAATGAAACTGCTTATTTATTTGAGAGGTCACGGAATGGATGGTTGGCTGTTGCGAACCCACCGGCAAAAATTTGTGTGCCAAAATAAGGGCTTTTCTTTTGTTAATAAGAAGCCGCTATGCTTCGTCGAGTGAATCGCTGTTCGTGTGAATCGAGTGAAGTGCTGTGTGAATCGCTGTTCAGGATGTGGGCCGCTCTTGTTCTTGCCGAGGCTCCTTGGTGGTGTGGCCATCAAAGCGACACAAGGCTCGTTCGGCAACAAAGGATCGCGTTCCGATGTCACCTCGCTGGGCTCCGTGGCGGAAAACTGGCACGGAATGCCGTGCGCGAACTTATGAGATTGCAGGTTCCCAACCGCAAAAAAAAAGAAAGAAAACAATAAAATAATAATTAAAAATAAGCCTAACACATTGAAAAAAAAAAAGCTTCCGCAAACACACAAAGTATATATGGATATTATGCTATTAAGCCAGCAACTGCTTTATAAATACACGCCCGGTGCCGTCGATCTTGCTCCATAGCAGACGAAGCACAGCGTTGTAAAAGGCACGGAGGTATTTTTCACTCGCTATCCGACATGTGCTGTAGCATTTCCATCATGACAGTTTTACCAAAGCACTCGTCAAGATACACAAATCTTATTTATACCGACAAATACGCGTTTTAGAGGCAGTCACAATTTTTCAAGCGGGACTATTTCTTTAGTCGCGGAGGCGATTGGCTGCTGCGCTTCGGTAATCTCGACGGGGAATCTCCTGTCTTTTAAAGCTGTACCCGAATATAGACGTGTCTCTTATATAGGTTTCACCACGTGACGCAAGCAATGCTCATAGGACGAGGGAAGGTTTCCGTCACTGCGATTCAGTGTTTGCCTTGTAGATTGCATCTCGTGCGACTCGAGATACAGGCGTTATTTCCAGTTCTTTTAGGTCCGAAGCAGCTTAGAGCGGAGATGAATCCGGTGTGCGGCCTGACCACCCTTACTGCGCATGCGCCTAGTCTCTCTCCCACTCCCCTTATTTACGCAGGTGTTCGGTCGCCTTCTCTCCTTCTCCCCCGCGCTGCGGCCGCGCACTCTTCTCCTTTACGCGGTCGTTTACGCAGGCGTTCGGTCGCCTTCTCTCCTCTCCTCCCCCCGGCCTGGAGCCTGTAAACCCACTCCCTCCCGAATTTCATATAAGCGCGTGCGCTCGGTGGAGGAAGTCTTGCTCGAATCGCGCGGTTGCTCCGTCGGATCGCGGTCGCTGCAGTTGTCTCGAATGCCTCGCTACCCCCGCCGCAGACTCCCATTGTCTCTCTGTAGCGGAAGCGGTAGCTCGACGCCGACGCTTGGCTTTGACGGCCGAGTGAACGTAAACGGAAACTTGGTGTGCACCTCCAATGCTGCTTCGCATCCCCTCATGGTTCCCTTTAGTGGGATATGGTGTAATTTTTTTTCTTTGCGATAATACTCGCATTTATCCAGTCAATGGCGCGATCCGTCGTAGGTGCATGCTGGGTTAGTCTATATGACGCCACTTTCTTCTTTTCCACACCAATATGATGCTGGCGCAGGCGCTGTCTGAAGTCGCCAATCTCTCTCTCTCTCTCTCTCTCTCTCTATATATATATATATATATATATATATATATATATATATATAGTGTCCTCCTAATGACCTCACAAAGGCTAAAGCTACTGAAAATACTGCCATGGCATTTATTTGCATTAGCGAGACCGCTGTACCTAGATAACTTTTATTTGGAGTTGGTAATGGATGTTTCACTTGTCGAATACCTGTGTTGTTTACTGGAACCTTATTGCCTCACAGACGCACAGACAGGCATATATAGATAGATAGATAAGTTTCATTCCATGAGTTTCCAAATATCTGATACGAGTATGCATTAGCGGTAATATCGATATTTAATCTTACTGTGCCTTAAGCATTTGCTGAATTGTTTTCATGTAGCTGAGCGCACGAGTTCATAACCTTTCAACATAGCGATCTGCTTCCAGGGAACCTAAAGCGTGAGATCGTGTTTCCTCGTATACTAGAGGAGCGAAGCGCCGGAAACAAATTAATCGTTTGGATTTCGAAGGATTTAGTCCTTGCTCTAGAGAAGACGTCGATATTTGCTGAAAATCTTCGCGTTTTTAATATGCTCGACAAACCTGACATTTTCAGAATGGTGAGTGCGCATTTCTTGCTTTATCAGAACTGCATTTGTTTACAGTATTCGCATAGTTCTTAGGTCCGACAAACTTCAGATTTCCAGTAAATTGGCCATTCAATTCCTTCTGTGGTGAGAGTTGCGCACTTTTACTTTTTCGTGAATTCATTACATTGGTATTAGCATGGACATGCATCGAAAGAACAAAAGTTGGAAATCAGAACCAAAGCGTGCACGCTTTGACAGATGACCGAACTTTAACAATGCTGCGCAATCGCAACATCCATACTACGGCGGGCTGCCAACGCGTAACATAATACGAGAAAGGACTTTACTTATCTGCTGTGAACCAAGCATTTCTAAGACGGATGTGAAGCCTGCATGAGCTGTATTATCTTTGGAAATCAAAGAATTTGCAGTCTAAGGGGACATGTGCTTAACTAAGCGGCGCGCACGCTATGCAACAGTTTGTGATTGATTTTTTTAACATCCACGCATTACCTAAAAGGTCCTTAATATTGATTGCGAAAAGATCAACGGAATTCGCCCCTCGAAAGCCATGGCGTTTGGCTCACGCACCACAACAGCAACATTTGAGCGCAGAATGCACACTCTACTTGAATGCTTTATTGAAGCCATAGCGCTCATAAAACAGGGACCACAGAAAGAGGACAGGACGTGCGCTACTCACAACTCAGTTGTGAATAGCGCACGTCCTGTCCTCTTCTGTGGTTCCTGTCTTATCAGCGCTATGGCTTCAGTGAACGAAATCAACCAACTAGCCCAAAGGTCTGTTCTCTTTGAATGCTTTAGTTGGTCCACTCGTTAAGCTACCCTAAGGATTTTATAGTATTCTCACCTACGTCTGACTTGCACCTTAATCGCCTGCAGCCTAACTTCGTCATTTTCCGCAAGGTAGGCCGTCTCTTGTGAGACATGCGCTCCCCTTAGCAGTTCCAAAATTCTGTGTTTACTCTTGCGGCCGACCTTATCCTGCGTTCACTGGCAATATTGCGCTGTGCTGGCTCATATGGTTGTAAGATACCATGGGCACGGCTCTTTCGCTGGGCTTTACACGCTCGAGAAAACTCCTTCTTAACGGCAAATGTGGTAGTTTTTCTCTAAAAGAGCTAAATCAAGGAACCGAAACTAGGCTAAATTTTTCGGGTGCGTAAAGCGCGCCTAAGTATATTTCACTTTTAAAACAATTGTAATCAATATGGAGTCAATCCTAATTGCAACGTGACCTAAAAAGCAGGTTCCAGTGAAGAATTAGCCATACCGTGAATCTGTTTGATTGAAACTGCGCAAGATCCATTAAAAGGACACTAAAGGGTAAAACAATTTTTCGCCTATTAGCTAAGTATAATTTCACAATCCCGAAAAACACCACTCTTACCACGACACGACGCTTAATAAGCGAGAAAACACGCGAAAAGAATAGACGGGTGGATACGCCACCTTGAGATTCCCGCACCAGACACTGTGACGCCATAGATTTTGAAGGCGTCTACTGAGTCCTACGTAGCTTCTAATCGATAAAAATGAGGTGCATTTTCATCTGCGGGTGCTTAGACCTAGCATACGAAGTTTCAGAAAATTTCATCCAGCCAATGTCGCGAAAATATGAAAAATACATTTGGAATTTCTGACGTCACGCGCGAAAATAACGGCGCCAAATTTAAAAATAAAACTTCAACCTTGATTTTCTCCGCTAATAATGAACTTATGATAGTGAAACATATGGCATTAGAGTTCTCAGAGTGCTATTTGTCAATCTAAACCAAGTCATTGTTTCGCTTTAGTGTCCCTTTAAATCAGAGATGCGTGAACAATTGTGACCAAAACAACCAACGTGGCTGCATCTAATTTGTTCAATTATTGTCCTAGTTGTTTTCCTATCGTGCTTTCGTTCCGAGTTTGTACATAGTTAAGGACATAATATTTTAGGGCAACACTCGAATATAAAGAGTAGCCGACTAGCTTTTCGGCTCCTTCCTGCCTTTTAGTGCTACTTTTTGAGTTTCGCGCTAAATTTTAATGTCCTTCCTTCGCTCCGAGATAGTACGCATTAAATAGAAGACAACTGAAATGAAGATATTGTGCACCGATATATTCTTCGAAGAAGAAGAAGTAGTCATCCGATACGGCGTGGCATAAAACGAGCTGAGAAGAAGGATGGAAGCTGAAGCATGTTTTCAAGGACTTAGAAGATTCCAAGAACGAGAAAACGCGGCCGAAAATCCAGAATAATGCGCCTTTTGACTGGAAGAACCACTCGCTTTCCAAGTCTCGTCATCCCCAATACGCCCATGCAACAAAAGATGGCACCGACGGAAGCACAAGGATGGTGTTAATTTTGATGCAGAATATTGATATATTGTTCATTCGCTGTGATTTAGAAGTTTTTTACGACCTCATTCAAGCCCAAATGAAATGTTAGAATCTGCAAGAGCGATATCCAAATATTACTGCTGAATACCTGGGGCAGTCGGCTGTATAGATTTCAGAAGCAAAATAAATTTGAGGTCTCTTGGTGACATGAGCACACTGGCAAAAAAAATGTTGGAGCTGGCCCGACCATACGGTCAGTAGCAGAAAACTTCGTTTTGCTCAGTTTCAATTAAAGTGGACTTCGCTCAAAAAAAAAAAAAGACGCCATCAATAAATCCGGCCGTAGAACCCAAGGCGGCGACTGTTTCTCGCGGTATTCATGAGGTGTTCCTCGCGAAACCAATGATCTGCGTTTGACTATTCTGAACAAGTTATATCACGCGCCAACCATTCACCATATCTCCCCAGCATTGGACAGTGTTCGAAGTTTCAATGTCTGCCCAGGTCTGGGACGCTTCATTTGACATCACGTTGCCGTTTGCGGACCAACTCAGCTCCGCAAGACCCTATCTGTTGGTCCTGCAGAGTACGCAGAATCACATAGTTTTTTTCTCGAGCCGGCCTTCATCAACTCGGTGTTTGTTCTACTTCCAGATTTGCAACAAGTGGGTCGCCGTAGCCGCAGATTATGCCACGAGGCATGTCATTAACCAAACGCTCACAATTAGCTGCGTCACTGACATAACAATATTACGACTGAAATATGCGACTCCACACTCTTAATCAGGTCCTGGCTAAATGCTGGCTATATCCAGGAAACCAGACGAAAAATGTCCGGTTTCCTGGTTATAACCAGCACTTTAAGTGGGACCTGACTAAGAGTGTACCATAGGGCTTCGCGGAAAGTACTCATACATCGCGGCCTTGCCTCTTTGTCCTGAGTCGTCGATAGTATCGCCAAAGCATGTTCAATACAGCCAAATAAACCACTGACTGTTACCCGCAGACGAATGCTTTGAGGCAGGCCCGCAGCCAAGGGGGGGGGGGAGGGGGGGGGGGGCTAGCTCCTCCCCCTGAAATTCGGATGGAGGGGGGGTGTTTTACCGCGAATAAATAATAAAACTAGGTGGTTTTCAAGGTTGTCAACGCCCCCCCCCCCCCCCCCCACCCGAAAAAAATTTCTGGCTACGGGCCTGCTTTGAGGGAACGTTTATTCTACGCTGTACCAAATATTCGCTGTTTGTGTGGTAAGGTGGGCTGCAAGGCGACAAAAATATGGAGATAAGGAATATGTTTTCTCATTTCACTCGATACCATAAAATATAAATACCCAGGAACCTTCTTTTGCGTACAAGGTGCTACATAAATACGACCATGTAGCACTGATCAAAATTTTACTTCAAATAACAGAGACAGCTTCCCAGTTGCGGCGCCAAGCCTGAAGGAAATGCGTTAGCTGGGTGACTTTCTTCCTTTGTCTGCCTCTGTTAGTACTTTTTCCCTCATTTCTCTGTGTTTCCTGTGTATTCTTGCGAGTTTATTTCTATTTCTTTCTCTCTATGTATTTTTTTTTCTTTTCCTCTCTTTGTATCTGTCTATTTGTCGCTTCCTCTTTCTTCCCCTTTCTCTGTTTATTTCTTGCTCTCTCTTTCTTCCTTTTCTTTCTTTTTATTTCTCTCTCAGTACCTGTATATACTAAGTTTTAATCTACGCTAGTTCCCTAACTTTGCTTGGCAATCAGGCGCCATCACCTGGCCTTTGGGTGTGAACCAGACGCCAGGTGGTGAACACAGATAGAGTTCTTTCTTCATTATGTTATTTCTTTCATCAGTCTATATCTCTTTCATTACTACCCTCCCTCCACTTTAACTCCCCCTAACATTCACATAATCTTCTTTATGTCATTCCTTCCCTCGCACGTACCTCTTTTCCTCCTCCTTGACCTAACATAATTCCTTCTCGCACTCAGTCCTTTTCTCTATCCTTTAGAAAACTATACCTCGCAAATCTAGGTCATGCTTTAGCGTCTCCCATCCTCCTTTTTCCCTCCTTATACTTCAATCACTCATCCTCAACCTCACTTCTCTTTCTCTCCCCCTTACTGCTCTACTTATGTAACAACTTTATTTCTCCTTTTGAAAGGAAACAGGCAAAAAGATAGACATAAGGGAGGTTGCTGTACATGGTAGCCCTTGCGCTACTGCCTCTGCCCAACCCAAGATGGCCTCCTGGACGTCGTGTTTGAAGCTACGGAAATTCAGCTTCCCTCTGCCCCCCCCATTAACTAATACTATTGGGAGGGAGGAGAGAGGGTTATTTTTAATTTTTAGGGCGCCATCCGCATGATGATTAAGATTTGCCTTTCTTGTGCTGCAATAACAAGAGGAGGAGGAGGAGGACGACGGGTAGAGAGAGGGTATATGGGGTGAAGAAGGTGAAGAGGTGGATAGGTGCGAATCTGCAGCTGTCGCCACAGTACATCGCGCCTGCGCGGGGATTACGTTATTACCGGCGGGAAGGTTGACGGTTGAGGCGCTAGTGGGTGCAGATGTCATGAAAAGTTAGAAGGCGATCCTGCGCAGCAAATGGAGCCGTTGAGAAACGAAGCGTCGCTCCTGTACTGCATGCGCCCGAACCGTAATCCTCGAACGCTGGCGTTAGCCTCCTCTTTACCGGCAAAGGCCGCGCGCACGGGGTTATATATTAAAGTGCTATCCTGCCACGGGGGGATAGGCCAAGAGGAGGGAGATGGCTTTTTTAGACGCCCTAGCCACTCGGAAATTGTATATGGCAGTTTTAGAATCACTGATTATGAGGGAGTAATTTGGAACGCATGATGAAAGTATGAAATAGCGGTTTAGACACTGGACGACGGAAAGAAGTTACACATGGCGCTAATATGATGTTTTTGGAGCACAATAGTTCATTAAAAATGAAATCGACTAACTTAGCCAAGCACTGTTTTGAATGTCAGTGGCTGCAGCTAAAGCGTTGCATGTGGAGGTAGAAACAACATAATGATCCTGTTATCCCGGGCATATGGATAACATCGAAATACCTGGTATGGCAGAATCACCATCCATAGTAACCATTACCTTGTGGCCCATGCAATACCTGAAAACTTCCACAAGGTACTTCAAAAACAGGGAGAACAATACCTTCCTTCTCAAAGCCACTGTTTGACATGCATTGTCTTGTACCAGCGCGGGGGGGGGGGGGGGCGAGATGCGTGCGGTCAGTGACTTTCTCAGCTGATAGCGACAAAATACCATTGCTGCAGGAAGAAGAACCCACATTGCACGGGCGCAGAAAACGAGGGCAATCGTACGTCCTCTCTCCAAACTTGTCTTTGCCGACAGAGTCCTTTTACTGCTGAGGCAGTTCACACCTCTTAGAAGGTTTGTACACGTTTTGGAGCAAGTCTCGTCATATTTGGAAATTTGAGAAGGTAGCAGCTTCCATTCAGTTATGATGTGTTCCAAAGTGTAAAAGTATTCATCTCTTCATGATCTCGAAAGTGACGGAGCTCTCAGCATTGAAAGTCCTTCTGAGTTTCGAAACGCAAACATTCCTTCGTGGAGTTTCAAGAATGAAGGCAGCCACTCTTTTCGTGCTACTTCCTTTTACTTGTTAAATGGGCGTTCGATTTTGTTTTCTTCGCAATTATAAACTCTGCACATCTTTGCGCGTGAACCCGAACAAAGTTATCCCCATTCATAGGACGTGTTCGACGAGCTGCTGCTCTTGCTCTTACGACAAAATCGACTTTTCGATCCGAACACGCGTTTGCGAACCGCTTGCCTTTGAAATTCTTCCCATTTTTGCAATGCGTCTCGGGAAGGCATCTTTGGATGCAGCGCGAATAGAGTGAGTTTTCTTTTGTATAGCATTCAGTACTATTTTCATGTAGCTTTCCTGCCAAGAAGCCCTAGATGATATTTTGTTGTACGTACGCACCATGTTAAATAAAAAAAAAGCTTAATATGAAATACGCGCAAACAAATTATTCACTGAATAAAGCACTCTTTAGGAAAATGCGATACTTTTTTTTGTCGCGTTTTCTCTCTATCACATGCCCGGAATAAAAAATTTCGCCTTTGGCCTACGGCACCAGATGAACTAAACGTTTGGTAACATGTAAGTAGTAGTATAAAGTAGCAACATAAATACATCCGTTATTGCTCTGACGCCGGCCGCCCCTTTATGCGCGGATCCGAAGGTGTTGCTATGTATAATTTCACCTTTTTTCGCGAACACGCGGACATCAGCCGTGCAATTTTTCCGCGCAAACCTTGTGAGCAGTTGGCAACAACTTCATTGCTAGTACTGTAGAGTTTTCACTGATAGGGCAGCTATTCTTGCAATAAAGAAGTGAAGAAAAAGTCGTTTTCGTATTAATCTGGTGCCATAGAGGCAAATTTGATCGCGATCAGAGCAGATCAGAATTAGCCTCGTCCCGGAGCAGGTGCTTCTACATGGTAACATTTAATCGCAATCAAGTTCCGTGATGGCGATATGCCGGACATCTGCGCCAAACGCGATCCAGATTAGGATGTACCGTGTAGCAGCAGTCCACTTGTTATCGCGATCAAGGAGCGAGATCCGGATCGGCCCTGACCGCGATCAGATATGCCCGGGAAAGACTGATATTAGTTATACTGGGCGGCAAAGCCCAAAATGTCGCGTTTTTCCCTGCGTCTCCCTTCCATAACCTATACATTTACTACCCTGATTGCGACGGTGCCTCGCGTTAAGCAACATTTGCGTAAAACTCCTGGCGTCACGGCAATGCTGGCTATTCACCACGTAATATGTCGCCCCGCATTGACGTCAACTATAAATACAATGTTTCCTCTTGCTATATAACCACCTAGCCAAAGCGTGTGTAACGACATTGCACGGGCCGATCATTGGCGATAGATTGCCCGCACTGGACTCTCCGATGCTCGTGGCATCGCCATAGGCACGTCTGCTACTGTCTACACCACAACGTTTACTTTTTAGTTGGCTAACTAGGCTGCTCTGATCCTCCTCTAATCACAGGGGTTTGCAAGAGCCTCCCGTTTTGTTGCCATGGTAGTACCACGGAAAACTGCACGGGTTGAGAAGCGCGCCAAAACCGACGAAGAGCCCAGCGCTACTGGGACTCCAATTCGCCTGGCGCACTACATATGCCCTGCTGAAATATTCTCACACATGCGCTTTCTTCCACGTAATATTAAGTATGAAGAAAACCAGGTTGCAATATATGCGGATAGCCACGATACTTTTTATCTTTGTTCCCCATTCCTTGGTCTCATCACGTGTACTTGACAATCAAGCGCCCATGTGCTAGGGGTTGGTATAGTTTATTGCTCAACCCTGAAATGAATATCTTATTTGCCAGATATTGCACCTGCATTTTGTCATTTGTTCTTATAATCAGGATGTCAGCCAGATACAAACCAGCGATATATATCAAGATGAAGAAACTTTGTCTGCTCTTGTAATAAGCAAGAAAAATGGACTCCGCGTCGTAAGTACAATCAGCATTTACTTTCTTGTATATGATGTAAACGGTATTTGTTTTTAAATTCTCTGCAGCTTACAAATTCGAACACATTGCTTTCAACAGCTTGTCAATTATGGGACACCTAATCAACAGTACTCCTTCTTTCTTAATCCTCCTATCTCACCGAAAAGGTATACTGTTAATAGAATGATATAATTTTTTTTATGGTGAAGAATCAGAATTCAGTAAACGTAGATTATTGGTAACTTTTCGAGAAACATATGCGACTCCTCTAAAAACTAGTGTCGCACGGTTACGTTCTACGGCCCTTGAATCTGAATTTGCCACCTTTATCGACATCCTAACACCTATAGCGCACAGAAAGGACAAGACACTGAGCTACGACGAGGACACAGCGCTAGCGTCAATCAATGTATTGTCCTTTTTGTGTGCGATAGGTGTGAAGATGGAACACCAACATGCCCAAGCTCATGTTCTTTCAAGTTGTCGCCCTAGGCTGATTAGCGCCGGCTGCAGGAAACAGACATTCATTGTCAAGGAACCCATCATACTCTAATGAGATCAAAAGCGCACTGTTTCACGTCGGTATACAAGCCATTGATCTAATGTAAGTCAGGCAGATTAAACTTAAGCGTGCCGCAGAAATAAAGCTCATCCTCCGTCATTATGTTTCTTTCACCTTGAATCATAGATAGCAGACTTTAACTCGCTGCGCAAATAAAATGTGGAATATTTCTAATAAGGATCCACATATTTCAGTTCATAATAATACCATGTCCAGACATACAGGGTGGTTAGGGAATTGTGCCCGGAAATCATCAAAAATAGAGAAATGGAATATTTATTCGCTGCCTTGATAGTGACTTTTTTGTGAGGGGGGGACATTTTAAGGTGACTAGACACAACAATAGGAGATTTTCATAACGCTTAGTACTCCGGCAAAACTGGGCGCGTCCACCATTTTTTGTTGGGCGCCGTCGCGGAATCGTCTGCTAGCGTCTCCATAAAGAGAGGCCATGGAGAGGTCATTGGCGGAACTTTTGACAGAGAAAATGCGGCTGTTTCTTTCGTCATCCAGCGCCGAACGATCAGCGTATCTCACTGTCATCCACAAATCGACGAAAACACAATATCGGAGTTCTCCGCACCTAAAAACTCATCCGGAGGGCAGCTGAAAGAGGCGCACCGCTTCGCAAAGCCGAACTGCTGTTCCCTAGTGGCGCGCGCTTCCGGTGTGAGGTTGGCGTTCAAGAAAAGTGTTCGTTGCAGTAGACGTGCGACTGTCAAACTTCTCAAATGACCTTGTACTGCGATACACCTCCATTGTTTCTCCCACTGCGGTTTTATGCGTCATAAACACTCGTCAGATATCGACAGCACGAATTTTCTGCGCGACCTGTGCAACGTTGTGCTGCTTTCGCGGCTGATTTTTTTCAGGCACAAGTATCTCTACCACTTCCGCAGTAGCGTGTGACGTACATTTTTTTAATACACAAGGCATGGACATGCGCATGAGCGGTGCGCCGCAAGCCAAAGAAACATACTGATTGCGTGTTTGAACTGTATACAAAGAGTAATTCTCATTTATTGCGCGCGGGTTGTTTGTAATGTTGAGCCGTCGTAATCTATCACGCAGATTTAGTATTCTCGTTCTGGTTTTCTTGACCGCTATACGTGTATGTTCATTGACATATCTTTTTAAAATATTCCGCTCTTTCATTTCTCAAGCCACAGAGGCGTGCGTATAACCGCACGCTACTGCCAACAGCATACGAGGGCCCGCGATCTGCGGAAGGACAAGTGCGATGATCTACCGAACGAATAGCTCCATCTACTGCACGACGCAGTAACACCTCACGCTGACCGAAGAAAGCAAAAAAAAGAAAAAAAAAGAAATATATAAAAGGGGAGGATAAGCGAGCGTAAAGCGAAGGGCAGACGTGGCGTGCGGACTATGTACTTCGGCGCACACTGCCCTGCGAAGCTTGCAAAGAGATCCCTGTTGGAATTCTTTGCGCCGATCGGGTCTCGTGTGGTGGACTGACTTACCGCGGACGTGCGCACAAGCGTCTGTGGTACTGCCTACATAAATTTACAATGTGTAAATGAATTGAGGGAAGGTAGAATACAGGGCGAGTTGGTATATATTCATGTGTAAATAATTTCTTCCGTTGATCTGCAACACCGACATGCAAATGGTGATCAATCATGCTCTCTCGCGCGTGTCCAACGGCCGATTCATTAAGATTCATATATCCTAATGTATTTTTCTGCAAGTCTAGCTTATATTGCAGGCGGGCAACTAAATTGCACGCAGAAATAAGAACTAAACTGAAGAGCACTTTTGCGCGCGCCGGTCATTGCTGAACCAAAGCACAGCGCCGGTCTTGTTGACGAACCACGTTCTCGTCGGTATATTTTTTTTCGTTCAGGTAACACAAGCAAATGCTGGTCAATCATGCTCTCTCGCACGTGTGCGAATTACGGTCCATTCTTTAAGATTCATATATCGTAATATATTGTTTTGCAAGTCTAGCTTATGTTGCAGGAGAAATAAGAACTTAAATTGAAGAGCACTTTTGAGCGCGCCGGTCGCTACCGAACGAAAGCACAGTGCCGGTATTGTTGACGAAACAAGTTCGCGTCGGTATATTCTTTTTTCTTCGTTCAGGTAACAGATAAATTCGATTAAAAATAGTGTGACCTTGTTCCCGGCACTGTCACGGCTTCCTCTTCGCCTGAACAGCGCATGAAGCATTGGGAAGTCATCGCAAAACGAAGATAAAAAACCAGCAGCTAGCACCTGAAAGGCTGCCATATGCCACTGGTTTTGTTTTCGTGCCCAACAAAACGTGGCGGGTGGAGCTTGTGTGATTGTCAACAGATGGCGCTGTACATTGTCAACAGATGGCGCCAACATGAAACAAGGAAGTTTTTTTCCCAATTTTGTTTTCGAGCCTGGTGACAGACATGTCACCGCCCCGTTATAAAGGGGACGCTCACAGCATCCATCCATCCATCCATCACCTAATACGGCAGTAATCAAATAAAATAAATGATTAACTTTTTAATTAGCAGGCACATGCCGTGAGGTTAAATAGGAGCATTGATGTCCTTCCTTTGCAGAGACCATTGATGCATTGAGATTTTGAAAAATGGGTCTTTGCTTATTATGGCGGAACAACTACATTCAACCAAATTCACCAGCGAAGAAGAAACCGAAGCTCCGGTGAGAGCAACTAGAAAACGACCAGAATGATGTCACTGTTCGTAAAGGCGATTGCAGTGGTGTTAGTTCTTCGGTATTTGTTAACGCACATGCACCATACGTGCTCCAATTCCAAAGGAAACCCGCACAACCAAGAAGTGAAATCAATCGATGGTTCGTATAAAGTCGCTTGCTCATTCTGGGCGTCCCGGAAGGATATGGCAGCTGCGCTCTTTCTAGTTTCGGTTTCAGTTTCGCCGGCGAAATTGGTCACATTTCATTACTCGCAAATAATTTCCATCGGCTGCTTTTGGGCAATGTCAAAGCGGCAACGGGCTCTTTACAAGAAATGCTGCGATTTTCCATTTTGCGCTTACACAGGCCCCCCCAGGATTTATTTGAAGTTGATAGCAAGCTGGACCACAGGTCTGGGTCAGCCGTCTAATACATCTAAAGGGGTATAATGTACTCGAATGCAGCCGTCTAAGGCACGAGATGAGACTACCCATATCTACAAGTCATTGAGCTTAGACACATGCGACGGTAACGACGACGACACGTAACTGGTCGTCGTATGAAAACGCGAAAGTGCATTTTGGCAGTCCTTTTGCTGTTGTCGATGTAGTATTTAAAGAACCACAGTCTGTCTCACACGTTAAAGCTCCAGCGAAAATGACGATAGAGAAAGTGTCATTGGAACCTCGCGTACGCACTCTTGAACTATTCATTGTTGGCAGGCCGGCCCCAAAGGCGCTTTCTGGCATCCTGTGACTCAGGATTACGGATTATTATCGGCACCCCGTCGCCAACTACACTCGCGTCGCTGCTCCGTCCGTCGCTCTGTACAGTCGGTACCGCAATCTGGGGAACCTGACGAAACAAGTCATCTTGCACACACGCTAAGCGCCCGGTCCTAGGTCACATGTAGCTTGAACGTGAAAAGTGCATCGGTTTGGGCTAGTTGACTAAGTGTGCCTATGAATACTCAGCACACGGTATTTAAAGATGTCAAAAAGAGGCAGCGACATAAGTTTATTCATGTCTTTCTGTTCTTGTTTATCAGTGCGCTACGTGGAAAAGTTTTAACCAGAAAGATTGCCGTAATATTTTAAAACATACTAATTTTGTGACCAAGTGCTCATGATATTGATGCAACAATTCTCAAAAAGTGTGTATTTTGGCCTATTTATTCCATCCTGTGAATCCCTTACAACTGAAAACACTCTTCACCGTTATAGAAAGGAATCGTAAATGGCAATATAAGTATTTCACATGGCGAGACGCAGCACCCGTTTGATGACGGACCAGTACCTCATTTTCTGAAGTTGATTGCTACAGGCATGAATGCCACCTCGACAAAAGGCAGACAAGGTAAGCGTTTATCTTCTTAAGCGCACACCATTGAAAGTGCAGATCAGTCAATAAAATCAGAAAGCAGTCTACGTAAACAGGCTCATATTTTAACTTCGCTACGTGCGGTGGTTTTGAAGGGCGTGAAAACTTGTACGAGATATCCAGTAGTTTTGTAATGTTATATGAAAGTATTATGTACTAATAACTATATTAAGGATCCAAACGCTGACAGCTTTCAGTTTGTAGAACCAAGGAAGTGCCTCATTGGCGTTAAGGGTTCTGTGAGCTGGTGCTTTTGCATGACCCTATCTTCAAAGTATGCAGGGAAGGGACACAATGCCACATGGTAAGCCCACGATTAAATAGATGGCACTGAGAACACGCCGTCGCTATGTTGTTCACCTATACCATATTGAAAGGGGACCGAAATGCAAAGGAAACACAAGAACAGCAATATTCAAGCAGTGGGACTATCGTAACTGATTATCAGTTTTAACATTTTACTACTGGACAATCAACGAAAGCTCCTCAAAATCTTCAATAATTAGATCTGCTTGTCGATACAGCCTTTACAACAAATGCATTATTCCAAATAAAAGCATTCAGAACATGATATGCGTGAATGCACAACTTTTTAAATACGGAAATTGAAAAACGTGTTTGCAATTTTGTGCAAAAAATATGTGCTCCTATGTGAGTTAAATCATGGTGTTTTTCTCATCAAATGGCATGAATACAAGCATTTGTAAATGCTTTTGAGCACTCATATTTTGAGAGACTAAATAACGTGCTATATATGACAAGCCGCGGCATAAGACTTGTGCAGGTGGCATTTGGGGGTTTTAAACAAACTATTGGTAGCTTGTTATTGTTTCTGTTTTAAGGTAATTTCTGGACACGCAATTGATTTTCCAGCATTATTTGACCAAGAAAATAATGCAAGTTTTTTTTACATTCTGCTGAGCGAGTAAGGCATACTAATCTGTGGCAATAATTGTATCTGTTTGTACAATAACTTCATAAAGTTATGCGTCTATGTAAATACATTTTGCCTAAGGAACTGCTGCTATATCTACTGTAAATTACCGGGCATGTAAAAAGCAGGTTTCGAGAAAACGATGGTCGCCTTGCGGTTGATGTGTAGCCGCTGCATTGAAGAGCGTCAGGTGAATATTCTTTCTGGCGAAATGCCTTTTATAATGCACTCGAAAAGGTTGTATTACTAGAAGAAACCAAGACATTCGGCGAGCGGGACAAGGTTTCGGTATAATCTTGCCGTCTGCAAGACAATCAGGTTTGCCTTAGTCAAAGTGACATGTTATAGCTGCAGGCAAGACGCGAAGATGTTATTGAATTGCGGACGCTGAGCTCTGAAGAATAAAAAAAGTGAAATGCCACATATTGTGGGAATTCCATGCGAAGCAGTCAGCTCATAAGAGCCTATTCGAGATTTTCAGCTTTCAGAAAAGCGTTAAGGGGTGCATCGACGTCGCTCTGTAAATACGGTTACGAGACATGATGCATGAGCCCGCCGTGACAGACGAAGAGACGAAGAAGAAGCTGGTATTTCCGCGCGATATTCTGGCGGCTAATCGGTGGCAGCTGTTCGGCAGCAGTAGATATTGTAAATACACTCGCTTCTGTCCTTCTTGCATATTCGTGATCCCCGTGACAATTTGGTGGAGGTGCGGGGTAGAAGAAGTGCTGTACAACGGAGCTCCGCAGTGGTCGTCGACTCGGAGTTTTCAGGATGGAAAACGAGTCCGAAGCCGCAAACACTCTGCACCGACCACTACAATGCCTGCACCAGCCACAACGCCGCCAACGTACGTGCTGACGCGTCCGAAAAACGCTGAGACGTTCTGCGGTGCGGATGAAGTCCACGTCGAAGAGTGGATTGCTGACTACGAACGTACCAGTGCGATCAATCGCTACGACCGTACTCTCATGCTGGCCAACGTGCTGTACTACCTGAAAGGCACGGCAATCATGAGGATGAGATTGGAAGCTGGGACACCTTTAAGCAAAAACTATGCCACTTATTTGGGAAGCCCATGGGTCGCAAAGTAGCCGCAAAGAAAGAGCTGTCCATCCGTCTCAGACGTCCACTGAGCCACACATCTCGTACATTCAGGACGTACTGGCTCTTTGTCGTAAAGTCGACAGCGAGATGTCGGAGCCGGACAAAGTTGGCCACGTGCTCAAGGGAATAGCGGACGACCCGTTCAACCTATTAATGTGCCGGAATTGTGCGACCGTCGCCGATATCATCGAGGAATGCAGGTGTTTTGAACAAGCCAAAGGCCGGCGTATTGCAAGATCATTCACTCGGCTGCCAAACACCGTTGCGACGTCATCATGCGAAGATGGAATGACCTCTCGTCTGCAGTCGTCACCGGCGTCTGAAATTACACGAATCGTCTGTCGGGAAATCGAAACAATTACACCTGCTCTTCCCAACAACGGCCACGTCGATTCGCACATGCCCTCGGTTTCCCTCGTCCAGTTAATTGTGCAGGAAGAACTCGGCAATTTGGGCCTCTCTGTCTGCGCCGTTGCTCAGTCTCGGACAACTGACAACTGACGAATGATCGGCCGATCTGTTTCAACTGCCGCCACATAGGTCACGTCGTACGGTATTGTAACAAGCGTTGGTCTTCGCCAAGAACCCAGTATGCCACTGCTGGCGGCGCTGACAGCTACCGCCGCTTTCAGCCTCCTCAACCGTGCTCCGATAACCACCACCGTTCCCAGCCATTCGAGCCGTACGCCCTCGACGCCACTCCTACGCAGCACAGCCGCTCACCATCGCCCCGAGGTCATCAGTCGCGTTCGCCGCCAGCACGTCGCCCGTCGTCTCCGTCCCCTCTACGACGACGTCCGACCTCGCCGCTCAATCTCGGACAGGGAAACTAAGAGATGCAGCTCTTGGAGGTGATACTGAATCATCTGCTTCCACCTCAACTCCTCTTCTAGTACTGCCGACACGACGAAATTTGATCGACGTCGACGTCGACGGCCTGACTGTTTCTGCTCTTGTTGATACTGGGGCAAATGTTTCCGTGATGAGCACTCGACTTCGTCACCGCCTGAAGAATGTGCTGACTCCGGCTGCTCCTGGTATTATTCGTGTCACCGACGGAAGAAGTCCTGCCATCATAGCAATGTGCACAACACACATCACCATCGCCGATCACCACACATCTGTTTTCTTTGCTGTTCTTGAGCAATGACCAAATGACGTAATTCTTGGGTTGTATTTCTTGTGCACTCATTCCGGCCTCATTGAGTGTCCAGCTCGCGCTCCTCAACTTCAGTAACTGGACCCATGTTCTCCCGCAAGGCATTTCGTTGGCCAGCGTATTAGCGCTCGACGCATGTCACATCGTGGCATTACACGCTGAAGATTGCTCGTCCTCTATTGCAACCAGCCCAGCAAGCGCACCCACCGATGAAATCGCGAAAATGATTGTCCCTGATCTTCTACCCTGTCAAGCCGCCAACTCCGCCACGTTCTGAAGACCTTTAGGGATATCTTCGACTTTGATGACCGCCCTCTAGGTCAAACGTCATTCTTACGTCCTCAAATACATACTGGCGGTGCTAGTCCTGTCAGACGGCGACCATATCGTGTGTCCCATTCCGAACGCCAGGTCATACAAAGAGAAGTCGATAAGATGCTCGCGAAAGGCGTCATAGACGCCTCTTCAAGTCCATGAGCGACACATTCGTCTTGGCGAAAAAGAAGGATAGCAGCTGGAGATTTTGGTCGACTATCGTACCTTGAACAAGATAACCCGCAAAGACGTATATCCACTGCCACGAATCGACGACGCCCTTGATGGTCTTCATGGCGCGCGACACTTCTCGTCCATAGACCTGCGCTCGGGTTACTGGCAGATTTCTGTCGATGACTTAGACCGAGACAAAACTGTCTTCGTCACACAGGACGGCCGCTATCAGTTCCAGGTTATGCCTTTTGGGCTGTGCAACGCCCCGGCAACGTTCGAACGAATGATGGACTCTCTCCTACTCGGCTATAAATGGTCCATCTGTCTTTGCTACCTCGACGATGTCATTCTCTTTTCTCCAACGTTTGAAAGCCATCTAACTCGTTTGTCGACCATTCTAGCCATTTTTCGTCGAGCGGGACATTAGCTAAACTCCAAAAAGTGCAATTTCGACCGGCAACAAATCACTGTGCTTGGTAATCTTGTAAGTGCTAGGGGTGTACAACCGGGTCCTGACAAGATTAGCGCTGTGAAGCACTTCCCTGTGCCTTCTACTAAAAATGCACGGTGGTTTGTTGGCTTATGCTCGTACTTCCGAAGTTTTATGCGCGATTTCGCCAGTATTGTCCTACCACTCACTGACCTTCTCAAAAAGGACGTGCCTTTCTCGTGGGGTCAAGACCAAGCGGCTGCGTTTTCGACGCTGATCAACTTTCTGACTTCACCACCAATACTGGCCCACTTGGACCCATCCGCGTCTACTGAAGGTCGCACAGATGCCAGTGGGCACGTAATCAACGCCGTCCTCGCTCAACACCTGGGAGGCCAAACACGTGTTATTGCATATGCCAGCCGCCTTCTCTCTACATCTGAGCGGAACTATTCCATCACGGAACGCGAGTGTCTTGCGTTGGTCGGGGCTGTCGCAAAATTTCGCCGCTACTTGTACGGCCTTCAATTTTCAGTTATTACTGACCACCATAGGCGCACGAGGGGGGGGCAGAGGGGGCGGCCGCCCCTCTAGTCACCTAAGAGAGGGGGGCGCAAATTCTGCCCCATAGATTGACTTAATAGGGAGGGGGGGCGCTGCGATGAACCTTCGCCCCCCCTGCCCCCCCTGAAGGGGAACCCTGCGCACCCCTATGCTGACCACCATGCTCTCTGTTGATTGTCCTCGCCCAAGGACCCAACTGGTCGTCTTGGTCGCTGGGCTCTACGTCTCCAGGAGTATTCCTTCGACGTAATTTACAAATCTGGCAAGCTGCACCAAGACCCTGATTGTCTCGAACAACTACAATATAGTAGTTGTGCGAATCTCGTAGGCTTTCCAAGCACGTCGGCACCAATGTCGTGCCAAGGGAAGCTCAAGGTCTAAAGTAACATAGGCCCTCACGGTAGAGCAGAGACTTGAGTTTTATACCTACGAAGCGCCCGCTATGTTGCGATTATTTGCATATCCTAAGTAGTGGTCATCGGTGTATTCTAGCAATGCTTCACGATTGCTTCCGCTCTAAATGTGGTTATCCAATACTGCCACCGCTATTGGCGTTGCCGCCACATGACTATTGTCTATGCTCTGTTTCCTAATGGTGAATTCTATTGGCGCATTCTGAGTGGCTGACGAAATCTTTTCCGGAGTACTCCGCTCCGGCGCAAGCCAACCGAAGGAAATGTGCCAATAAAACACAGGCGCTCCCACCAGAACGAAGGGCAGCGTGTGCTAGTGTTCAGCCGCTTCCGGAATCACCCAGCATTCCTTGCGTTTCGCGCCATTTTCGCCTTCATGGGCACACGCGGAGAGAACGGTAGTGCTCGGGCAGCGCGTTCCGTTGATCACGTGGTACACCATGCTCTGCGCACGCGAGGGGCGCTGGGGACTTCGGGTCAAATCCGCCCCTTTCGCGGAGTACAGGGAGCTGCTCCGTGGAGGGGATCTGGCGACGTAGTTGCTCCAGATCTCCCAATGAAACATACAGGAAGCACTCGATCTGCCAATGGAATTCACCATAAGTTAGAAGCACTGGCGTCGCTATGTCGTGGAATGTTTGACTGCCATGCAGAATACATGGGTTCAATTCCGGCTTCTGGCAGGCTTTTTTTGGATTAGCAATTAGATGGACACTGTCAACAGGTTTTTGCTGTCTCTGTCACCGTCATGTTCCGTATAATGTCCACAACATTCCCCCCGCGGATCATATGCGGCGTTTTTTGTTTTTCTAAGAGCCAAACGGACTTTAACTGTCCATTTTAACTGAAACTGTGAAAAACGTACTTTTTTGCTACTGACAATATGGCAGGGCATGCTCAAACAATTCTTTGCCAGTATGTTCCTCTTCCAAAACTACCTCAAATCTACAGTGTGGCTAAAATCAACATAGCCCAATATCGTCGGTATTCAGGAGTAAAGTTTGCATTTGGCTCATATAGATTGAATCATTTCGTTTGGGCTTGAATTAGCTCTTAAAATAAGTCTGATACGATTCGACTGTACAGTATATCAATATATGCGATAAAATTAACATCATCCATGTGCTTCCGTCGATGCTGTGCTTCGTCGCACGGGCGTAATCACGATTACTAGACTTCAAGAGCGAAAGGTCCTTCCTGGCAAAAGACGCACTATTCTGGACTGTCAGCAGTGTTTTCTTGTTCTTGGCATATGATGAAGACCTTGAAATGCCCTCGAGCCCCTCTTGTTCTTCTGAGCTCGTTTTAGGCCATACCGTTTAGGTAACTTCTTCAAGGAATAGATCGGGGCCCAATATCTTAACTTCATATGCCTTTGTATATGCGGGAACATGATCCTGTAGCACTAAACTAATGGCACCAAGAGGCAAAAAAAATGTCGACACTAAGAGGCAAAAAAAACTTACTCTTGCTACTCGAGTTGTGTCCTATGACCTCATGTCCTTCAGTAAGTGCTAACTCGCCCTAGAAAAACTATTTGTGGAACGGAAACACGATAGCAAAGCAACTAGGACACAAATGAAACAGATTGGATGAGATCATGTCGGTTGTTTTGGTCACGACTGTTGACACAGTCATGGTTTAATTAACGTGGCTCAGTTTGATTGAAACAGTTTCAGCATTTGGCTCATTTTTTATTAGAAACTGCCTTCTTGAGTTCACGTTCGAATCAGGAATGGCCCCATTTTGATTCAAATTACTAAGTCGTTAGAAATAGCTGACGAAACACTCTGGCAGCCATGACTGATCCCGCAGCTCTGGTGTTGATTTACATGTCGACGAGCATGCTGTTAACACCAAATCTTGAAATGGCAGCTAGGTACGTCCTGAAGACACTGCATTCACGCCGAAAGTTAGGTCTTGGAAGGCAATGGTTAAATGTTTCACATTATTCTTAGGACGCATTTTTTTGGAAGTAGTACGACCATTATGGCAGTATTCTCAACATTACCTTGTTTTTTGCACTTATAGCAGGTGTTCAATGGGTAAGCCCGATTTGCTCGCATTATTCAGTGACACAATGCGAAAACTTATTCTCATTCGAGGTGCGGCTTGCAGCTCATGAACATCCATCCCAGTCGTACGTACAGCGATCTGATGCTCGAGCTTTCGCAGCACTCTTCGTGGTGGCTTCGATACGTATTGGTTACCTCACCGAATCTGTAAATGTAAGACTTCTGTTCCACGAGAAGCGAACGCACAGG
Organism: Rhipicephalus appendiculatus; assembly: GCA_030522465.1. Classification (NCBI taxonomy): domain Eukaryota; kingdom Metazoa; phylum Arthropoda; class Arachnida; order Ixodida; family Ixodidae; genus Rhipicephalus; species Rhipicephalus appendiculatus. The sequence continues at coordinate 60,617 of JALIZH010020203.1, forward strand.
ACGCCTTCACGAAGAAGGCCGCACAGGGAAAGATTCGTAACCGACTCATTCTATGAAGTTCCACACTCGCACATCTGCAATAGTTTGCTTAAATAGGCGAAATACGAGACATGCATTCGCCTTGGTGATGTGTCTTCCGGTGAAATTTCGCTCGCTCATCGATAACCGATGATGTCAAGCACACATGGTCGCGTAACGTGTTCATCAAATCTATAAAATTTGTTGTAGAAGTCAGGTGTGGAGACGTCAGTCCATTGAGGAACCCGTAGGTCTTTGAACCTACTGCGCTCCCAAAAACGCGTGCTGAAGCGCTCTCTGGTACTTTATTGACGATGAGAAGAGTGGCCAAGCTTTCATAACAAAAACATCAGTCGCTGGCTCAGTCATCAAAAGGTTCCAAGGTGGCCAGCTGTTTACCAAGATGCATCACTGGATCACATTCTTGAGCCATGTTTCGTGTCTTTGCGACGTCGCAATCTTCGAAAGTCACTTCTTAAACAGATGCTTTGAAATGAACACTCACATTTGGCACGGCTGCCCCATGCCCTCAAAATTAGAACATTTTCGAATAGCGGCCCCAAAAGTTTTGGAGCCCCAAAGAAACAGCGTCGAGGCCACTGCGCATGCGCGAAACCCAAACAGCGTTTGGGTTTTGAGTTGGGGACGCTATTTCTTGAATTTAGCTGGAGCCCCAAAGCCTGCCCCAGAAAGCTTTGCGTCAAGCACTCATGGCGGCACGCACTGAAGTGACGGTTCTCAGCGTACTCTTGGCTGATAGAAGCTGATAAACTTGGCTGATAAAAGTGCGCGTGGTTACTTTAAGACAAAAAGTTGGCTTTTTATGCTGAAAAAACTTTAAACACGAAGAAAGGGAACTTGAGGTTATTTTGTTATTATTAAACAGTATGTTTTACTTTTATTTTTGAAGTAGCTTCCCTTTGACGCCGTAGTGGCGCTAGAAACGCAAGCCGCAATCCGTAAGAGCGAAACCCTATTGGAAAATCATCTGCTTGACCCAAAGCTAGCGTAGGCAAAGGGCTTTGGGGCCCCAGACTTTTGGGGCATCTATTCGAAAACTCCCTGTTGTGTTGTTTTCCGTTAGCGCAAAAGCGGGGCGAAATATCGTGGGCAAGTTCTCAGACTACGGCGTGCCTCATAATAATGTCGTGGTTTTGGCATTTAAAACCCTCAATATTATTAAGAACTGCTTTAAATGGTATATTAAGACGTCGACTGCATTCAAAGAGCATATTCTTATGCTTGCTCAACCATTTGATTAATTTAGCTTCTTAATTCTTGCTGGTGCGCAGGCACACACAGGATTTATGTTATGCCAGTCGTGGTGTGTTCATGCTGATGATGACATGCTTGTCGAGATCTAGGGCAATCGTTTCGGTGATAAGCACGTTAGCGAGCCTAAGCAGGGAACGTGTAGGACCAGGCGCTATTGTAGACGAGGGTGGCGATGCGGGCTTGTTGGTCTGTCATACTTCTTGGATGTGGGCGCTAGAAGACGACGACGAAGGGAAGAAGGACACATACACTGGCGCTACTGACAACAAATGAAGTTTATTTCCATTACCAAGCCGGCAGTTATACATTTCTTGCACACAAAAATCACGTGGTTACTTGCGGAAAGCATGAAACCTTGAACAACATGAAAAAAATATGAAAAAGCAACAATGAAATCAACAGTATGATGTGGCTGGAACCTTGATACTACAGAAAATTGAACGCTTCTGGATAGCCGGTAGCAAGGCGGCCTCAGCACATGCGCAAGTAGTCTAATTCCTTTTTACTCAGGGACAGTGACGCTCTGCTAACACAACTTTCGCCGAAATAGTCAATCTGCTCAGCTTCGATTACTAGTCTAGTGATTTCAGACTTGCTCTAGCCTACTATAACCGTCTTATCAAAATTGGGTTGGCACGTGCATTTATGGCAATGTAGCGCCAAAAACCCATCAGGCGGCGATTTGCCCACTTTGTTGCTGTGCTCTCTGAGCCTATCATTGGCCGAGTTTACGTAGGGCAGAGCGGCCGCTGCATCATTGGCCGACTTTACATAGGGATATGGGCCGGGCACGTAGCACGTAGGCAGGATAACCACTGGTCATTAAGGGTAACTGACTGGATTCCAAGAGATGGCAAACGCGTGAGGGGGGAGACAGAAAATTAGGTGGGTAGATGAGATTAAGAAGTTTGCAGGTATAACGTGGCAGCAGAAAGCACAGGACCGGGTTGATTGGCGAATCATCGGAGAGGCCTTTGCCCTGCAGTGGGCGTAGACAGGCTGATGATGATGATGACATAGGGCAGACCGGCCGCTGCATCAATGATGGGCTCAGAGAGCACAGCAACAAAGTGGGCCAATCGCCGCCTGATGGGTTTTTGGCACTGCATTGCCATAAATGCACGTGTCAACCCAATTTTGATAAGACGGTTATACTAGGCAAGAGCAAGTCTGAAATCACTAGATTAGTAATCGAAGCTGAGCAGATTGACTATTTCGGCGAAAGTTGTGTTAGCAGAACGCCACTGTCCCTGAGTAAAAAGGAATTAGACTACTTGGGCATGTGCTGAGGCCGTCATGCTACCGGCTATCCAGAAGCGTTCAATTTTCTGTAGTATCAAGGTTCCAGCCACATCATGTTGTTGATTGCATTGTTGCTTTTTCATATTTTTTTCATGTTGTTCGAGGTTTCATGCTTTCCGCATGTAGCCACGTGATTGTCGTGTGCAAAAAATGTATAACTGTCGGCTTGGTAATGGAAATGAACTTCTTTTGTTGTCAGTAGCGCCAGTGTGTGTGTCCTTCTTCCCTTCGTCCTCGTTTTCTAGCGCCCACATCCAAGAAGCCATTGTAGAGTGCGGAGGGGCGATCGCCTTTCGAATATACCTTGAAATCCATACTTGTTTCCTGTATCATGTGAGTCCACGATACAGCCAATTGAATGTCTTACAGATGTCATCGCTAGATGCAACCTAGAGCACTGCACGGGCCGTGATTTTCGACCCTGGCCCGGCCCGAGCCCGACACTCCTTGAAGTTTACCCACCCGAACCCGGCCCGGTGACTCAAAAGCAAGACCCGGGCCCGGCCCGAACCCGAGAAGAATTTTCACCTACCCGGCCGGGCCCGGCCCGACCACAAATCGGGCCCGACAGGGGCCCGAGCCAATAATCTAGGTGGTTTTGCCCGAACACAAAATTGATAGCAAGGCGTTTTACGCCGCAAATGTCTACGTTTCTTTGACGCATGCTACGCTAACACGTATTCCTTAATCTACTGTAGTTCTTTGTAGTAAAAAAGGGCTTCACTGTGGTAAGAGTTGACCGCACATACTGCCCTACCAGCAAAATTTGCTTGGACCAAGCATGGTAAATCACCAGTGGCCAAGCTGTCCATGATCGGAAAGTTATTGGAGGCCAAGCGAGTCGTGCTTGGCAAATGTGACAAGCCTACCATTGGCCAAGCAAAGGAAGGCCGTGCTTGGTAAATCATTGGAAACACCTCTCTCCATGGTTGGCACTGTGATGGAATACCATGCAATAGCCAAGCATGTTCTTGATATGGGAGCCAAGCATTTTGGCCAATGCAATTTCTGGCTCATTAATTTTAGTTTTCTGTCTTGGCTAGAATTTGATGCTCGGCTACATTTTTCTAGATTTTCGCCCCCCCCCCCCCCCCCCCCACACACACACACACTGCTCAAAAAAGTCACAAGGCAAATATTTCTGGTGCTTCAGGTTTATTTTACACTGAATGTATACAAGGCACTATGCCATTTTTCTATTCTTTCCTGAACTCTTGCGATTATGACGTGTTGCTGGGCTTCTATTGGAGTCCTCCATCATAGTGGCATGCCTTCTTTGCATAGGTGCGCCTTCTTGATCTGAAGCGAACATGAGCCACCTTTTTTCTTACGTCCGAAACAGCTGCGTCAGTTGTGTTGAACAGGGTACGTCTTTTCCCTCTGAAATACAATGAGACAAAAAAATCAAGAGCTTCCCTTTTTAGAAAAGTTATCTCTTGAGCACTTGCTTTCACCAATTTTCAACAAAACACACAGCGGTCGGAAGGCTAATTAGTTATGTATGATCATGAGGATGGCAGCAGCTGCACAGACAGGAGAAAAACAGCAGTTGATTGGACAGCATGATACATTTATTTTCCTCTTTCAAGTAAAAGTTTATTATTGCAGTAGCTTGCATATTCATGCGAGAACCCTATCAATGACATACGTAAATGAAAAAAATACACGCATGGTTGAATTTGGAAGGCAGATGATCCCATGACTTTCTTGCATTCGGCTGCACCAGCCTTCATATCTATTTCACCTTGGAAATATGACTGCATGCACAAGTTTATAATTTCTAATTAGTTAATAAAGCGCCGACATCGACCCTAGATCGCACGGCGCGTCAGTGGACTCCTCCAGAGGCGAACGGGAAATCGCCGCGCACGCCGACCACGCGTCACTCGCTGCTACGTGTTACGTTGCATAGCCTCCTCGATAAATGTAGGTTCCGTACCGCTGGCATCAATGCAGCCGACGCATTTCACTGCAAGTACAGACTTATAACACTTGTCTAGTGCGGCCAATCATCCGATCTGGTCGCCGTCCTTTTCGAAAATATGCAAAGGCATGGTCATACTGCATACTAAGTCCAGTGCGCTTCCGTACAAACACAAATGGAACCTAGTATCCACCGCGAGGTAGCAGCTACGGACTGTTGCAGCGTCATCAGCACCCATAGCCGGCGGCTCGGCAACTGTCTTTCGGACCGTGCAGGGACGTCCGTTCAGTTGATTTCATAACGCGAATAGTTTTCTCCGAAATAGGTATATCGCTCATGAAAATTAAGGTGAATTGAATCGGTGCCCGAACACAGCACTGAAGAACGTTTCGCATATGTCTGGTTTTCGCTGGTAAGATGAGAAAACTACGGCATGTGCAATCACGCAAACTGAGAGGAGCTAGGACTACACAGCCGCCACTGCGGCTACTTACACAGTGCTTGCTTCTTAAAACATCTGCAATTTTCGCCTCCGTGAACTGCATCATCAAATCGTATATAGCATTGAGGGTACAAGGCAAATAGAGAGACTGCTGAAATTTACTCACCTTCTATTTCAACTTGAATTCAAGAAGCTCATCGCTGCATGGCCAGAACACACCAGCACACCTCCAACGTATGAACAAGGCGCGAAGACGGCGTGCAGTGATACACGCGCTGGAAGAGAGCATGTATGCGGTGCATGCGAATGCATGCTTAAAGCCACATGAACTGCAATATTTTTCGATGACTTTAGTACTATTATATAAGCGCTTAACAGCCGCTGCAGTTTTTGGAGTTCTCGAAAATTGCATGTTTGGATGCTTTGGTGAAGTATTTTTTTTAGCGCACTAGGGCTGTGCACAGGTCAAACTGAGCTACGCGCGGGAAAAAGTGTGAAATTTAAACGCGACACTGAGCGCGTCCTAGTGTAGTTCTGGTCCTTTGGATGAAAAGAAAAATTACACCATCTCCCGCTAAAGGGAACCATGTGTAGATGTGAAGCAGCGGGCGCTAACGCTTACACTGGCGGCGGCGTTGACGCTGGCGCTCATCACACCGTTGCGCAGGAGAGAAAACTGGGGAGGCGCAAAGCAGGCAGTGATGGAGCAGTTTTTCCTACTAGAACATGCCAATCGCTGCTAATGGGCAATGAGAGACAGAAGACTCCGACTGGACACACAGACCCGCACTCCGCTTTTAGTTAACGCGCACGCTGCGAATTTTTATTGTTCAACAACGCACAGGAGAAATCTCCCACCGGCGCCACTTTGGAGGTCAAGATCCATTGCTATATATACGGGATGGCCAGTGAATGGTTGTGCAGCGCGAGCAGTCGGTTTTTTTAACCAAGAAACTCGCTAGCAGACGCTGCCTGCGTCGGCGTCGCGAGGCGAGAGAGGGAGGAGCGTAGGAGAGGAGAGAGAGGGGGTGACACGCATGCGCAGTGGGAGTGTGAACGCCCTGGGCAGGGATGCGTAGAGGAGAGAGGGGGGGGAGCGTAGGAGAGGAGAGAGAGGGGGGGACGCGCATGCGCAGGGGGGAGTTAGACGCCGCGGGCAGGGATGGAGAGAGGGGGGGAGTGTAAGAGGGGGAGAGGAAGGGAGGCGCATGCGCAGTGTGGGTGTGGTTGCCGCGGGGAGGGATGCCTAGAGGAGAGAGAGGGGGGAGAGGAGGTTTTTTATTTTTTTTAACTGTTTGCGCATGCGCAGTAAGGGTGGGCACGCGGCACACCACCACCACCACCACCACCACCACCACCGGATTAAGCTTCGCCATAAGATGCTTCACATCTAAAAAAGTGAAGTATTCCGCGGAGCAACCAGTGCGAACTGAATTAATGGCAGGAAAAAACGATCGTCCGTGGCTATTCGGTAGCTGTTTGTACGACTTCATGACAAATTGTACCAAAGAAACGCACACATCTGCTCTTTCGCCTCATTTTTTGAATAGTCTGTACGTGTTCGTGCGCCACGAATTTCCATGGAATAGTATAATACACAGAAGTGAGTATACTTGATGGCCAAGCAAATTCCGAGAACATTGGCCAGCAGCCATGGTATGTTACAGGAAAGCCCTTGGCCTCCATGTTAAATATCGCAGATATTTTCCAAACCTTTTGTTTCGTTATAGTAAGTGAGAAGGCCCAATAACTAAGGGAAACGCACACTTAAAGAACAGATTCGCCGCTTTCACTACCATCTTGCCCATATTTTGCTTGTAGGCCATGCCCTTTTTTACCACGCTGTCAGGGCGTTGGCCAATGATAACGGAAGTCGATGGGAATCCAATATGTGTCCAATCATCGGCCATCGGCCACTGCTGGTAGGGTGGGTTCGATAAACGGCTATTCGGCAGCGGAATAATTGACCTTTCGGCAAGTTGGAATTAGTTGTGCATCTTTGAACTAGGCAGCGGCGTACCGTACATGTTTTTCGACAAATACAATGGGAATCATCAAGAGCGTTTCGTAGCAGATATTGTCACAAGAAAAGTGATTTACAGCATGAATTCAGTTTCAACCGCAACAGAACGCTCTCTTCAATTTGTTTTTATCGCGCTCTCTATTGAAATTTAAGGCATGATGTACCATGAAACCCAATCGTACACACTTCTGGATATATTGCCCCCGTCTTCAGCATAGTAGCACCTTTCCACGGAAAGATAAATGGAGGGGAAAATCCAAAATTATTCCCTTGGTTATAAATAAGCTACACCTAAATAAAAATAATAATGAACTCCGTGCACCACGTGTGATTTTCGAAATACGTACAAACAGCTGAAAGGACGAAAAAAAGCGATTGGTTATACCAATATTTCCGTATATCACATCACTGCTATAGGTCTACAGTATATAGGGGCGAAGAACTTGTGTCTTTATGTACCGTTTGCTGCGTTTATTATTCGCTTTTATCTCTATTTCTTTACTCACTCCCCTCTGCAGTACCTTTGGCCTTGAGGGCAGGAAAATGAAATGAAATAAGTTGTTGTGCCATAGCTTAAAGTTCATTCTTGCCCATTTTATTGTGTGAAAAGTCAAATTATCAAGAGATTCCGGCGTTAAGCACGCCATGCTCTGTTGTATCAGATATCCTGCCGCGCTACACTTTCTTGAACTGCTTGCGCTAGGCGCATGGGCCCACGAATTGTGAAGGCGCCGGCCAGTCGCAGTTCTCAGACCTCCCCCGCTGGAGCAAATTTCGGACGTATCTGTAGACTTCTGCAGAATGAACATAGCTTTGTAACTCATCATTGCATTTCTCTCGTTCCCGAACGTCGTGCCACTCTTCAATATAATCTATAAAACGCCTCTTTGAGTGCTTCTCCTTTAAGGTTAGTGAATGTTATGCGCGGTATGTACTATGCTCTAGTTCTGTTTCTTCTTTTTTTTTCATATTATAATGGTGTATGCCTTGCTAATGATGTTGTACCGGATGAAGGGGGTGATTGGACACACGGGTGCAACTGGCAGGAGGTGGACGAAGAGATTTCGATCCGTTTTCGGTGTTCGCTCCAGTTTGGCAATGAAGGCGTTTATAAGCTTCTCGCCATTTACTCATTGTATGCATATGGTTCGAAGTAAGGGGACATCGACCGGTACGGAATTCGTAACTGTCTTTTTTCAAGCCAGATATATCGTCAAGTGAACGCACTTTGCCCCACACTTTTTTTATGGACGTATGCTTTTCCTGCGCATTCCAACGCTGCTGTGGCCGTATCATGTAGCTCCCTAGCGGAACACGACGAATGCTCAGACGCAGTAGCATAGGCAGGGAGGGGGTGGCAGACCGGGCCCGTGCCCCCCTGATTTTTTTTTCGCCATGGCATAGAGACCAAAATGGCACTCGACCACATCTGCCTGCCCGGCCCCCACTTCGGTGCTTCCCTACCCACTCCCGAAAAACGTTCCGCCTACGCCCCTGCTCAGGCGTTAACAATCTGGGCGCACAAAGCAGGCTGTGCATGTTCAAGTCATGTCACATGACCAATGGGAGCCGTGACGGAGCCACAGAAAAAGAACATGTCTTTTTAATGATTTCATATAACGAGACTCCACGCAGGCCTTTCGTTTTAGTGGACTGCAGGAATTTTCAAAAACGTTGGCCTATTTTGGAGCTCTGTGATCGCTCTACGGGTTATAAGTTCTAGAAATGAACTTACTATCCGCCTGAGACCCAGCAATGGGGAAATTTGTCCAATATATTTGACAATGGAACACAGCGCGCAACGGCTTTCGAAGCGCTTGCCTCCTCTTCGAAAGCATTTTTTTTCAGCTGCTACTGGGGCCCCTGCTGCCATTTAGCGAATATGGCCAAAGTCACTTTATTTCCCGCCTTTTCAACAGCGTTGGGAATGGCGGGATTGAGCACGAGCGACTTTTTGCGGTCGGCTGCCGCCTAGGAAGTAGGCCGATTGTTATACGAATTTTTCCAAGTGCCAACGCGTACTTGGTCATTAATTTGTCTTCGTAAGAACTCTAAGAACAGAAAAAAAAACGCAAAGTTTGATACCCGGTTACCTCTTTTTCCCAGGAAAGCCTTACTATATTCTAAATTTTCATTATATTGGACAACGTGCTGCGGCCAAGTATCATGAGTTGCAGAACAATTGCGTGACACTTTTCTCCATTGCTCTCAGAAGAAGCATTTGTGCAAGTTTAACAAGAATCCATGACCCAAAATTCACTCTAGGTATCAGGAGGATATATAAATTATTATATTACATTTATTAGTGCGATTGCAGAATAACGTTCCAGATATAAAATAGTAGTGAATGCGCTAAATGAAGCAAAGAAAAGTTACATGTTAACTATAAAAGCGCCTATCAAGTAGCCCCATTTGCGAGGAGCAAGACAGGTTCAGTACTTGTCCCTCATAAAAATTCTCCAAATAGCTCGCCCCACATGAAAAAAAAAACGTTTTTTTCGAGATACAATATGTGGAACATATATGCAAGCACGCCGTAGGTGTAACAATCTTAAGAGCTGAGCAAATTCTAAGCCCGGCCCGACCCGAGCTCGCCACTTCAAACCCCAGCCCGGCCCTAAACCCGGAGCTTCAGGCCCGAGCCCGGCCCGGGCCCGCCGTAAAAACTACTTTACCCGGCCCGGCCCACGGGCCGGGCCGGGCCCGGGTTTTCGGGTAGGCCCGAGCCCGTGCAGTGCTCTAATGCAACCATGTCTGAGTAAAACAAAATAATTTTGGATGTTTTGCATGCTTGAGATGAGATTGTGCGCATGACGCGAACAAGGAAGTGCATTCTGGAACCCACCAGTGCACCAGGCATTGTGGTGAAATATATCATGTCTAAGTATACATAGCTGGCGCATTAAATTTGTGAAATAGCTTTCGGCGACAGACGGCGTTGCCCGCCGCTATCATTGTGCTGAAAGTTTTCAAGTTCTTCCATAAACACAAGTTATTTCAATCAAAAAGTATCAACGTGTATCTATCGTGTAATTCGGAGTGTTGTTAATCGTTCTTTCGTCATTCACTACTTTGATTAAATTACAGATCCTATAATGTGGCCATCTATGAATGCTTATAAAATTGTTATTATAGGGTGTAATGTCACTTCTCTCCCTCTAATTTTGTGGTCCTAGTCTGGTAGAGTTGCCTAAACTAAAACTTGCGCATTCGAATATTGTAAACTTCATGTGCAGCAAATGCGTATGTGCAGAATTGGAATTCATGCTGATGTGCTGATTGGTATTTTCAGATGACTGCTATCTGGCTCAAATGACAAATGCGACTGATACATTACGAGAGCGGAGTGATGCTGTTTATAGCGATGTAAATACACAAAAAAATGCCGGTAAGTACAGCTTGAGCGCCATGGATATTTATTATCTGGTAATCGTTAGAGTAGTTATTTGTAGTTCGCGATCTTAACATGAAACCTCGCTATAGAACAAATTGAAATGTCACGCGGAGACAAGTAAGCAACTCGAAATTTCCTGCGCGCAGTTCAAGCCCAAAAGACGCACGAAAAGAGCACTCACAGGACGAGCGTGAAATAACAACTGTCAAAGCTCGGCATATAAAGCTCGCTGCTTAAACGAAAAGAAGGCCGCACGGAACGAACGCAGATGTATACACAGGACGAGCGCGAACTAAAAAAAAATGTCACGATTGTGACTTCTTTTTGTTTGAGCAGCGCGCTCCTTTCGGCTGCGTTGTGCGTTTCAGATGCACAGTGTATACTGTTAAAGATGACCTCAATGTAATAGCATATCAAATACCGTGCGCAGCTGAATTACTCTCAACGCTTTACAGAGGACAGCTGTTTAAATCACCGATATGGCTGAAAGCTGAAATCTCGCAGCAGTTACGTGTTCCCAAAGTGAAAAGCAGTGGTTCTGAGAACCTTTACAATGAAATACCGTTCATCCATTTTATCCAAATTCTCTGATTTTTCTTGCCTCTCAATAATTAGTCATAAAAAAACAAATTTGGTCTTAAAGAAAAACAGGGCGAAGACTGCACAAAACAAGTGAATCACATTGTACAGCCGCTACACATTTCGATCATCTTGTAAGCTTTCATAGTGTCTAGTGTATACAACACTGAGTTGGTTTGTTGCTAAGAAAATCGTATCAGAACACGGACGGGCGCAGTTCCATGTCCACGGCATATCACTGCGACAAGTTAAGAGTTCAAGAAGGTATTTGCATAATGAATAATTTTCTAAGCCCACCTATTACTGTTTAAAAAAAATTGGCATCTGACAGCCGATGAACTGAGCGGAATTAACTTTAGCGCCTCATCATCCCGCTGCAAATGGGAGCTCCTAAAAGAGCAGAGTGGAAAAAACGCAGCGTTAAAGAAAATAAATGTTCTGTTTATTGTGCATTGTCCATATCTTTTTACCCGCACGTGACAGTTCGTGATGCTTTCATATTTAGCAGAAGTTCATGCTCACATCTCGGCAACAATTTTTTCTAAGAATACATCCGCAGAAAAACTAATTGCAGGATGCAGATGAAAAACATCACGGAAGATTTCGCATGAATGAAGGAAATGTGCAAAACAGTGTCCAAGTGAAGTGAAAAGCAACAATGATACCAGTTCATTGGGGCTGGGAGACAGGTCGATGTGTGGTGCTTAGACGCTAGGAATTAGCGCTAAAGAAGACATTGAAGTCGTCGCATTATTTTCCAAGCCAATAATCTTCAAGGCCTAAAGCAAGCAGTTATAACAACACAATTTACCTGACTAGCGGATGTTCACAACGGCATCACATGAGCCTTTTAGCAAGTCTGGTACCTTTGGCTTATCTACAATATATCAGTTAATTCATCTGCTATCAGGACGCACACAAGACCCTGTGTCAATGACACCAATCAATCAACTTCAGGAAACGCATTGCAAGAGGGACACTTGTTATGGAAAAGACACATTACATGATAGTTGAGAAGTTCAAGGCCGCGTTTACATGCGATGGTGATGAAAGCATGGTCAGCGACATGAGTAGCTGAGGCCTTCAAAATCGATTTTGCGATTGGCAGTCAGAGTGTTCAGTAGTGGTTTTAGGCAATTATACTTCACGCTGACGTAATTATGTTAACAATGCTTCATATCATGGTTTGCCTTTGATACTTGATATCATATATTAATACTAAAATAGTACAAATGATCAACCCGCTTGAGCATTCTTCATCCCGTGGAGCTTAAAATGTCAATTCAAAATTTCGAAACGCGCTGAGCTATACTGAATGCTGTTTTGGCTAGTATCTTCAAACCATCGCTTTATTGTAGCACTTTTTTCTCGGCAGGAAACATCAAGAGGTAATTGTATTTGTTGAATTGTATTGCATTTTGTTTATATGTCATTGCATTGTATTTCATTCTGTTTGTATGCCACATTTACTGACATTTGTTTGAACACCAACTTTATGTACCACTCTGCTAAAATCACACCACTTTGCTAAAATCACCGAATGGTGATTGCAGTAAGTGTAAATAAATAATAATAAATAATAACAATTGTATATTGTGGGCTAACTCGTTCCAGGTAAGCAGGCAAAAGATAAGTTCAACGTTCCTTGTAGAAGATCATGACACGTTTTTTCTCTCAAGTGGCGCTTCATTTTGCAGACGGAGCTCTTAAAGCTTTTCGTTGCGCCGGCTAGTGCGAACAGTCATTATTATTATTATGAACCGGTACGCGCTCCCTTCGTCCTCTTCAACTTCTGCTTCGCTCCCACAACACGTGCGCAGATTTGTCCGTGAAGGAAAGAAAAATTTTAATTGTCGAGTTTAAATAGCGTAACATCATGCAACTATTCACATGACTAAATCACCTAACGTCACGTGACTAAAAACAACACATCTCGTAAGAACTAGACACGTGACTAGAGTCATGTAACACAATGTAATCATGTAACTGCTCACGTGACTAAAGATTACGTAACACCACGCCCGTGAAAAACCACATAACAGCTAGTCAAGTTACTAAAACCACAACACGTAACAGGTAGTCATGCGACATGTCTAGCCAAGTCTAGCCAAACTTAGCACTCCTAGCAAACATTTAGCATCTCTAGCAAAAGATTGGCATTACTAGTGGAACTTAGCGAGGTCGAACACTAGCTTCACTGATGGTTCCAGCCTTGCGCCACTAGTGCGAGCTGCGCACTTTTGTCGTCACGCTTCAAACAACCATCACATGCGATGCCATCGTGTGCGTCTGAAGTGCATGCTGTCACGGCCTACTCTTGTTGCTTCAATGAGACGCTGTCCGCTTCGAGGGACCACGAACTTAAGCGCGGAATTGATTCATGTCTTGCGTCAATATTGCCTAGTACCTCCTTCTGTTGGCTAACTGTTGGCCAGGGCTGGAAACTCTCCGCTAGCTATTAAAAAAAATGTCGGCTGGCACTCGCTTATGTTTGCCAACTTTTGAAGGGCGGTGGTTAATCTTGGCTGTTTGTTTGTTAATGCTGGCTACTGCTTGCTCATTCGTCGGGGGGAATGTAAGTGGTTTCTAATGCTGGTTAAGCTGCATAATGTTGGAAAATTGTTGCTATCTCTGCTAACGTTGATCAGTAGTTGATAATTGAAGTTGAATATTTTGAGGCCGCCATATTGTTGCGTAATCGCCAGTGGTAGCTGGTCCGTCCTAATGTCGTTGCCGTCTTGCTAATTTTCTTTTACTGAGAGTTGTGTTAATTAGCGTGGCCACACTATCGGAGAGTGTTCGCTAGCGCATGTTAAAACGGCCAGTGGTGTTTATTGGTGACTAGTACTTCTTAGCGCTGGCTATTTGTTGGCTAGTGCTTGCTAATGTGCACCATCCGCAGATAACGATTCCCGGGCGCTGGCTAACTGCGGCCTTGTGTTGGCTAGTGCTCGCTCACATAGCCTAGCGCAGTACAGTCGCGCGCGATATGAAGGTTATCGCGCGAGTGTCGATCTACCCAGGGGTGTCCCAGGGGCCTAGCGGCACGTTTTGGAAGAGTGGAAATAAAGATTGCGCATTCTTCTCTCCCTTGTTGGCCGTTCCATGCCACAACAATCGCCCCTATGACGACACCCTTCCACTCTATTTTGAGCCTTCCATTCGTTGCGATCAAGAGTATTCTTCGAATGCTCTTATCTCCACGGGCGATTACAACATTGCTGGGAAAGATGTGTTACAGCTGGTACTTGGTACTGCTACGTTTAAGCAGCTTCGTGAGACGGGAGTGATCGCAGTTTAAGGAAGAGCAAAAAGAGTGAATGACACTTGCATGATACCACCCTCTCCTCGAAAGAGTATTCTGGGACGTGGCGCTGTTGTAGTTATTGGTCGACGCTCGCGCGATTACCTTCAAATCGCGCTCGACTGTCCATGTTTCTTGACTGTCGGAAAGCGTCGACGAATGCCGGCTAGTGCGTGCAAATTTTTCACTTGTGGCGAATAATGTCGTTAAGGGGAGATGCGAGTCGAAAAACGCGTTTTTTTTTGAAAAATTACTTATTTTCGTTTTCATTTGCTTTCACAAGAATAGTTTCTCTACTATCACGACAAAAAAAACTGAAGATTGTAATTAAACTCGAAGTAGGTAAAAATCGCTTTTAAAGAGCACAAGGTGGCTACTAAAAATCTAAGAAGTCCTGACTGTCTAGAGTCCCCTGGAAATTGTCACCTGGCTGCTTGCCACTGCATTTCGCATGAGGGGTTTACTAAAGTCTCATGCTCAAAATAACCATGATTGCCAAGCTCTCATGATGGAATAAATCATCTTAAATTACAAATCTTCTCCGCATAGATGAGCTTTCACGCATACCTTTAAAATGCGTTTTTCTCAAGACACAATTCTGGGCAACTTCATGAGTTTTTACATCATGTTTTTGGTACTTCTGATAAACAGATCGGGATGAAATTTTGCCCACATATTTCTTAACATGTGCAGAGTGCAAGTATTTACTTTAAAACTTCATATCACCTAATATTATTATTACAAACCTAAAATAACAATTAGTATGGTCTGAGCAGTCCAAGGCTTCTCACATTAAAATTTTTCATGTCCATTAAAATGCCTTATACGCGCTTTCTTGATAGTTATTTGCATTCTACAGATAATGTGGAGCAATATGAGCCAATAATGGCTCAGAACGATAAATATTTACTGGCAAAAGAAGTCTACAAAAAGAACTATATTTTACACATTGTCGTTGCACAAAACGAAAACTGTGCAACCCACTATAAAACTAATTACATATTTGAAATCAGCATAAAAAACTCTATATACAGCAAAAATTTCACTGCCTTAGGCTACAGATTGACGCACATTTTTTTTCCGAATCACATCTCCCCTAAGTACAGGCTAATGTCAATAAACTGCCGGCACTTACAGCAGAGCGTCGGTTGTGCTAGCCAGCGCTTGCTAGTACTTAGCGAATATGTGAGAGTGGTAACAACTAGGGATCTGGGAATAGTGAAATTTAGAACAGAATCAAATACGAATCCAACAGTGATACGAATACCAATCGCGCACTATTTGAATAGTTCGTGAATACCAGGGCAACCATTTTCAAAACAGGACTGGAAACCTTCATCACTTTATTATTTCAAATAATGTCAAACTTTACTTAAGTAACATTAGTGTTACATATAACTGTAGAATGAATACTACGGATGCTTGAGTATTCAAGGTGGTACTTTTTCAACAGATTTTATATATTACGAAAGGCTTAAAGTTTACTAATGTTTCATTTATGAACATGACGCTCATGATAATGGTAAAGGATTCAGGGCACATTAAATTCGGCTAAACTATAGTTTCAAGCAAAGATTGTTTCGTCCGGAGATCCGCAAATTGTCGATGGTCCCGTGAGAGCTTGAACTACTTGCATCTTGGCAATTTACTAATTAATAAAAAATTATCCTTTGCTATTCCAATGTGTTCATTCTTTGGGTTTTGCCATCGTTGCTGATTGTTCGTAAAACATTCGAAAAATACTTGGTAATTCAAACATGTGCATTTCGAATCGTGTACCGAACCTAATGCGACCCTATTGAATTCGCTATTTGAAATTTTCGAATATTCGCACACATTTAGGATTTTTGTTAACTTGAACTAAGCACATTTAGTGATTGGAAATTGGTTGGCGCAAAACAAGAACATGGACGGAGAAGTAACACGGACAAGCGCACACTCGCAACTGACTTTAATAAACCGATGCTCATCTTGTGAAACCCTCACGCATGCGTACATTTACACACAGAACCTATCATCACAACCTATCAGATAAGAAGGCAAACTCATTTTCAAAAAGCGACAAGGACGGGACGCTGATGCACTGGTCTCCAAATTTCTTGATGTACATCGCCTCCGCTAGTTCACGTGCTACCTTGTCCCTGCTTCTTCGTAAGATACTCGTGCTGTTCAGCAAAGGTTCACACGAGCACTCCTTGCAATGGTGCGGCAAATGCGAGCCTGTGCCATTCCTCAGTGACAGCGCATGCTCTCTTAGGCGATCATTTATACAACGGCCCGACTGGCCGATGTACACCTTGCCACAACTGAGCGAAATCTTGTAAACAACGCCTACTGAACATTTCAAAAATATTTTTGTGTGCTTCTTGACACAGTCAGCACCTGGTGCGCCACTCGAACGAGCACAAATGCGTGAAAGCCTCCGAGGTGCCGAAAACACGACCGGGACCTCAAAGCGAGAGGCCACGTTCTTTAGCGAATGAGCCACTCTGTGCACATACGGGATGACAACAGGACGCTTTCTCTGAGTCTTTTCGTTTGTTTCTGGAGCACTGGTGGCCTCACGACGACACTTTTTCAATAAAGCTTCACACACCGAAGTCAGCAAAAAAGAAGGAAAACCCGCAGAAACTAGCCTGGAAATTTGCAACTTGAAGCTTTCCTGAAGAACATGGGGGCAAGACCTATTTAGAGCCAACTGTAAGCTGGTACTCGCAATGGCTCTTTTCACAACTTTAGAATGGGCAGAATGATACGGTAAAAATGCCTTCTGAGCACGAGGGTGATACATCCCAACACACGTGGTTTTCGTCAAGCGTAAGATGAAGATCTAAAAACTGCAGCTTGTCATTAGCAGGAAGCTCGTGGGTAAATTTGAGCCCTTGTCCAAGTACTCTAAAAGTATCTAAAACATTCGTGACACACGCAGAATAGGCCTCGTTTTGCTCCTTTTTCAAAAGAACCGAAAAAATCATCGACGTATCTAAATACGCGTAGGACCTTGTCTTCGGTATTTGTATAGGTTCGTGTGTTGCACCTGTGTTGTGCAATATCTTCTTGGCACAGATTGACCAACACCTTGAAACTGCCTTGCCCGAAGACAAGGTCCTACGCGTATTTAGATACGTCGATGATTTTTTCGGTTCTTTTGAAAAAGGAGCAAAACGAGGCCTATTCTGCGTGTGTCACGAATGTTTTAGATACTTTTAGAGTACTTGGACAAGGGCTCAAATTTACCCACGAGCTTCCTGCTAATGACAAGCTGCAGTTTTTAGATCTTCATCTTACGCTTGACGAAAACCACGTGTGTGGGATGTATCACCCTCGTG
Organism: Rhipicephalus appendiculatus; assembly: GCA_030522465.1. Lineage (NCBI taxonomy): Eukaryota > Metazoa > Arthropoda > Arachnida > Ixodida > Ixodidae > Rhipicephalus > Rhipicephalus appendiculatus. The sequence goes on from JALIZH010020203.1 coordinate 78,207, forward strand.
CTCAGAAGGCATTTTTACCGTATCATTCTGCCCATTCTAAAGTTGTGAAAAGAGCCATTGCGAGTACCAGCTTACAGTTGGCTCTAAATAGGTCTTGCCCCCATGTTCTTCAGGAAAGCTTCAAGTTGCAAATTTCCAGGCGGGTTTTCCTTCTTTTTTGCTGACTTCGGTGTGTGAAGCTTTATTGAAAAAGTGTCTTCGTGAGGCCACCAGTGCTCCAGAAACAAACGAAAAGACTCAGAGAAAGCGTCCTGTTGTCATCCCGTATGTGCACAGAGTGGCTCATTCGCTAAAGAACGTGGCCTCTCGCTTTGAGGTCCCGGTCGTGTTTTCGGCACCTCGGAGGCTTTCACGCATTTGTGCTCGTTCGAGTGGCGCACCAGGTGCTGACTGTGTCAAGAAGCACACAAAAATGTTTTTGAAATGTTCAGTAGGCGTTGTTTACAAGATTTCGCTCAGTTGTGGCAAGGTGTACATCGGCCAGTCGGGCCATTGTATAAATGATCGCCTAAGAGAGCATGCGCTGTCACTGAGGAATGGCACAGGCTCGCATTTGCCGCACCATTGCAAGGAGTGCTCGTGTGAACCTTTGCTGAACAGCACGAGTATCTTACGAAGAAGCAGGGACAAGGTAGCACGTGAACTAGCGGAGGCGATGTACATCAAGAAATTTGGAGACCAGTGCATCAGCGTCCCGTCCTTGTCGCTTTTTGAAAATGAGTTTGCCTTCTTATCTGATAGGTTGTGATGATAGGTTCTGTGTGTAAATGTACGCATGCGTGAGGGTTTCACAAGATGAGCATCGGTTTATTAAAGTCAGTTGTGAGTGTGCGCTTGTCCGTGTTACTTCTCCGTCCATGTTCTTGTTTTGCGCCAACCAATTTCTAACCAGCTATGCACCAACTAGCCTGACAACATACGTTATTGAGCCACCTTTAGTGAACATCAGCTGAATGTTCGTCGTCTGCTGTTGGTTTCTGTGCATGTAAATTCGGTAAGCAGGTGGCATGTCGTGTAACTTGTGGTCCCACGCATGTTGAAATACCCCGTTGAATATACTGCTGAAATGACTTTTCATTTATGCTATTCATACCATCCAGAACACGACAGCTTGTCATGCATTTGATTACTGTATGTTGCACGTCCTGTTTTTTTTTTCATGTTAGTGGAAAGACCACGACGACGTCACAGAACATGCGTAATCACTCTGGTAATCGATGTGGTTTCAATGCGCTGAGGCCAGTTATCGCGTATATGTGCTCACTATCGCAGATGAGGTCCCTATTTATCTGAGAAGTATCGATATTGCTGTAGCGCTGATTGCGCGTAGCTGTCATCAAAAGCCGTAGAGGTGTCAGGGGAATATGTTTTTTACAAAGCTTGCTTTTCAGTTACTGTATCCATTATTTGTAGGTGGCAGGAGGATTACTGTTGAGACAGCAGTCACACTCACAAGTAATTATATCGCTGCATTCAAGGCAAAAAAGGTCGCATGGTCTGAGAGATGTTATGGACTATCTCCAAGTATTTTTTGCACTGGTGAGTTTACTTTGTATTACTTTTGGCGACACTTAGCATAAAGCACGTTTTTTTACTAACTACAGTATCTGCTTCAGATCATTTTCCAACACGTGCAGCGATACATGCATGGTTTACAAACAAGCTCTAAACACGTGACATGCTTCTCAAGACCGTAACGAACATTCACTAAGGTCACTCTTTGGTCTTGTTGGTAAGGCATGTCGAAACCTCTAAGCGCGCAGTGAAACGGCGAAGGTGAACAACAGAGTTAAGGACGTGTGTCTGTTACGTCCCTCACTGTCCCAGTGTGGTCTAGCGTTCAAATGTTTCGTCTCGGAATGAACGCATTGTTCACTCTCATTATTTGCGACAGAAACTATTCTTCAAGCGCAACTTGTATTACCTCACAAGTGTTTTTAGTGTCGTAAGTTTGACGCACAAAAAAAAAAGAAAAAAAAAGACGTGGCACCTGCGACTCCTATCTACTCATATTCAGCATTATTATCAGACTTACTTAGATTCACGTTTGTGTTCTCGTCTACTCACACGTATTCCAAAGCAGTGTCGTTCATAGACCATTTCACTATTTCTTGATCAGAGGCTTGTATTACGTAGAGCAGGGGTCTCAAACACACGGCCCGCGGGCCGTATGCGGCCCGCCAGGCTCTCGGTTGCGGCCCGCGGCCCTCACATGACGGTCTTTGCCCTTCGTATTTTATTTTATTTTTCTTGTGAAGTATGTTCCTGAGGTACACAGACCTGACTGATTTAACGCATTGTTGCGTGAGGTATCCCATGGGTTCACTTTGTTTCGAAACATAACCGTGAAACAAAAATTATATTTCATAATCGGCGTCCAGATTTGAGTCATTTTCGAGATCGGTATCGACGTGTTTTTGGAATCCTGGCACCGAAGCTCCTTCAGAAATTGCCTGTATATGAAATATGCGAAAATTTTCTTTCAAATGACAGCGTTTGCAAGCAAACTGTACCCCCCCCCCCCCCCCCGCTCGCTTTTACCTTCTTCACTGCCCCGGCCCTTGCGGGACTAAATAGCGTGACTGCGGCCCGCTGGCTGAGGTGAGTTTGAGACCCCTGACGTAGAGGGATGCCTTGATACCCCCCCCCCCCCCCCCCGCCATTTCTTTCAGGGAAGTTCTTGATCAATATATTTTTTGTTGTCATCTCTTTCAAGGAAATTGGTGTTAAAGCGCATTGACACCATGGTCGAAAGAGATAATTCTAGGCTAACGAACTCATGAGTCGACTGACTCGGCCTCACTCCGACTCAGATCGAGCGTCTAAGTTTGAGTGAGTCCGGTTGAAGAAACTTTTCGTGAATGTGAGTCCGAGTGAGTCCGGCTCAGGAAGATTTTGGTGATTCTGAGTCAGAGTGAGCCCTAAGCGCAAAAAATATTTCATGACTGAGTCTGAGTGAGCTCCACAAGTTTTTCCAACCTCTGCTTGCGAGTCCCAACGAATACGGCCTTCAAAACGGCGCCGTTCACATGATTCGTATGCCCCATTTTCTGAGGACTCATGATCTCTCGAGTGTCAGCTTGTCGACCGCTTTTGGTATGCCAATCTGATATTTTATCCAGGTGCGTTTAATTTCGCGTTGCCTCATTTCCTTTTGCCGGGATAAGAACCCATAACTTTCGTAGTTCGATATAGCAACTGAAGAGTTGCGCAGCTAAACATGCGAATGACGATCCAATTCCTGGCATGGACGAAGGAAACACCTTGAAGGAAGCATTGCGGGATGCGCTAGAAAGAGAAAGGACAAAGAAAGAAGCAAGGAAAAGTAATAAGGCAGGCGCCCATGCGCCATGCTTCGCTTGCCCTCATTTTCCCGATAGAGCAAGTGATCCTGAATTTTTTTATGCTATATATTTATCGACAGTTATTATTTTCCTATACCTGAGCTAGTGCCTTAAAAGTGCAATGTTCAGTGCAGAGAGAACTTGTCAAATAATTTCAGAGTGATGATGGTCTTAAATTTTTCGGCGTTACACTCCACTACACGCGTGGTGACCAACTTTTGTTTCATCAGGCAAAGTGTTCATCTTACAATATTTACCAGTGATTGTATTGTTTTAAAGAGCCAATGAGTGGATTGGCTCAAATCGCTTATGCCATCTACCATCAATTGCTTGAAAGAATAGAAATTGTGGCAGCACGTCGTCTATGACCACCGTGAATCCACCTGTGGTATCCTTCTATTTCAGCCATAACTAAGCAAATGTTAATCCTCCCTCAATGCATCTTATTCTGCGAAGACCTGCCTCATAAAATTTTATTCTGAATAGCTTAGTTCGTTAAGGCTATGGTGAAGTTGCAGTTTTTATTATATCTTCTGAAATGCACAGTTTTATTACCATCCGTTGTGGCTATTACTTCCACGGAAAGCGCCTATATAGGCGATCTGATGCATTCCTAGCTGTTATGTACATTGTCCGAAAGAGCTAAGTGTACACGTTTTGCTCGCATAAGATTCTACGGATTTGTGTTGTTTCTTGGCCATTTCTCAGATGATGGTTTGTCCCTGATAGCGATCCAAAGCACAAATAGAGGTAAGCTGGGCGAGTCACTCTGGTGCCCGTTACACGGGCATTCATAGCATCCCATTTAAACCGGTTAAATGCAATGAATAGCGCTTCATATTGGGTGAAGTGAAGTCGCCAAACACTTTCCGTGTATTTCATCTTCAACTCGTCCCATCTGAGGAGCTGCTGGTTTCTTTCCGAATGATGCTGGGACCAGCCCAGTCCGAAAGAGTTCTGCAATGAGTGACTGTCTTTCTGGCGAAGATATTTGCCTTCTTAATAACAAGTCATAGTACCTGTTCTGGAACAAGGTATCTACGCACAGTTGGTTCATTCGGTTTCGAATACGTCCTGGAAGCTCATATATCAAGCGTATTGTTAACCACCACGTAAAATTTCGCGAATTATATTACTGCTGCTAAACATATAAAACGAATGGCATTTTGCTTTCAGTATACAAGGTTAATTTCTACTGCGCAAAAAAGTGTGGATTTATGGAGGTTTTACGTTATACATGATGCATGAATATCCATCTTACAGGTTAACCTTATATACAAAGGTTTCGATTCGAGTGTTCTGGACTTGCAGTTGGTAGTCAGCACTGTGATACTACTTACGGTAAGAGCTTCCTCTTATACTGTTTTATTGTGGTAACAATTGCGTAGACACTCACGGCACAATTTCGCCGTCACTATGACGTTACGTTGAAAGTGCAAATCGACAACATTGCCCCGCGCGCTCTGTGTTCTCTGTGCAAGAGAAAGCGTGCGAGGGCTTGTGACGACAGCTGATCAAACAAAAAGCAAACGCGCGTACCATCTTCTGTCACGCGAAAAGCGCTTGGACATAGGAGCCGGAGGGGGCTGGGCTGCGCACGTTCGGCAAGAAAGGCGTGCTTAGACCGATCGGACGTCGGGCGTCGGGCGTGGTAGCCCGTGGTCGTGCACGCCGTGTCTTTACAGACAATTCGCAAACAGCTTATGCTTTTGTACGTGTTGTGCTCTCATCCCAAACCTTGCGTTGAACCCTTAGAGAGCAGGACGGTCACTTCGCTCGCTGGAGCGGCTTCGTTTCCTGAAGGAGTCAGCTGCTAGCGTTTCTCCGCATAGTATTTCGATTTGTTGCTATCGAATTAGTTTCATGAGCTTTGCAGTGAAGCTGTGACTTCTTTGTCACATTACAGCAATCTCGTCCGTTTCAGTTAACTTATTGTGATTGTTCCTGAACACCAAAGGAAAGCAAATCAGCAATCTGTCCTAAATAGTATCCTTCTAGTACGGCTGCAACTGCGTTTCACTGAAGCTTATCGTAGCAAGTTAGGTGAAATTAGTTTTGAATGTGTCGAGTGCTATCGACATTTCATTATTTCTTTGAATAATATATAAAAAATAAATATAAATGTCAATGAAAAGTCAGTTTCCATCGATGCCCTGGCAAATACGACAGAAATGCGATAGCATTACGCCGGGAGATGTGGAATCAACACCTCGGTAGCTTCGCAAACCATTTTGAGGCAAAAGTAGACGGCACATAACGGGAAAATTCCTACGTCGTTGTTGCGTTTTTCCATCCTGTGCCTTTCCGCGCTCCCTTTTGCACGGCGTGCTAGAGCTCGTCCCTGCAGTTACGAGTGGTACAAGCAGGAGTGCTGCCTCAGGGGTGGTTCAGTGGTTAGCGTTGCCGGTTTTTGACCCGAAAGGGGCGGCTTAGATCCTGGCCGTGACGCTCGCATTTTGATGGAAAATAATTGCTCCGGGCGCGTGCAGTTTGCGAAGTCATTGCTCTTTGATTGGCCCCGGTTGGTCATAATTATTGGGAGCCCTCTACTTCGGCGTTTCTCATAAGCCGAGTTGGTTTGGGAAGGTGAAGGTGAAATAAAATTTATTTGGTCCTGGAGAACCCCGATCAGACACCCCCTGAAGGAAGGTCCCCGCCGCAGTTGTAAATTTTATGAATAAACCGTACTTCCAAAAGTACGACTGCCGGATCACGCGCCAGACAAAAGGGCCCAAAGCAAGAAGACATACACAATGAATTTCATTCATCGAGGTGATAAATGTTGCGCTTTTATAACAAACACATTCTTTATGCCGTTGTTAGCATAGCAGAGCAATATTACAGTTGCCAACCCACAACAGCACAAGGAAGGCAACGTTCATACAGCGCTGGCTCAGAACACTTTGTTCACAGGATGCAAAGGATGAACTTTCATACATATGCCACTGACATGCGCCACAACCAGGAAAGCTAACGAATAATTTTTACTGGGCGTTGTGCAACACTACGCACAATGGCGTGTGATTTTTGGCCTGCTAGATATTAATTTCACGAGATGGAAGTGTTATTGAAGAAGCGCTGACGTGCGTAGTATCGAGAGAGAGAGAGAGAATAAAAAGAGAGAAAGGCATGGAGGTTAACAAGAAGTGTAGCATCCGGTTTGCTACCCTGCACTAAGGGGAGGGGGGAAAGGGAAAACAAAGATGGAAAAGGAAAGTAAAGAGGAGAGTAGACGCGCGAATAAAAAAAGAAAAAAGAAAAAAAAGAGGGCAGGGCGCTATAGCCTATTCAATAGGCCATTTCTGATGAAGTCTGCCTTATGATTTCATGTGTCAACTGTGAATGAATCTTAGGCAGTACATTCTTTTTTTTTTCAAGGAAGGGCGCACAGCCGCAATCGCGGTTATGGATGCCCAAGTGGCGTTGGACCTTTTTCTACACATTGTTACTGGGCTCTCATAGGGGTGATAAGCATCTGCCAGTCTGTCCCACGTATTTCTTCCCACTAGACAGAGAAATACGTATATGAAGCTTTGCAAGTTTGCTCCAAGTAGCAGCCGGAATGGCTGTTCTGTCATTTCAGGTAGTGCTTCACTGGGCAAGGAAACTAGATCAGCTGTCACCACTTCTGGCACAATTAATATGTACTCCCTGAAAACTACGCTATGGACAATCGACCTTGTAATCGGTGAAATGGCGTCAATGTCTGTGTCAGAACATTTTTGACTAGCCATCTTGTTGTGATGCATAGGACCAGAAACTTTAGCATCTCACCTACGGCTGTTGTGGTTCGCACCTGCTCCTTGGCAACGTAAAAGGAAACAACAGAAGTCACGTTCTCTTCTTTAACAGATGCTATGGCTGATACTGCAATAAGCGTGTTAATGTGTGTGATAAATCTTTGTCCCATCCCTTTTGATATGCAGTGCCAATGTTGTAATATACCAGCTTGCCTAACCATGTAGCAATGCGCACTGCCATTGCGTCTTCCATTGCGTCTCGATGAAAGCATGCCCAGAAAGGCCTGGTGTGATCATTCTTGAGAAGAAATCGTCTCCCCCAGATGAACACATACCGATGTTACCTGGCAAGAAACTGTGTCTGTGCCTCTTTCTATGCGGAACACTACTTTATACTACAGAAAGTGAACTGGACACCGAAATATCCAGTTATTCTCTTCAGTTTTTCTCCAGCTTCCTGCTGTAAGAACGCGCCTCGTCCTGAGTCAGATGCACCAGTTCTTGCCACCGCTGGAAGCTTCGGGTCAAACAGGTGGACAACCTCACATTACGTCAAAGAACTTCTGACCTGCTCAAAGCTCCTTTATGTATCGTCATTCCACTTGAATGGTCATCCATGAAGCCACTCATTTTACGCCGAGCTACGACAGCTTCGCTGTTAAAAAATGTTGAACCGAAGAATTGTCATTCGCTGTGCGTATGCGTGCGCGTACTAATAAGAAATGTTTTTTCTCGTCCAATTGTTGCAAGGCGTGACGACTAAAGCGTTCGTAAAGGAGGCAGTCGCTGCACTGAAGCAGCAACTTATCCCGTTGCTGCATTTTCCATACATTCTATAAAGTGACAAATTTAATATGTGCTCCTGTAGACTTTCGATTTAAAAATTGCTTTATATTGAAGATGTAAATCTGAAGTCATTCATATCCATAGATTTGCTGCCTAGGAGCGCTGGGAACGAAAACCACATTCAAAAAGCACGTCTGCGTAGCAGGCCTTCACGCGTAGCGATATCGCGTAACCAAATAAATGCCTTGTAGCCAATCACAGAGCCTTCCAATGGCTTAAATCATTAAAAGAGCAGACATATGGATACATTTCAAGAAGCGTGATCAGTAAACTCAAAACCGCTATTTCCAGCTCCGTCCCTGCTTTACCTCTCTCACATACTTGCCTCTCTCTAGTGTAATGAACAAACTAATATGGTAGCCAGAGAGCTCCATTGAAACAGTTGCCTAACCTGGACCAGCGAAATAGTTGAATGCTACATTATTAGACACAAAGCGAGCGGTACTTCACACTAAGACTCAAACCCCTTAATCGAGAGTAACCTTTAACGTGACGGAAACTACAGATTAGTACACTCCTCTATTTTCTACCTGAACGTTTTCCAGATAACACGAAATCCGTCATACTGTCCCTATTGTGGCGCGAAGCCCACGATAGCGGCAGTAGCGAATCCCCACACCCACTAGACTATCCCTTTGTGCAGCTCAGAGCAGGAGCAGCACCATTCGCTCATACAGGGGGCATGTGTAGCGACGCGAGCCAATGCTCCACCCTACGAGGAAGATCACTACGAAGAACAGCGTGAAATAAACTGGCACACACGCGCACCAGCAGTGCGTGTGCGTGTTCAATTGCAAACAAAAGTATTTCTTCTCTTTCTCTCTGCAATCTGACGCCATGACAAGCAGCTTTTCCTATTTGAGAACGCCATTACTAACGCAATAAAGTGTTCATATGCTGTTAATTAAACGCGTGTGTATACTGCTTTTTCCTTAGAAACAAAGAGAATCTTTTCTACGGCCTATTACCAACCATCCAACTGTACTGGATAGGTCTTCGTTTCAAGGACTTCTCGAGTTCGTGGCCACTGAATCAACCATATACGGGAGCGCTGACGTTGTGCTCTTGCTAACAAGGTAAATCAGCTCATATTTGACTTCGTATAACAGAACTTCAGCGCAAGCTATGTATTGCAAGTTTTCGAAAAATGTTGCTAATTTAATATTATCAGTGTCGAGACGTTGTAGTTTCACGGCGCAATAGACCAAAGCTTCCTGCACTGCTAGAATTTACTTGAACACTAAAAGATGTACTTCATTTTTCTGAATATGTATTCTTAAATCATGCAGTGCTGCTGCTTGTTATTGTGATGAGTAAAGGAGGGGCACGAGGCGCGTGCCGGACGGGCAAGCGCGATGACGATGCGTGAGGAGAAAAAAGTCACCCGATGGCACAAGCACCAACCACGTCGACGCAGAAGATTGGCCAGATAGGGGCTCGTGGCACGCGACCCGAGCCGTGATGGCGAACGACGAAGGATGATCGAAGCACTGTTCTGTGGAGCGCCTGACGGAGAAGACGGACAAAGCAAGCGTCGCACCCGCGACGAGAGCGGCTGGTACTCGGTTCTGGGGGCGACGACACGAGAGGCTCGGGTAATGTCCGCGGACCTTGGAAGACTCCAAGCGAGGCTGCCCGTACCTGTCGCACCTCAATACTGCAGTTCCGGGATCGCCAGCAGCCCTCCCCTTCTCGGCAGGACGGCTGCAGACCACAGTTCAGTCACGGAGGCGTCCGTCACCTGTTGAGTCCGGAGGCACGGGTCCAAGGCCTGGTTAGGCCTAACCTCGACTGAGTGAGGACGAAGAAGAACACCGGGGCCTCACGCGACGAGGGCAAGCGGCCGGATGGACGAAGGCAACCTACGGTGAACTTAGGGGCCTGCTGAAGACGTCGACGACGGTCTCGACGAAAGATTGACGCGACGTGAACATCGGTTAGTCTCGCCGAGCGACGATCGAACTGTAAGAACATTGTGATACCGCTAGGCCCATTGTAGCCAGACTGAGTTAGAGAGACGCATATAAGCCTAGCTAAGACGCATGGATTAGGTAATTTCAGTGTTGGCTAAGAACAACAATTTGTTGATGTAAATAGGTTGTTTCAGGTTTTTGCTTGTTTGGTTTAGTGTGATTAACGCTTTTCATGTATTCAATTTGTGTGTTATGAAGTTTGTTGGTTGCCTTACCACGGTCTCCCGTGCTCGTCTCACTCTCTCCCAATTCCAATCCGATTTGCAAGCGCTCCCGAGATAATCGTGACATAATAAGTGGCGAGCCTGCCAGGATTTTTCCATCTTTCGGCCCAGTCACTTATCGTCGGTGGTTGCAAGGATGGATTGGGAGAAGCTGGCGGCCGTGGCCAAGGACGTAGGAATGGATAAGGAGGAGACGAAACAGTTTTTTGTAACCGCACAAAAAGAGGATGAGATGCAGCTCGAGCGAGAAAGGGAACTCGCGCGTGAACAACACGAGCGCGAGAAAGAAATTCTCGAGCTCAAGTTGAGGCTCGCGCAGGTAAACGCATGCTCACGCGACGCGACGAGCAACGCGAGCACCCCCACGACGGCGTCGGCCAACTCGCTCACTCCCCGGACTAGACAGATTTGCCCTCGTAAGCTGATGGCGCTTTCGATGAGCGGTGGGATGACCTTGATGCTTATTTGCATCGTTTTGAAAGGATAGCAGTGGGGCAAGGCTGGGAGAAAAGCGAGTGGGCCAATGCCTTGAGTCTTTGTCTTGTAGGGGAGGCATTAAGTGTGTTTGGCCGCATGCCAGCACAAGAGTCGTTAGACTACGACTTGGTAAAAATGACTTTATTAGAAAGGTTCAGGCTGAACGCCGAGGGTTTCCGGGAAAAGTTCCGGACGTGTAGGCCCGAGAACTCCGAGACTGGCAAGCAGTTTGTCTGTCGCTTGTGCAACTATTTTGATCGCTGGATAGAACTGTCAGACACAGAAAAAACATACGAAGGTGTCCGCGACAGAATAGTGGGAGAGCAATTCCTCAACCGTTGCAGTAGCAAGTTGGCCATATTCTTGAAAGAAAGGAAGGTAGGCACGGTAGAGGAAATGGCAAAGCAGGCCGACCAGTTTCTGGAGGCTCAGGGGATAAGGAATTTAGAAAAGGGAGACAGTGATAACCCTGAGGAAGGAGAGTGCACAAGGGAGGCTCCAATGAGTAAGGCAAGAGCACAGCAGCGATGTTTCCTGTGCAATCGGCTAGGACATGTTGCCATGAATTGCCGAACGAGTAGTAGTCGGCAGGAAGCGCCTGTAACGTGCCAGCTATGCCAAAAAAGGGGGCACAAAGCTAATGAGTGTAGGAATAGACCCCTAGAGAGTAGCGCTTGTGCAGTGAGATCAGAAGAGAAACCAGAGGTCGTAAGCACAGTGAGGGACATGTCTGCAGTTAGCAGTGTGCCAGTCGTAGATGGAAAAGTAAAGGCAAAATAGCGTTCGTGCTAGAGACTCCGGGGCTGATACGGTGTTAATAAGGAAAAGTCTCGTGAATGAGAAAGATTTCACGGGGAGAAGTGGGACCGTAATCTTTGCAGACGGTTCAAAAATGAGGTTGCCAGAGGCCAAGATAAGGCTAGACTGTCCATATTTTGAGGGGGGAGATCACTGCAAAGTGTATGGAGGACCCCTATCTACGATGTGATCCTAGGTAATAGACCAGGAGAGCGAAGGGTGGATGACCCAGTGCAGCGAAGTGCCAATGACAAACAAACAAAACCAGAGGTTGGAAAAGAGAAGGCACAGAAAAGGCCCAGTAACTTTCAAAATATAAACAAGAGCATGAGTGGAAAAGAAAATACGAGTAGAGAAAGGCAAACTGAGCGGAAAGCGCCAATTCTGGAACACTTAGGTGTATCAACAGAGGAACTATCGAGAGAGCAGAGGAAGGATAAAACCCTGAGATATGCAGTAAACAGGATTGGGTGTAAGCCAAGAAGAGAAGGCTTTAGAGAGGCGGTGTCCTATGAAACGGTCAAGGATGTGATATTCCGCAACGTTTGGGAGAATGGAAACATGACTAGACAGCTGATGGTGCCAGTATGCTATAGGCAGGCCATTTTAGAATATCATTATGCGAATGGCAATAGGGATCCTAAGAGCCTACGCAGAGAAGTAACCAGAGAGGTGTTTTGGCCGGGAATACACAACGAGGTGAATTACTTTGTGAAGGGGCATTGCCATTGAAATTATGGGTCATGATATTGTCAAGTTGTATTGTGCAGTTTGGTGATCATAATGTTCGGGACAATGAACTATGTAAGCACCGAGAGTGTATCTTTGATGTGTTGGTGCCGTGAATTGTGTGATGATGTGACAAGTGAAAGTGTGTGGTGAGAGAAGGTGGTAAGCCAGCCCACGGACGAGAAACACTGAGTCACAAGGTATCACCTGAGTCGCAAGGTAGCACCAGATCAGAAGGCCTCAACCCGAAGGAGGATCAACAGAGCAGTTTTTAAAGAAAAAGACTCTTTAAAAGGGGGCCCAATGTGATGAGTAAAGGAGGGGCACGAGGCGCGTGCCGAACGGGCAAGCGCGGCGACGATGCGCGAGGAGAAAAAAGTCACCCGATGGCACGCGCACCAACCACGTCGACGCAGAAGATTGGCCAGATAGGGGCTCGTGGCACGCGACCCGAGCCGTGATGGCGAACGACGAAGGATGATCGAAGCACTGTTCTGTGGAGCGCCTGACGGAGAAGACGGACGAAGCAAGCGTCGCACCCGCGACGAGAGCGGCTGGTACTCGGTTATGGGGGGCGACGACACGAGAAGCTCGGGTAATGTCCGCGGACCTTGGAAGACTCCAAGCGAGGCTGCCCGTACCTGTCGCACCTCAATACTGCAGTTCCGGGATCGCCAGCAGCCCTCCCCTTCTCGGCAGGATGGCTGCAGACCACAGTTCAGCCACGGAGGCGTCCGTCACCTGTTGAGTCCGGAGGCACGGGTCCAAGGCCTGGTTAGGCCTAACCTCGACTAAGCGAGGACGAAGAAGAACACCGGGGCCTCACGCGACGAGGGCAAGCGGCCGGATGGACGAAGGCAACCTACGGTGAACTTAGGGGCCTGCTGAGGACGTCGACGACGTTCTCGACGAAAGATTGACGCGACGTGAACATCGGTTCGTCTCGGCGAGCGACGATCGAACTGTAAGAACATTCTGATACCGCTAGGCCCATTGTAGCCAGACTGAGTTGGAGAGACGCATCTAAGCCTAGCTAAGACGCATGGATTAGGCAATTTAAGTGTTGGCTAAGAACAACAATTTGTTGATGTAAATAGGTTGTTTCAGGTTTTTGCTTGTTTGGTTTAGTGTGATGAACGCTTTTCATGTATTCAATTTGTGTGTTATAAAGTTTGTTGGTTGCCTTACCACGGTCTCCCGTGCTCGTCTCACTCTCTCCCAATTCCAATCCGATTTGCAAGCGCTCCCGAGATAATCGTGACAGTTATCGTCAACGAAAGTATCGAAGTTGGAGTTTTTAGTATACTGAATTGCGTTGTCGTGACTCTGATATCTTGGAAATGTCGCAGATTATTCGGCATTAAAATGTACTTCCTGTGCTCGTCAATACCGTAAATAGGCTTTCGCAGGGGCTTGCTCTAATTCGATTAGAAACAGATCACGTGCAACATGGAAGTATTGTGTACACTTTAGGTGTGTGCTTGAATATCCCCCCAGAAATGATTCTCTGACGTTGGCTATGCAACTAGTCTATCTGCTGTATTTGCATCAAACAGGCCTTACATTTTTTTTCTCAGAAAGCTCGAGATTCTACTTAATGTAAAGATGCATGTGCTGGCATTTTCGGCATCTTGACTACATATAGGGCTTCTATGAAGCAAGTTGTCCACTTATCCGCTTAGTTTATGTTGTTAAAACTGTGGGCTTGCATGCCGAAAAAGTTACTCTAGCCTGTAACTTTGTTTATTTTAGCATTCACAACATATCAGTACCATATGCAATTGAGAGAAAAAGAGCGCGAAACATTTCTTGAAATCAACAAGCAACGGTATCTTCCGACGCGGCCTAGACTTGGGCGGAGTCCCATGTGCTATTCTGACGGGCATTAGCCAGATGAGACTGGCAAGCTATTCGTTTGCGTGCTGTAGGGCTTGTAGGTCACTTTCTTGTTCTTTCCGAATAAGATGCGGAAGACGGCTTAACGACTGACGGCCTCACACTTACCTTTCATCTGCCAGTGCAGCAACGTCTGATGTTACTGGATTTTCAACTGAAATTCCAGGCAAACCACTAGTGTTGGATGTACAGTCCCCGCTTTAAGAAGGAATTGCTTCTCTTAGCGTATGGTCAATACAGGCTAATTAAACTGGCAATAGCGGCAGCAGCCTTGAGGAATGTGCTGCAAATTTCCTGTCTCCATAAAATCTAATAAAAGTTTTACTCCCTTTTAGAGACGTTATTTTTCTGTAGGCTCCCCTTCTAGCATGTTTTCCAGGTTTGCGGCAATACTTTTGTGGTTAAAGCGCTGGGGGGTCTATAGCGAAATACAACCTACAGATGTTGAGCATGAATACTGCTATAAGCGAATGCCTGTGGACACTGATTACGGTATGAAGCCCAGCGCACGTCAGCGTGCATTTCACTGCGGTAAAACTGGTGTCAGTGCTCTAACAAGAATGCAGACGGTAGGTCGGACCATACACTACCCTACAGTGCAAGTGTAGTCCACGCACCTGGAAAGTACAAAGATATTTAATTTACACAGGGACGTAAGGATGTAAATATCCCTCCCAACGTTTGCCTCAAAGACAAGCAATATGGCGTAGACTGCTACTTACTGACTGCTTCGCATGTAGCCAATTCGCGCAATGCATCGGATCTATCAAAATTTTCACTTTCAAAGCATAGGTGATATAAAGTGCCTGAATGAATGACCGAAACCTTTAATAAATTGCCTGTGATGTCAATAAAATGCATTCGATTCAAAGGATAATCGTTGTTTCAGCAGTTCTGTTGCTACAGTTGCACCCAAATGCTATTGCAGTGACACCTTTGGCCAGGTATCGTCTAATGGACAAGTTTTGTCTGGTCCTCTTGGTAAGTTTTCCTCTTATTTCACTTGTTTTATTACACAGGCACATTGAGGAGTTAATGAATACACCTCAATACGTAAATGCCAATAGCCGCACACGAAATTCCCAAAAGCTATTTGTCAATGTGCTTTAATATCTAGAAACATCGTACGTGAATAACAAAATCACCTGTTTGTCGGAACAGACGCTTCATGCAGTAATTTTTTAGTGGAGCTATAAAGGGGCCCTCCAACTCTACTCAAGCCCACATTTCTTACTCGCGCGTGGCATAGACTGAAGAATCGAAAGATGAAGGCCACAAGAATGGCAATGATGGACGCTCACAGTCCGAAGTTATTCAAAATAGAAACAAAAGCTTTCTAACCTCAACTAGGTTTTCTTAGTGTTCCGTGACTCGATTTCTCTGGCCACTCCCGGCCCAATAGGCCGCCAATGAAATTAGCTAAAAGGTTTTACGTTTGGAAGAGTAGAATTACAAGAAGTGAAAAATAAATAAAAAGGCTAATGTCAGTACAACTCATATATTGTTGGTCGCCGGCATTCTTCCTCTAAAATGTCTCGAGAGCCACCTGCACAGCCAGCCTGTCAAGCGACAGTCGGCATTCAATTCCGGATGAAGAACGAGGCTGCGCGGTCGGTTCACTCGGCCTAACGACGGTCTCAGTCGAATGACCCATTGCCGAGTCGATCCACTCCCTGTTGATCATGAAAGCCGGCGTGAGCAAGAGACGGGACTTCAAGAAAGTACACGTCACTAATTTTGTGTTGACACTAGTTCTAGTCATGCGCCTTGTTTGCGCTGGCAATCATGAGCATATTCCAAATCGCTCAATTTGTTACACCTGCCGGTCGACTATGACCTTATGAGTTCCCACTCAACAGACCCGTGCTGCTGTTCGTGCGATCATCATGACACATGCCAGTAAGAAGTAATGTTAAGGTGAGCATCTACTTTTCTCTAAAGACAATTACAAATGTCACTGTTATATTAAATGGCACCCCCCCGAACACCGCGTTTATGCTGAGACAAAATAGAGTAAACAATTGGACTAGCTACTGCCTACTTCCCTGTCCCATCTGTGTTTTTCTTGCGCTGTCATTAAAACCTGAATACTCGTCTTAAAAAAAAAGAAAAAATCTGGCAGATCCCACGCACTGTGGGAATCGATGTAATGCGAAGCAGCCAAATCACGCTTTACAAAATTTGCATGTCATGTTTTACATGTTAGGACCAATCATTTATGTTCGTCATACAGTCACGTCGCGCAATACCAAATTTGCTGTATATCAGGCTAACGAAACGGCCGCGAGCGCGCCATGAGCGTGCCATGCAAGTCATGTCGCACATGCCAAGTCATGATTTCCATATTACCACTGGTCATTTATGTTCATCATACAGTCACGTCACTCTATCCCAAATTTGGTGTATATCAAGCTAACCAAACGGCCGGGAGCGCGCCATGAGCGTGGTAGGTAAATCATGCTTTTCATGACAAGCTATTCATGATTTTCATGATATGACCAGCCATTTATGTTCGCAATACGGTCATGTTATACCACACCAAATTTGGTATAAATCCCATTAACGATACGGCCAGGAGAGCACAAAGTCGTAGGCGGCTAGATAGATAGATAGCTAGATAGATAGACAGCTAGATAGATATATAGATACGCTCAAAGTCGTCGAAGTTCGCTAAGAAATGCTTCGCATTTAAAAAGCCAGGCCTGCGCGGAAAGCGCCGCGCAGTCACCGTCACAGCGAATGCTTGAAGAGCGGCATTCCTAGAGCCCATTGTAAACTGTCTTGCGGCTACGTCACAAGTAGACTTGCAGGGTACCCGCTACGTCATAAGTGGTATTTTTTGTCAAGCTGACAAGCACGCACTACGCTCTAATTATTCGTTCTGCGCTGACAATAGGTACCCGCTACACATTTGCAAGGTGGTGTACTTTGTTGATGCGGTGGCTGACGACGAGGAAGAATTACGTCCGAGTCTTTTGTAATGGATTGGAAGGATTCAACGACTCACTAGTTACGCAATTTGTATTGTGTGGCGCTTGGTTACACAGTTCGCATTCTGTGACGCCTGCTTGTCTACTGTTCTTTCACGCGATATTACACATGTTGACGTCGTTTCTGACCGACATGAAGCCTGGATAACGTCTTTTTGCGAAGGAGTTTCACGTACCGCCATGGCTTTGTGGTAGAACACTGGGCTACCACAGAGAGCGCCCTGGTTTGAACACCGTTCTGTCCTGGATGTTTTCGCTGTGACTGTGCGGCGCTTTCCACGCAAGCCTGGCGTTTTTTTTTTCTTTTTTTAACAACATGTTTTAGTGGTTACGAACAACGGCGGCAGCAGTGGCGGCGGGCAACTACGGGGCCAATAACAGCCGTTGTTATAATGTCAACAGTTTTCGCTGTAAAACACGCCCTCCCTGACAGCCATCCTATTGAGTCACGTCATTGCTTTTTTGTGTTTAGCAGATTAAACAAGCAATCCAGTGCAGGAGTGTTATTACTAAAGCACAATATGAGCTCTATTCAGGCTGCAAGCATAGTACAGGCGGGCGTCGCAGCGTGTTCGTTGTTGCTCTGCGCAGAAGTTTCGCTATTTTGGTTCATCGCACCGCTGAGCCAGGCGCGACGCGAAGCCGCCTGCTAGGCCCTCGGCTTGCCCTCGGTTGGGCTAGCATCACATGTGCGAGTGATCTGCAGCACGACAACCCTGGCTGCGAGGAGCCCTCATTGCCGGCTTACAAACATGTGACGTAAAGGCCTCTTCTATTCTCCGTTTCCTCGATAGTTACGGATTTCAATTACTCATATCAGTTGTTTCTTTTAGTTACGAATCTCTAGTTTTGTCAAAAGCAACTGAGATACGCTTGCTCAGTAGCCTTGGCTTACAAGAAAAGTGCTATCATTCTGTTGAAACAAGGAAATTTAACCATATCTCACTGGTACTTTATTGCTTACATTTTTATTGCTTACATTATGGTTCTGCAAGAGCTGTTTAAAAGCAGCCCAGCGACTTTGCTAGATGCGGCGCATTGCATTGGCTCCTGCTTTTCTAGTATATCTGAATTTGTACTCAGGAAAATTCCAATTAAATTTCTTTCCGCAACTTTGTGCGACGAAAAATTGTAATATGCGTTGCGTATTATAGTGTTGTGAGATAAAAGCGACGATAGTGTTTTGTGGCTGGACCAAGTGTCAAGCAATCAGCGCCGAGAGGAGACATGCGGTGTGAAAAGAGTAAAAATTCACGCATCTCCACGAAGTGAATCATGACGAATGGGCGAAGCTCTGGGTATCGTAAGGATGAGTAACCGTACAGTAGCCGAGCTTTGCACCATATCATGAAAATTGAGTGACATAAAGTGACATAATTGTCGACGACAAAGCTGGGTCCTAAGGTCCATTATGTGTACGTTGAAGTAGCCGACCAGAATTATGTGTACGTTGCAGTAGCCGACTAGGAGTTTTATATTGTTTCGTCACAATTGTGATTGATATTAGTTAAACCTTCTTTTTTAAATGCGAAGCATTTCTTAGCGAACTTCGGCGACATTGAGCGTATCTGTCTATCTAGCCGCCTACGGCTTTGTGCTCCCCTGGCCGTATCGTTAATGGGATTTATAACAAACTCGGTATAGGCATAACATGACTGTATGGACGAACATGAATGACTGGTCATATTATGAAAATCATGATTAATTTGTCATGAATGGTATGGTTTACACGCCATGGCCGGGGTGCTCCTGCGGCCGTTTCCTTAACTTGATATATCCAAAAATTGGTATGATGAGACATTTCTGCATGACCAACATATATGACAAGCGGTAATGTGAAAATGATGACGTGCATGACATGTACAACATGATTCATAGGCTACGCCAATGGCACTCTCGAGGCCGCTCCGCTGGCTTGATGTACATCAAATTTGGTATTGCGTGATGTGACTGTATGACGAACATAAATGACAAGTGGTAATATGGAAATCATGACATGTCATATGCAACATGACTTGAGTGCCACGCTCATGGCACACTCGCGGCTGTTTCGCTAGCTTGATATACGCCAAATTTGATATTGCGTGACGTGACTGCATTGCGAACGTAAGTGCAGGTGGTAATCTGCAAATCTTGGCATCTCGTGTGCAACATGACTTGCATGCCATGGTCATGGCGCGCTCGCGGCCGTTTCGCTAGATTTGTATACACCAAATTTGGTATTGCGTTAAACATCTGTATGACAAACATAACTGACAGATCGTAAAATGAAAATCATGAAATACGTGTCATGTATAACGTGATTTACATGCCATGCTCATGGTGCGCTCGCGGCCGTTTCACTAGCTTGATGTACCCCAAAATTGGTATTGCACGACGTGACTGTATGACAAACATAAATGACACATCCTAACATGTAAATCACGGCATGCATTTTATGTACAGCATGATTTTCTCCTTGCTGGCTGCTTCGCTATACATGGATTCCCACAATGCGTGGGATCTACCGGTTTTTTTGCGTCTCACACAAAATTCGACTAGCCGTGACAATGGACACCGTGGACGGACAAGCGTCGCCCTTAAGGTGCTTCGCGCCTAAGAACTCATGGGGTCTTTAGTGCATTCACCTGAGACTACTACACTGCAAAAGACAACTTCTCCACAGTCAGTGTATTAATCCTCCCGTGCCCCCATGCGAAAGCTTTCGGCACCTCACCTGGCTTAGCAGTGCCTCTATGATTGGCTCACCTTTGACCACGCGACGCTCGGTCGTGATGATGATATCATGTGATGATGAACCCGCCGCTGTGGTCACGTGGTTATGGTGCTCGACTGCTGACCCGCAAGTCGCGGGATCAAATGTTGGCCCCGGTGGTCGCATTTTTGATGGAGGTGGAAATGCTTCGGGTCCGCGCGATTAGATTTCATTGCAAGTTAAGAACCCCAGGTGGTCGAAATTTCCGGAGACCTCCACTACGGCGTCCCTCATAATCATACCGTGGGATTGGGACGTTAAACCTCAACAATTATTATTATGCCATGTGATGACGTCGGCGGTTCTCAAACTCCAGCAAATTGTGGCATTGGGCCTCATCCTTTTTCTGTTTAACTGTCACCCAAAGAATACGCATTTCTTTGAAAAGCTTAGAAAATTATGCTGACATAAAATCGGCTGGCGAAGAGACAGCATAAGATGTGCCAGTTAAAAAGGATGGTGTGTCATTTCGGCCTTGCGGATGTCAATGCCCAGCAAAGCTGTTGAAAACAACCACTACAGTTGCAGAAGGGGTATGCAATGTCCTACTAATTGACAGATATTGTGTCGGCCCGCTCATTGCAGGCGCTGTGGGCGCTGTTCCCTACGGTGCTTTGCGGGCACTTTCGGCACATTCGCCACCAAGACCAAATTTAAGCTTGAAAGTTAAACCAAATTTAAACTTTCCTGACTGGGGTCGTTATACCATGCGAGAACAAACGACCAGATCCACTATTTTTTGCGTCGTTTCGCAAAGTCACAAATGCACTCTTCAACGATGATTAATGGCGTTTTTTATACACAGGCGGCGCATTTCTTAAATGACAGGTAGAGTTACTGTATATGCTACCTTTAGGTAGCAGAGTTGCGCCACTGATAGAACTCGCCGCTCGCGCCCCCATTCGCCAAGCGCGCTCACGTGCGCAAAAAGCATCCTTTTGAGGGAAAGCCAACTTCACGGCCGCGCGGGTACTGGCGACCGCCGCGCCACCATCGCTGCTCTGCTCTACCGCCGTTGCCACCGCTATCGCCATCGCTGCCCAAGCACTCCGGCGAGGCGATCCGGCTGAGTGCGGAATGTTTTTCGTTGGTGTTGTGGTTGTGTCTTTCGTTGTCCGTTTTTAGTGAATGTCAGTGTTAGTAGTGCCTGTGCGGCGTTGCGCCGCGACTCAGTGCTGCCCACATAAATCGTTGACATAAATCGAACGGGACGGAACGATAAAATTGTGCTTGAGTGAATGCGTGGATATGCACCTTACAGGTCTGTCAGAACAGTATAATTCAGTCCGGTTAATTTGCGGCATTGCATTCCAAACCTCACCGAGTGTTTACTTTATGCCACAGCTACGTAGATATGCGGAAAATTCTCGTTTGCTTGCGTTATTTGTAAAACACGGAGTGATAGTTCCAGCAATTGTTTTCTCGACCCACCTAAGCGCTGCGTCAAAAACTACGTGAAACGAGCGATTTGCTGAACTTAATTTGTCGAGAATCTCGACAAATTAAGTCGAAGTTTTCCTATTCGCTATTTAAGACAAAAAATATTACTTCCGATGGTAACGGCCATCGAACAAGCTATATCACCATGCAGTTTCATCTGAAGTCATTATTTGTTCGACTTCTCCTTTTTTTTTTTTTAATCGAAGCGAAAGTCATTGCGCCAGCGACGGGTTATGAACGAACGAGAAAGCGCACGGAGCCGCTGGGCCGCGTCAGCTCCTACATTCGAAAGGGGTGGCTTTCCTGCATGACGTGGATGCCTCGGCGGGCAAGATGGCGGACCTATGCGCAACTCTGCTACCTAAAGGTAGCATATACAGTAACTCTAATGACAGGCTATTCACTTGACTCGGCACGTGGCCGCCGCAGTTTTTCCAACAAAATCATTTCTTTGCAACCTTTTGCGCGGATCGCCAAGTCGTTCTGACGCCCTAGCGCCAAATATGCAGCTTGGATACTTATTCTGTGTTTGCGCTTGTCTTTTATTGAAATGAATGCTGTGGTTTATGCTGTGTGCGTGATAGCAAATATTGCATCTGCTGTTCGCCTGATCTGCTGGAGATTTTTTTTTCCGCGAGGATGATGCTGCAAGACACCTCAACCACACGGGGGGCTATAGAGTCACTGTAAACCTGTTTGTGACCGCTAAGTTAAGCTACGTACGAGTGCTGACTGTGAATGCCATGGGCTTTGAAACCTAACAATACTTTCTTATAGGTACTGCTCCTGCTGGAGGGGCCTGTACAAATGCACGGGCCGCGATGGTTACGGAGGAACCTATGACATTGAAGGGTGTCCTTACTGCAACCCATGAGATCACGCATCTGTAAGATATTTACTTCTGGAAATATCTACTCATATATATGGTGACAAGAAAACTTCACAATCAGTTGGGAGTTCTTTTTTTTAAAGTAAATCAAATGCAAGAACACTGACGAGAGTGCCGATGCGGGCTTGTTGGTCTGTCATGCTTCTTAGATGTGGGCGCTAAAAGACGAAGACTTCGCCTGTGTGTGTGTCCTTCTTCCCTTCCTCCTGGTCTTTTCGCGCCCGCATCTAAGAAGCAAGAACATTGATGTTTGTTTTTTTAGAAAATCGCCTAATGATTGAAATAAAAGTAATTGATGAAACCTGACCTGAGAACTAAATGTGCTGCCGCGTGGTGGGGCGAACATCAGGTCGTAAAGGTCATAGTTATGTGGCTCCTCGTCGTGAACACAAGGACCGATTCCACAACTTTAAAGCAATCGCATAAAACGCCCAAAAACTTTAACTGCACATTTTTTGTATTAACAAAAAGCATTGCACAGGACTGAAGAAAAGAAAACATCGCAACACAATGTAAAGATTGAAGAGAATACAAATCGCATAGCACTTGTTATGAACGCATCACCTGACACTTGGGCACATTGAACTACCATATATCACAAAATCTAGATATCCCACGAAGAAGTGCTTACGTGTACCTTTCAGTTATACCATTGGGGAAGACGTTAACGTATTATTGAAGAAAATGAAGGAAGCGGCTTTCAAGACAGACCATCATAAGTAATCCTCATTCCACAAAAATGGGCAACTAATTGTGTAAAGCCCATCACCCATATAAAAACGGATTCTCATACAATAATTTTTGTTGCGTGTTTCTATTCGAATATATTTTTTTCCGTCCAAAGCGCAATCGACTTCAACGATAATGTAGAACTCAGCAGCTCCCTCCTCACAATATGGTCGAGCCTGCTCCAACAATTTTTGTATTGCGTTCGTGCGATCAAAGAACCTCGAATCTACAGTAGTGTTAAAATCTGTGTAAGCTGTTCAAGATGGTATAAAGAAGTAAACTGTTGGACTTCACATGTAGCGTTTCGCCAATTTGAGCTTCAGAATTTCTTCGCGTGTGTAATAACTGTGGTTGAAGGTTATACTCGGCAACGTACAAAGCATTTCGCAATGCATTGTGGCAAAACTGACCACGAAATTATATTTCCTAGAATATTGCAGCATAGGAACATTTGCCGAAAGTCCATGGTGTTTTTACTAGCTCGCGCTTAAGAACCTACATTTGGCTCTCTAATGATCTGGGGAACTTAGCCGGCGTGCAAGCATGAGTTTTTCGTTGAACTTTGCCGCTTAACGGGGCCCATCATACAACGCAGAGAAACAACATTGTCACGTTGCGCTTTCGGTCGTTCCTCTTCTTTATGTGAGGCGGTGTTCATTTTAGATGCGAAGCAGCTATTTGACTAGCCTGTGTAACGCTCTCCCTCCCTCCGTGCGTCCGCACAAACGCGCCACAACGCGCTCCCCTCGCCGCAGGTGTTGGAGCGGTGCCAAGTAGATCACGCCGCAGCTGCGCGTTGACGTCACGCTCCTCTCGCAGTGCACGCTGACGTCACTCTCTCCCTGGCCTGCCGCGCGCTCGCCTCGATCGCTGTCTCGAGGAGACGCTGACTGATTGCGGCGAGGCGTGTCGACGCGCGCCTCTTATAGTCACGGGAGACTTCAACGTTGACGTCAGCGGAGGAGGAGAATGGCTCGTTGATTACATGCGTGACGTGCACTCGCTGAAGTGCGTGTCGGCGGAACGGAAACTACCCACCACGATAAGGGGAACGTGCATCGATCTGTTCTTTGCCAAATTCGACGTCGAATGTCTGCAGGAACCTCTCAGCGTGCGCTTCACCGCTCACAAGGCCGTGGTAGTCAAGGCAAAACGCGCGCCAGCTCCGGTCCAGCGCCCGTGTACACTCTGAAGAAATGACAAGACCTACGCCAGCCATCGCTCCAAACGAATCTTCCTGCGCTCACCGCAGCACCCGCGTTAGCGCCGTTCAACCCGCGACGCCACCCGTGCGCAATGCTGCTGTTTCGCATCCCATCAGGGTTCCCTTTGGGAAGATCGTGTAAATGTTTGGGAATTTTGTTTCTTAGACGTGTGCGTTTGATGTCGGACGCTCTTCATAGCAAATTTTGTGGTGCTGTATTTATGATTTTTTTATTAATGGAACGGTCTACATGTTCTTCATCTCCGCTGATGTCTACAAAATCCAGATACTCATACATTGGTAATTTTGCAATGACTGTCTGTGGCTATCTTGGCTCACGAGCACGCTCATTCGTCAATGTACGGAGCTTGCTCAACTCGATTTACGCAGTTCCCCAACATGTACGACATTTCATTGCAAATTCATTTTATTACGGCAGCAGTTATATGAAAAATCTCGGCTGATTTTACCGTAGCCGTCGCCGTCATGTCACGGATATGTATATGTCTGTACACATCTAAAAATGCACAAAGAAAAATAAATCAGAACAAGAAAGTTTTTACGCACCCGACCAGGCATTCGAACCCAGCGACCCCTTGATCCGCAGCGCGCTGCGTTAGAACACTCAGGCACGCACCATGCCTGCGCTGGCATAATATCGGCAAGCTATTGATGAACCCAATTTTCCGCTGGTGGTATGCGGATCTCCGAGGGGCTTGATCGTGTTTTCTGTCACGGAACGCTCCTACATTTTCTTTCAATTTGAAAACTGCCCTTGAGACGCGCCCGAATAATGGGCCCCGTTCTGTACCCACTCGTGATGTGGAACGAAAAAAAAACACCGCGCACACTTTGCGTCACGCGCCACCGCGTGGCAGGAGACGCAAAGGGGTCATTCCGCGCGGCACTTTAAAAGAGGAAGCAATATCTAAGAGCGTCCAGGTTCTGCATTGTCGACACTTGCAGCGCGTTGCTCAAACTCACGGGCGTAATAAATGTGACATTTGTTAGTTCACGCTTGCCCTGTGTATAGCTGCGCGTCCTTTTCGAATGTCCATCTTCGTGCTTCAGCGGGAAGCTGCAAGTATCGAGCTACTCGTCGATCTTCGTGTGACATTCCAATTTCTTGCTATCGCATTCATTGCTCCGCCCTTGCGGCCAAAACTGTGACTTTTTTGTGCCTGCTTCAATCAGTTGCCGAAAAACGTTGATCGGGAGTTAGAGAGCTCGTTTTGTAGAAGACCGGCTTCAGTGTAAACGTGTTTGGATGTGAGGAAAAAGCAGCGTTGTCCGAGAGCAGAAATTCCAGAAAGATGCAACTAATATTAAGATATATGCGTTTCAAATGGGAATCGATCCCAGGACTCCTGCTTGGCAAGAAGTGTTCTACCACAGAGCTACACCTGTGCTTGCCATGACTTCAGAGAAAAGCACTATATGAATGTTATCTAGTCTGACGAATGTTATTAACACATGTAACATTACATGGCAGAAGCGCAGAATCACACCAGGTTTCAAAACATTGAAACTGCGAGCACAGTGAAATTTTATTATCATTAGCAACAGCATCATTAACGTCTGCAGTTGCCCAGGTGTGCATGTCCTCTTGCAGACGCTTAGTGGGTACCTCACAAACTGACAAAAGGACGAATCATGTCGTAACAGGCAATTCACAACTCTACTTGCAGTAGGGCTTCTAGGATAGTTTCAAAAGGCCATTTTACAAGCGCGCAGACATTCCTATTCTTGCGGCATGGTTTAGGTGTCCCCCGAGAAGGAAAGCTAGGCTAGCGATTAAGAAGTGCATTCGAATATGGTCCGACTACCTATCGCATTCTACTCTTGAAGACAACGCTAAATAGTCCTTGAAGTTGTTCTTGCAGTGTGTTGTTAAACAACCACAATTAAGCATATTAGCCGATACATTCGAAACTTGATTATGATTGAGCAGCGCGGAAAAACGTTTGCGGAAGTGGTCCGTTAGTGATCGTTGCATTGTCTGATGCAAAAGGCCAAAAATCGGGGTAACTATAAATAAACAAAACAAAACGGAGAAACCAAGGAAAACGAATTGAAAAGTGCTTGAAAAACAATTCAAACCAACAAGCAATAAAAAATACTCTAACCCAGCTTTATGGTTACGTAATATTAATAATTTAACCCATGAAAAGCTTTTCCTCCCTTGCTATCCTATATGATATTGTGTGTTGATTTTTATTTTTTTTTTGCACAGCCTGGGATCTGTCCATGACGGCCAGTCTGCTCCTGATTACCTAAGCAGAAGTCCTGGCGCCGAAAATTGTTCGAGCAGAGACCGCTACATCATGAGCACTGAACGACATAACAGCATTGTAGCCAAATTTTCCACTTGCTCGCAATCACAAGTGTTGGCATTTCTTGAGTGAGTACACTCACTTTCCTTCTCGTAATGGCTAGTCTGTAGTTGTATGCGAATATATGAAACTTGCAGTTTTCTATTCGAATAGTTTTATATTCGATTTTATTCGAAGGTCACTTTTACTACAAAAAAATTGAACCAACAGGACTGCAACACTTAAGGGTCTCAGTTTACCAACACTGATGGTGATGGTGAAGTATAATTAACGGTGAGCCATCTTTTGACAACGCAGCTGTTTAAACAGGCTGTTAGTCTGTGCAGATCGAAGAGAAAAATATCATCATCATCAACCAGGATGTGCGCCCATTTGTGCGGCGTGTGACGCAATAACTCTGGTGGGAGAGAAAATAAGTAGATAGGAAGTAAAAGCAAGAGGAAGAAAGACAGAGATAAGGAGAAATATTCGGCAAAAAAAATGTTTGTTGTCGAGGTGGGATTCGAACCCGCGTCCGAAAGCGAGCATCGTAACTCCTCGGCTATCTAGGCATGCTTGGATAGCATAGCATAGGCTTCTCTAGTGTATTATAGCAAGGAGTTTGGAAAAGGTAGTGAGGGTGAAGAGGAGAGAGTAAAGTGTAGCATAGAAAGAAAGTGAAGGAGAGAAAAACAGAGGAAGAGCGGGAAGCAAGACAGAAAGAGAAAGAGTGACATTCAAATAAACAAGCAGAAAAAAAAAAGCCAGAGAGAGAAAAAGGGACAAAACAGAAGCGAGCAAGAGAGATGGAAAGAAAGGGAAGGAATATAAAGAACGGTAGAAAGAGTAAAAAGTACAAATATATTCATAGAAAGAAAAAGAAATAGAAAGAAACATAGACTAAAACGAAACAGAAAAATATTGTGAAAAAGGAATGCCGCGAAACTCCACACCACCTTCAGGCTTGGCACCAATAGCGGAAAGCTGCCTAATTTTGTATCTGAGTCGATGTATTGATCTCTGCTTCAAGACAATCAAAAGCTTCGTCCACCTAGCATGGTGTTTCACTAACAACTTGGTTGGAAGCATAGCACGCTTTCCGCAGTTCGCCTGAGTTTGTACTGTCTCCGCCGTTGGCACACCTTTGACCATGTAATGATTTCCTGTGGTGACGACATCACGTGACGCCATCATTTACTGTGACCTGACGCCATTTTATGTGACGCCATAGTGACCCCATGATGACGCCATAACCCCCCGTCACAAGTTTGTGTTCCGTGTGGCGTCATAAGGACGTTACATAATGATATCATTTACCTCCAATTTTAATAACATGACTTCTTCCATGGTGTGTGCTGAAGCTGTTGACACCACTGTGTTGACGCCCCCGCCAACGACGCGGGAAACTGGCGAGCGCCAGAGCAAGGGCACCTCACACGGGCCCTGTCCTATGGCGGACGTGAGGCGAACACAGGGAAACCCGCCGTGAGTGATTCTTTACTCATAAAAAAAGAAAAAAAAACGAATGTTGGAGGGAAAAGGTAGGCAATTGGGGGGCGGAGTGCACGATAACTCTCAGTGAGGACACCTTAACCGATACACTCGCGGGGGATGGGGATAAAAGCGACAGTGAGAGAGAAGAGAAAAAAGGTAGGATATAAAAGAAGAAAAAAAATGAAAAAAGGGAGAGAGAGAGAGAGAGAGAGAGGGGGGGGGGGAGAAAAGAATGTTCTGACTCGTGAAGAGGAGAAGCGCTGGTTAACCGTGGCGAGCGGCTTAAAAAAGCCGCGCGGTTACGTTCGAATCTTCAAGGAAGGCGAGGAGGGCCGAAAGCGCAACGCGACGGCAGTCCTCGTGGCCGGTAGGGTGGAGGAGGTCCTGGAGGGTCGCACAGGGTAGTCCGACGCGGCGGAACGCCATGTATAGCCACTTCCGTGCGTGGATAAGAGATGGGCACTGGCAGACGAGATGGAGAACTGTTTCCACCGCGTCGCAATCGACGCAGTTAGGTGAAGCCGCACTGCGGAGACGATGTTTACGTTCCGCGGGCCACACAGATCCGGTGCTGAGAGCGAGAGGAGCGCGCGATCGCGGCCGCAGAATCCAGAAGTAGGAAGTGGAGGAGGGGGACGTCCAGCGGCGACCTACGCGTCAAGATGATCGCGCGCAAGCTCACGACGAAAGTTGATGCGCGCAGAGTCAAATGATGTGGCTTAATTCTTCAGCGGGGTCGCGTTAGAGTGTGCTCGCTTTGCAAGCTCGTCCGCTGCCTCGTTGCCTGCCATGCCGACGTGGGATTGGAGCCACTGCAAGACAACGTCACAACCACTCTCTCGAAGTGCCAGGACTTTCTGGGCGACGCGTTGTACGAGCGGGGGGGCCCCAGTCCTCCGTCGCGAGCTGGCGCAGGGCTGGTTTAGAGTCACAGAAGATAGCTGCGCTCGTGACAGCCGGTGAGTCGCGAATATCAGCAGCCAGCTCCAGACCCACCATTTCGGCTGTGGTGGAAGAAGCACAGTAGCTGAGACGTCTCTGGAGTTCAGTGCCGAGCTCGGGGGTGACGCAGGCTGCAGCAGCGGAGCGGTCCTGTAGGACAGAGCCGTCGGAGAAGACGTGGGTCCTGCCGGCGAGGTCCTAGTGCATCCGCGCTGCGGCTTCCTGCGCGATGGCACAGCAGTGGGTGTTGCGCCTAGAGCGGACACCATGGAGCTCGAGGGAAACTCGCAGGGGCTTGCGGCAATGAGGGGCGGGCCAGCGTGCAGGGGGGCGTTGGTTCGTCAACCACCACACAGTCGTAGAGGTCGAGGATTCGGTCGACGCGCGGGTGGGGGGACTGCACGAAATCGGGCGACGAGGGGGGCCAGCGTCCGGGGCCTGGTGAAGGCGTTCTATGTGGCACAGGGCACACAGATCAGATGTTAATGAAACAGGCCACGCGCGAGCTTCCGCAAGTATTTCTGCCATACGAGAACTGCGAGGAAATCCGTGGCACATGCGGATCACTCGGAGGTAATCGCGTTCCAGTGCGCGCCGCTGCACCTCACGATCACTGCACAGTGGGAGGGCGTACTGCATTAACGAAAGTGCCATTGCCTCGTAGATGGTGGCCGCAAATGAAGGGTGGCAGCCGTCGCCACGGGCCGAACACAGGTTTCGACCCGACGGGCGTCCTGGCGAATGTGCTTGACAGCAGGCAGCCACCAGAGACGGTTGTCGATGTTGAGCCCGAGGTAGCGCACGGAGCTTCGCCAGGTGATCGGCGCACCGTGAAGCTGAAGGCACGGTAGATGGCGGCGCGGAGCAGCTCTAGGGTGGACCACGAGTGCCTCAGTCTTCGTGCGAGAGAGTGCCAGGCCGATGCCCTTCAAAAAAGCAGCAACACACCCGAGAGCTGCCTGAAATGCGTTCGCGCACAGCACTGCACTTCCGTGTGGGGCCGCGCACGTCCAGGGCGACGTCGTCGGCATAGATAACCGCGCGCGCAGGGAGGTCAGCCGTTTCTGGGAGGCACTTCACAAGAGACGCGAGCACCAGGTTGAACAGAAACGGGTTTAGAACACTGCCCTGTGGCACACTAGAGTTAACGGGGCGCGGTGAACTTGTCGATCTCCCCACGCGCACAGTAAACGTCTGGTCTGTGAGGAAGGCTAGGACATAGTTCAAGAGCCTGCCCTCTATACCGAGTGCACGCACAGCGCTAATGATGGACGCGTGGGGAAGCCAGTCGAATGCCGACTTGACGTCAAGCATAAGCGGGCGCAGGGTTCCCCTTCAGGGGGGGGCGAAGGTTCGTCGCAGCGCCCCCCCCTCCCTATTATGTCAATGTATACGGTTGACTTTGCTCCCCCCCATACAATGTATAGGGCTGATTTGCGCCCCCCCCCCCTTCTCGCCCCCCTTGCCCCTCCCCCCCCCCCCCCCCCCGTGCGCACGCCTATGACGTCAAGTAGGAGGTGCATGGCCATCCCCCCTTCGTGCAGGGCCTGCTCCAGCGTGCTGACGACGGTAGCGAGGCAATCAGCTGGTGCACAGCGACGTCGGAAACCACACTGTTCGGGTGGGAACACGCCGCGCGCAGCCGCGATCCACTGGAGTCGGTAAATGGCCATTCCCTTCATGGTTTTCCAGCCACGGATGTGAGGGAGATGGGCCGATACGACTTCAGTTCGCGGAGCGGCTTGCCTCGCGTAGAACCGGGACAACGACCGCAGAGCGCCACTGCTCCGGAAGGTACGAACTTGAGAAAACTTGGTAGTATGCCTCTAATAGGAGAGGGCTTTGGGAGGAGTCCAAGTTTCTCAGTAGTCGGTGTGTTATGCTGTCCGCACCCGGGGCGCGGCGTCCTCGCTTCCTTTGGATTATTCGTTCCAGCTCAAATAGGGTGAAATCTTCCTCGCAGAGGGAGCGGATGGCAGGAGCGAGAGCCGGTTCAGGTGTAGGGAGGGATGGGGCCCCGTGCTCTAGTTCGTGCGGAGGAGCCTGGGCAGCGGGAGAAGCAAGCTTGAAGGAGGTTGCGATGAGTTCAGCGATCTCCAACTCCGTAGTTCCGCGGGCCAGCGCGATGGCTAGGACAGGAAAGCGCGAGACTTTCGGTTTGGTCATAACCGTCATGATGTGCCAGCCGCGGCGGTGGCGGCGCGGGTCACGAAGAGAGGAACAGACGCTCGGGCAGTCGTTGGGAATATACTCCCGGCACAGAGCTGGTGCAACGGGAAGAAGCACCGAGAGAGAGCGTGTGGTGCGGAGGCTGTGAAGACACTAGGCCAGATGCTCGCGGTGGTTTAGTGCACTTTAATTTGTGAGAAGCCTTGGTAGCACGCTGTTCTTCCTCGTCTGACGCGTTACCACTTGGCACATGAACTAGTAGAGGGGAGGCTGCTAAAGAGGAGGAAGAATGTGCTCATAGGATGGTTACAAAACGCTTTCTTGACCAGTCCCCCCAGAGTGGGTATGTGCCACAGGCTTTAGTATAGAAACAAACAAACAAACAAACAAACAAACGATGACCTAGGTTTAGTGATATCAGGTAATGATCAACCACTGAGTGTTTTCAACAGTGCTTTATGGTGCTTAGTTATTCGGACTCGAACAAGACCGCGACCTTCCATGGAGCAGCGTTAGAATCCAGATGGCCTCAGCCCGTCTCCTACTACAACTTCTACCAGCCATGTAACATCTGCAGTTGTTGTCAGAGATACTACCACCATGGCGCTATCACGGCTATGGCCTGCCGATCCCTCGCTATGGTTAATTCAAGCTGAGAACAAGTTCCACCTTCTTCGTGTCACGTAAGAAGATCGCAAGTATGAGCTACTCCTTCAAGCGTTGCTGCTACTGGCAATGCGTCCAATACGGTACATCCTCGTGCAGCTGATGAAACTCCATAAAAGAAAGTCAAACAGACCCAGCTTGACCGACTCATCAGTCGGTGAACCCCTGAACAACAGAGAGTTCGGGGACAGACGTACAAACCAATTCCCACGTCATCTGCCGCGCCTGAATGGGGACCAGCCGGAATTCTTCGACACAGCCGTATTACTTGAACTGTTCCTACAGGGTATTTTCGCTAACGTATGAATGGCTCGTTTGGCAGCACAGGATAGTGCCTGTCAGAAGTTGCTGAACTGGCCGATGACATCATGGACGTAGCTTCGGCCAGCAGAAATGTTGCCCGTAGTTATCCGGTATCCGAAGTAGAATACCTTCGAGCAACTATAAACGAGCTCGCATCTTAAGAAGCCGACTTGCTTTCGCTGAACACTCCAACCAGAAATGGCCTGCTCTGTATCTGAGATTGTTTATGGTTGCACACTCCGTTTCCAGGATAACACTGTTAACACATTACCTACGTCGCATGTTCCTGATCCATTTTCTTTTGCCTAGCCTCTACGAATTTTCACGCAAAACTTCCCCTTATCGCCAACTTGTGCTCATACGAATAAGCATGACGTTTTCTTACCCTCACACCTACAGCCATCATCACACATTTTGTTCGTGTTGACCTGCCACGCCGTGCACTCCAGCTCCGCTACGACGGTCCTTTCCGGACACCACACTTTCTGCACATCATTTTACAAACCTGCGCGTCGGGAGCTAAGACAAAGTGCAGAATTGAAAGGATCAAGCCAGCACCCGCGATCAACAGCAACGTTTCGCCTCTTTAAGAGAGCCAATGACCACATGTTTCAACAGCGGGCGGGGGGGGTGCGGTGGCACAGTTTTTTTTCTTCTGCTGGCTCGTCCCATTTGGAACAAGAACTAGTTGCGCAGATTCTGGTAAAAAAAAAGAAAGGAGTTCAAACGATGGTGTGGTTTACCGAGATCACGTACTAATAAACTACTCGCTATTTTCAGTCGTCCTCCATGGTGCTACACCTTAATGTCCCATATGCCGTTTAATGTTTAGCTGCATGATAAAGCACATCATGGACTGACTGTTGGGAAGCGTACCTGGCAACTTGGCGCGTCTTAAGCGTCTCGAGATGTGCGACAAAAAAATCCCGTGCCATCTCATCGATACACCAGCTAGGCATTTCCTAGTCGGCATGCCGAGCCGTGCGACCAGGCATATAGCGTGGCGACTCCTCAGACATGCGGCGAAGCATATCATATACGTATTAAGCGTCGTAGGCAAGTGCTACTGGTACAATTTAGGGGCACATGGAGCCGTAAATGGTAACGCTGAAAAGTCACAGTGCGATCATCAATGCTAAATTGATAACAAAATCAAAAGAAATAAGGGAATTTTCAAGCAGTCTGACGAAATTAACTCAGGAGACAAATTTCTGAACTTCCGTTTTTATGCGGTTCTCTTGACTTGTTACTTTCATACATCAATACATTATGACGGAAGGATTCTGTTTGGTGAGTGTCAGTCTTGGTGTATTCAGGGGCGCAATAAATGTGGTTTATTTTATTTTCTTGCTTTTGTGAGGAAGGAGATCAGCACGCTCAGAAGTCCCATTGCCATGGGGTGTCTCTTACCAGCAATTCGTTCTCAGGCTGCATCCTGTTTGCTGCTGCTGTGATCATCGCAGCTGGTACATACGATCTGAACAAGCTCCCTTAACAATCCCTTTTTGTGCTGGTAGGAAATCAAGAGCTCTGCAAGCGGGCACTAAACGCCGTCTCCATTATGACTGAATAGGGTAGGTTCATGATGATTCGTGGTCTGGCAGCACTGGCCGCGTCCGCCATTATTTGTTGGGAACCGTCGCGGAATCGTCTGCTCGCTTCTCCATTAAAAGAGGCTACGGAGAGGCTGAGACGCTATAGTTGGCGGAGCTTCCTCGACCAAGAATATACGGCATTTTCTTCCGTCATCCAGCGCTGAACGGTCGGCGAACCTGACTGCACTGCCAGAAATTGACGACAAAGCAATATCCGAGCTCTGCGCGCTTCAGAAATGATCCGGACGGCAGCTGCACCAGGTACATCGCTTTGCAAAGCCGGACAGCTGTTCTCTACTGGCGTGCGCTTCCGATCTGAGGTAAGCGTTCAACAAAAAAAGCCGGCAGATCCCACGCACTGTGGGAATCGATGTAATGCGAAGCAGCCAGGAAGGAGCAGATCATGCTTTACATAATTTGCATGTCATGTTTTACATGTTAGGACCTATCATTTATGTTCGTCATACAGTCACGTCGCGCAATACCAATTTTGGTGTATATCCAGCTAGCGAACTGGACGCAAGCGCACCATGAGCGTGGCATGTGAATGGCGTTGTAGATGACATGCATACCAAGATTTTCATGTGACCACCTGCCACTTATGTTCGTTATACAGTCATGTCACTCAATACCAAATTTGCTGTATATCAAGCTAACGAAACGGCCGTGAGCACGCCATGAGCGTGGCATGCATGTCATGTCACTCATTAAGTCATGATTTCCATATTACCACTTGTAATTTATGTTCGCCATACAGTCATGTCACTCAATACCAAATTTGGTGTATCTCAAGCTAACGAAACGGCCGTGAGCACGCCATGAGCGTGGCATGCATGTCATGTCACTCATTAAGTCATGATTTCCATATTACCACTTGTAATTTATGTTCGCCATACAGTCATGTCACTCAATACCAAATTTGGTGTATATCAAGCTAACGAAACGGCCGCGAGCGCTCCATGAGCGTGGCATGCAAGTCATGTCGCATATGACAAGTCATGATTTTCATATTACCACTAGTCATTTATGTTCGTCATACAGTCGCGTCACTCAATGCCAAGTTTGGTATATATCAAGCTAACGAAACGGCCGCGAGCGTGCCATGAGCGTGGAATGCAAGTCATGTCGCTCAGGACTCGTCATGATTTCCATATTACCAGTTGTCATTTATGTTCGTCATACAGTCATGCCACTCAATACCAAATTTGGTGTATATCAAGCTAACGAAACGGCCGGGAGCGCTCCATGAGCGTGGCATGCAAGTAACGTCGCACATGACAAGAGATGATTTTCATATTACCACTAGTCATTTATGTTCGTCATACAGTCACGTCACTCAATGCCAAGTTTGATATATATCAAGCTAACGAAACGGCCGTGAGCGCGCCATGAGCGTGGAATGCAAGTCATGTCGCTCAGGACACGTCATGATTTCCATATTACCAGTTGTCACTTATGTTCGTCATACAGTCATGTCACTCAATACCAAATTTGGTGTATATCAAGCTAACGAAACGGCCGCGAGCTCCCCATGAGCGTTGCATGTAAATCATATTGTTCATGACATGGACGTCATTATTTGTATATTACCTCCTGTCATTTATGTTCGTCATACAGTCACGTCACTCAATCCCAAATTTGGCGTATATCAAGCTAACGAAACGGCCGCGAGCGCGCCATGAGCGTGGCATGTAAATCATACTTTTCATGACAAGTTAGTCATGATTTTCATGATATGACCGGCCGTTTATGTTCGTCATACGGTCATGTTATGCCATACCAAATTTGGTATAAATCCCATTAACGATACGGCCAGGAGAGTGCAAAGTCGTAGGTGGCTAGATAGATAGATAGCTAGATATGCTGAAACTCGCAGAAGTTCGCTAAGAAATGCTTCGCATTTAAAAGTGTTCATTGCAGAGGAGATGTGACTCACAAACGTCTCAGATAACCTTGCACAGCAATATATCTCCATTGTATTGTCACGTGGCTCTGACGCGGATGAAGGCAGCAGGTGACATGTCCAAGATGAAACTTTATTTGGCCGAACTTGTGGCCGGGAAAGGGGAAGTCAGATTAGAGCAAGTAAGGCACGCTGTACAATGATGGCGGAGAAGAGAGCGTTGGCCGTCGAAAAACTGACAATCGGTCAAGCGCGTCGGCTTTTATACATGTATCATCGAAGATTCCACCCTTATCGCTAGCGGCCACGTAAGTAACTTAACAAACTGTAATGTCGCGTTGAGCACTTAATCTGGTCGGAAGGTTGTAACATTATCTAGCTAGTTCCCATTCATTGGAGCGCGCTTTGCTTTTCGAACAGCGGCAGGTACATTCGAATGGGACGAGAACATGAAAATAGAAAGAAAGGAGTAGGTGTGGCAGTATTTTCAACTGCGATTATGATAACACGCGTCAGATATGGAAGCTACGTTCTCTCTGCGCGACCTGTGCAACGCTGTTCTGCATTCCTCGACTCATTTCTTTGTCCACAGGTATCTCTACACCCGTTGCAAGAGTGTTCGTCGCAGTTTTTCAAAATAACAAAGCACGGCCGTGTGCATGAGCGTTGCGCCGCAAACAAAACAGAAATACTGATCGCGCCTTTCGACTGTATACAGGGAGAGCGTCCCGAGAAGTGCTCTTGTAATGCACGCTGGTTGTTTATAATGCCTTGTGATCGTAATATATCGCGCAGATTTCTGGTTTTCTTGAACACTATGCGTGTGCGTCCAGGGACTTATCTTTTCAAAATATGGTGCTCTTTGCTTTGACATGCCACGGAGGCGTGCTCTATCGCGCGCCGCGCGCTATTGCGAACACCATACAAGTGGCCGCGATTAGCGGAACCAATCAAATAGCTCCACGTATAGTATGGCTCCGACCGAAGCAAGCAGAAGGTAAATAGAAGCGGAAGAATTAAGGGGGTGTAAAGCGAAGGGCAGACGCGGCGTGAGGACTATGTACTCCGGCGCCCACAAGGTGGGTTGCGATGGTTGTGTGAATCTTTGCGATCGGGTCTCGTGCGTGTGGCGGCACTGATTAACCGCGGACGTGCGAAGCTGCGTCTGTGGCACTGCTTATACTCTTGTAAATAAGTAGGTCCTCGGTTTCGTCGATTTGCAACACCGAACAGCTAATCTGTAAACTGTAAACAGAACCTCAACAAAACACGATCTTGTTGACGAAAGAAGTGCGCGTCGGTTTCATCTTTTCTTCGTTCACGTAACTGATAAATTCGATTAAACTTAGTCCTACCTTGTTCTCGGCAATGCCCGGCCTTTCTCGTTGCCTGAACAGCGCACGATGCATTGGGGTCATGGCAGAACGAAGATAAATAATCAGCAACTAGCACCGTACAGGCTGCGATATGCGACTGGTTTCGTTTTTGTGTCCAACAAAACACGGCGGATTGAGCCTACGGGATTTTGAACAGATGGCGCTGTCAAATTTGAATATCCCCTATACGGACGACGACAACCATTAGCGGGGAGTTCTACAGTGGGCCCATTTAATACCTTCGAATACCCAAAGCCCGGGTGACTACCTTGGTCTAGCCGGGCCGAATGGGTCGACGTGATCCACCCATCGTTAGCGGTACGAGAGAGCAAGATGTAAAAGCCTGGTCCGCCGACTACAGGCGGGTGAGCCTGCACAGCCATTGGGACCCCTGTTGAATATCCTGGGCTGGTGGATGCTGGAATCGTTGCTGGATATGGTGGAAACAATAGTGGATAAGCTGGAAGCTGTGGTGGTCATACTGGCTGATGATGACGAGAGTGGAAAAAATGGTGGCACATGGTGGTGTTGGTGGCGAGCCAATGATGGTGACAGCGGAAAGTGCTGGCTGATGATGGCGATGCTAAATACGCTTTGGGGGGATGGCTTGGTGAACAAGCTGGATGACGGTGGCATAATGGAAACATGGTGGATGATGGTGGCATGATGGAAATGCACGTGCCGCAATATCTGAAATCACTGTTATTTTTAATGCTCCCTTCTCGAATGTGCAGACAAAAGTGTGTACTGTCCAAAGAAGCCAACGCCGATCATTGCGCTATCTAGGACGTTTTCTTTTACTCATGTGGCATCAATACCGCCTCAGTTTTTTTGGAGTGCAGAATCCGTGAATGCTTACATTTTGTATACGTACTTATATCAGTTTGACATCCGCGATGCGGTATTGTGATGTTTACACGTTTAGAGGTGTCGGTGTGAATAGCGGCAGTAAATGTGTCACATCGCCGCGCAATTGTAGAAGGAAGTGAGAGCTTGCAAGGGGTAGACCAGAAAACAGCCGCCACTTCATATTACCACGCTAGGACGGCGACTCTGGAAATTCTTGCACACTTATTCCATCAGTTACACTTTAAGGTTACAGTGAATGTGCGTGCGAAGCTAATCTACACGATCTTTTACCTTCGGCATGAGTCGAGAAAAGCCCCACGAAGTGTGACTGCCCCCCTTCTAATTCTACTACCATGATTTCCACCAAAGTTGAGGCCTAGCGTACGAACTGAGCCCGTCTACGTGTCATCGGCGCTTCCCAGTTCCAGGATACACGATTCCGACGAATACGAATGACTTTACAGCACAGCTGTAGCATCGGTTAACATAAATAAATAATTTTTTCTTGTGTACGGCGTGCGCGCAAGAAGCGATGAGCATAGATGCGACGCGCTTCCACGAAACGCCTCAAGTCCCCGATAGCCGACGCTAAAACTCGCCGGCACTTCTCTGGCTCGAATGCGAGAACGCCGATTTGTCGATTCGTACGCCTTACTGAACCAGTATCATGACATATTTTTCCCGAGCACTGAATTCGTTTCTGGCCAAGCCGCTATGTAGTTGTACCTATCGATAGAGCTACACAGATCAGTGCGCTGGCACGGTCGCGCTGTACGTTGCGCGGAGAAAAATCACAGTGCTCAATCAATTGTACGAGCGTATTTACTGAATGAGCTCAGAGTCGACACGAAGCCTCTGCACATGTCGCCGTTTGGAAAGAGCGAGAAACGGATATTAAACTTGGCAGTAACAGCCGGTTGACATTTGTAATTGGAATTACGTTGTGAACTGTAAAAAAAAAATAGCGCTGTTGGCATTATAGACATAAAATTCTTTAATAGCACCGCTTTCTTGTGTTTAATATCCAAATTTTAGTAGGACGTGAGGATCGCGTCTGTCTCGTGTATGCAATAGACAACGCTGAAGCTAAACGGCGTGTTAGTGTGCTGGCTAGTCGTTTTGCAAAATGTAAGTCATGTTTCAGTGTGCCGTAGTGGTAAAGTACTAGACTCGAGATCCGAAGGTGGCGCGTTCGACTCCTCTTGACCGAAGAATTTTTATTTATTTATTGTCACGTGGTCGTGACGTTGACGAAGGCAGCTATCGGTATGTCGAAGATGAAACTGTTTATTAGGCCGAACTTGTGGCCGGTAAACGGAAAGTCAGATTACAGCAATACACACTGACACTGCTAGCGGCGAACAGAGCGTCGGCCGTCGATCAACTGACAAGCGGTGACACACATCGGCATTTATAAGTGTGCTATCGAACATTCCAGCGTTATCGCTGGCGGCCACGTAAGTTCCAGAAGACGCTGTAATATTCGCGTTATGCGCGTAATCTCAACAAAACGATCTACAATAATCGTGAAGCTTCTCAAACACTGATGGCGCGGCTTGCGCTGAGCATTGCTGACAGTCTTTGTGGGCGTAAACCGAATATAGTAAAAGTGAGATAAGATACGCGCGTGACAATGCCCCCCACTGAAAAAGCATCGTCCCGATGCTTTAAGCAGTACCTGGGGGGGGGATGCATGCAAGAATAAATAACAACCACAAAGCAAGAATAACCAACAAGCACAAGCAGGAAAGTACAACAATAAATCCCGAAATACAGTCCTCAGGTCCACTAACGCGCGTAAAACGGCTTGAGGCGCACGACATGGACGACTATAGGCCGTGAGCGGCGCCGCTGTGAGTTCCTAATGCCGCCCGAGACGACCTCGTCGTCCAGAGCGCCGACACGTCGAAGCACCTTGTACACTCTTAAAAAAAGAGAGTCAAAAGAGAGTCACGGCTGCTTGACTCTCTTTGTGGCAGCCCATGACCACTTTTTTTCCTAAGGGGAGTCACAATACTCTGGTCGGCGCTCTTGGATGAAATAAATGACTCCCTTTCTCTAGGGTAGTCAGTGATGGGCATTTTTAAAGAAAATGAGCCTAGAGATTGAAAATAAATAAACAAATACATAAATAAATAATTAAATAAATAAATAAATAAATGCTGACAGTGAGGGATCTGTGGTCTTCGCTCACGTTCTCTGCGTCGAGTCGGGCACAGTATGACGCCGCTACATCAAAGTGACAATTAGAAAAAAAACACTTCAATTAACATTTTAATTTTCAACTTGAGGGCACTTCCTTATATGGGAAATTTGTAGGACGTCACCATTTATGGCATACACACTTTTTTAAAAATCTAAAAAAAATTGCACAAAATTTTTATTATTTTTCGCATTTTCTGTTTTTTCCTCACTCTCCCCGACGTGTTTTCGACGAAGAGTAACCGCCGCACGAGACGTTAGTTACTCAACCCCTGAAGAAGGGAGGACCCCTCCCGAATTTTTTGGGAAATGAATAAATATATCATTGTTGACAACGCCCCGTTGTGTTATAATTCCTATATATATATAGATACACACATCATACATAAGCGTGCGCAGGGTTCCCCTTCAGGGGGGGGCGAATTAAGGTTCGTCGCAGCGCTCCCCCCTGTCGCCCCCCCCTACAATGTATAAGGCTGGCTTTGCGCCCCCCCTTCTCGCCCCTCTGCCCCCCCCCTCCGTGCGCACGCCTATGTATGTATGTATATATATATATATATATATATATATATATATATATATATATATATATATATATATATATATTTATATATATATATATATGCATAAATTCGTGCTTTTCACTGAAGTACGTTGTTCTTTTCTGGATGTTGAAGAAATTTTCGATCTTTTCATTATTACAATCTTGTGATGATTCGCTACCTTCACCATGCCGCAACAATTATTGGCAGCTTATGTTTAGCATGCAGCTTGGCTGCAGTAAATAAACATTGCACTGTAGTATTGTTTTATATTGCTTATGGTCACATTTCGTCTTGAAAACTTGTATATTTTCACATTGCTGAGTTTTAAACGCAAAAGTTTTTCACTGTTCACCGCTGAAACATTTTTAGAGAAACCGGCGCAGCGACTTTCTATGACGATGCCAGCGGGCATAGTGTCAAAAGGTAGCGTCACCTCGCGGAAAGTTGCAAAAACACAGTGGATCCGAGTGAACAATAGGAGCGCGGCCGACGTGCCAGGCATCTTAAATAGAGGAGGCGCGGCCCCGCGTGTTTTAAGGCCGCTGTTGCGCACTTTAAGATGTATTTGGAAAGCGTTTTAAAATACCAAACACGCATGATATTTGTTACAACGTATATATTATCTTTAACCGACAGTTGTAATTGTGACTGAACACATGCCAGCTATCGCTTTGCACCTAATGAAAACTTCAGGCACGTGCAATGCCACCTTCAGTTTCGGTGTGGGGGGCTTATGGCAGGCTTTGGATTTGGCAACTGAACTTTTCGCGCCAAATGCAAGGGTGATCGGCGCCGGAGCATGGCCAGAGCCGGTCTGTTGTAGCCTCTTTGCAGACTACTGTCTGTCTCCATGAGCGGACCTATGGATACAGTACACTGTACCATGGAGAGCAGTCAGCGCAGTCATTGTTCCGTTGCTTCTCCGGTATCTGCATCTGCGATTCATCACAGCTGCAGCGGCAACACGCCATTTAGTCCGCCTTCCATTGAAAGCACGTCGATTGATGCGCAACCAGTTTGCCTCGTTTCACATGGGTCGTCAAAGAAGATTGTCGCCCTGAAAGGCTCCCGAAAGCTGGCCGATCTGCAGGAAAGTCTGCGAACGAGTGGATTTGCCCATTTGATGACCAACAACCCGCTAATACAGGTGAGCGTGATCAATGCATCGACGCCTTTATCAGCATGTTTAATGTTGCCACGCGTTTCACCGAAACTAATTGTTATCGACGCTGTTGGAGAACCTGTCAGCAGCGGGGTTTATTGCGAGACATCGATTTTTACGGCGTTACCCTGTTCGCCGTTGATGCAGCACGTTCTGAATGTTGCTTGTGTAAAGTAATCGAGCGGCTGACTGCAGCCGCTGCCTCATAGAAGCTGTGAATTCCCACATTGTATGCGGCTGATCTGCGTGGTAACACTGCGGCGTCGGCCTCTGCATATTTCTGCCAAACATGGCGGCGGAACCCACGGATAGGACACTTTGTGTGCTTCAGTTTAAGCTGCATATACATGTGAAATATCCACCCGCGGGCCTACCTTGTATATCGGTGAAGGTAAAGTACTATGTGACCTAGAATGTCGCCTGAGTAGATAGTCACTTAGTCACATAGTACATGGTACATAGTCACTAAAACAAGTAAATGCATGTAACAGTGACGGGAAAAGAAAACGGTGCTTGAGTAAATGTCGGTGTAATATCCGCTGCCTCACATCTAATGTGCAGGCTTATTGATAAACAAATGGTGTATGTTTTCAGATCTACAGTGAACGCTTCAAGTGTTTCGTTGATCTCGACGACACAACAGTGAATGATGGGAACCTGGTTGTCTCACCGGACCACTCATCGAAAGCAGTTGAACAGCCGTATGCACATTCTCTTATCCATTCCAGAGTTATTCATGAACCTCAAACAGCACTGAAATGTATCATGTGCTGGAAGGCTTAAGTGCAGTGCCCATGGACTGAAATACGACATCAAAAGAATATCACGATTAGTATGCACAGTCTCTTAAGGTGACTGTGCCAACAAAACTGGGCATTTGAGGTAACTTTGCTTCTCATATAATTGTTCGAGTCTACACGAACTGCAGCTGGTGGAAACAAAATTATGTGCGTTACTTGGCCTTATACTGTTGCATTTCAACCTGTGAGGACTGTACCTGCACGTTTAGTCAGGTAATAATTTGTCACTAACAAAGAGGAAATGGAAAATTGGCCATCTTCAAATAAGTTGGCCATTTCGAAATTTAGCAATTAAAAAAAAAGAGGTGCCCGCACACACACATTTACTCACGACTGACTATCTTAATTTTAATAAACTGAAATTATAAGATAAACACAGAGTACCCTTACACTTGCAGTTCTATATTACATGCAAGGACCGGATAACCATCAAACATACAGAATACACAAGCCGATAGTCATCTTCTCAACACATGGCGTCTTTCCGATATAGATTGAACCTCAAGCGCAAAAGAAGCCATGTGCACTTTTTAATCTGTCAGTTTATTTATGTCTTTCCTATGCTTCATGGTTATCGGGCCTTTTGCATGTAATATAGCTATGCATGCACATTCTCACTCTTGCCTTTGTTTATAAGCTAGGTTTTAGCTAATAAATTTCCGGAGTCCTCCACTACGGCGTCTCTCATAATCATATCGTGGTTTTGGGACGTTAAACCCCACATATTATTATTAGGTTTTAGCTAATAAAAGTTCAGTTGTGGGTACAGTGTGTGTGTGTTGCAGTTAAAAATGATTTACTAACCAAAGCTCCAGTGGCCTATATATTTAAGATGGTTTCTACACTTGGTACACTTGTTTTTGTATTTGTATCTTTTGAAAGTTTTGTGGGAACGTGTGTGAGCAGTTACTTTTTACGGTTTTTGTTTTAGAATATTAACCCCATTTTGGTGGACTTAAGCATGGCATGTTTCTGTCTAGCTCAGGCATGTTTAATACATAAAACATTAATACAATATTTTTGTAATACAAATGCTCGATATATGTGGCGGAAGAAAAAAGCTTAATTACTTACATAAACTTTCGAAGGTTGTACACTTCCATACTTGGAAAACTGGCGCTAACACGACATAGACACAAGATGAGAGGGACGGACGATGAGTGCTGCTTAACACCTGAAGTTTATTGAAATGAAACTGAACACACGAGCAAGCAACACCAAGCCTGCATGGCAATTTTAGGTCACTTGAAAGAAACTCTTAAGCATGCGTATCTCGCAGTCTAGCAAATAAGGAGGAGGCTCAGATATGCAATCATCATCCATCACTTTGATGAAGAACACTAGTGCGAGTTCATGAGCCCTTTTATGTTTGTGCTTCAACATACTGTGATGATGAAAAAAGGGCTGCACCCACGTGACCTGCAATGAGCTGAAAGATGTGAAGTTCATTGATGCAATTACCTGACTGGCCTACCAACACCTTTTTGCAGAAGAGTGGAATTCTATGAACAACGCCAACGGTGCAGGACAGGGTGGGATTGC
This sequence comes from Rhipicephalus appendiculatus, assembly GCA_030522465.1. NCBI lineage: Eukaryota > Metazoa > Arthropoda > Arachnida > Ixodida > Ixodidae > Rhipicephalus > Rhipicephalus appendiculatus. Next base: position 122,101 of record JALIZH010020203.1, read on the forward strand.
GATGCTGCACCGAGCAGCCTACAACTGCTTTTCCTCTAGCCTTCTCAACTAAAATTAGGAAAAGCTTGTGCTGGAATTGAGAATGCTAGAGGAACAGTGGTTCTAGGCTGCTCGGTCAAGCATTGCAATCCCACCGTGTCCTGCACTTTTGGGGTTGGTCATAGAATTCCCCTCTCCTGCAGAAAGGCGTACGTAGGCCAGTCAGGTAATTGCGTCAATGAACGTCACATCTTTCAACTCATTACCGCTTCGCGCAGCCAGTGAGCAAAGCGAACAGCAATACTTTTTCGACACTTCTTCTGTAGCCGGACTGACAGTTTGATACACAGCTTGTCTTCGGTATCGTTTGTCAAGCTGCCGCTAACTATTCGTCACATTCGAATACGATAGCAGGTTTAGATAACACCGCACATTCACAATAAAAGCACAACAGTGCAGTCGCTTCAGCGCTTCCCAAGTGCTTCCTTAGGGCCGGTGGCACCGCCCCATGGTCGCAGTTTGCAGCACACAAAGCTCCCCGATAGCTTCACAGAGAAGTTTTGTGACCAGCAGAAGTATTGAGGGACTCTGGTGTAAGGCAGGGTATGTAATTTTGATGCCCAGCTCTTTTAATGTTTTTTTTGTTGATTATAATAAATTAACTTCTTTTAGACTACTCAAAAGTGGAACTGCATGTGACGAAAATGAAGATGGAGCATGGCATGAAGAATTTTCGCCATTCAGACTACCTCAGATGCCAATTGACATTGCCCTGCATCTCCGAAATATCAAAGCAGGAGATGTGCCAGACAACCTTAGGAAGAAAATTATTGAATGGGTGTCATTTCATCTGTCTTCACAGACGATGTAAGTGTCAACATGTTACCTATGTGTAAGAAAAGTTGGGTTTGAATGCAATGAGGGCTCATTCTCGGAGAAACCATGCTGTATGCACGTAGTGCTACCCCCCAGTGGCAGTAGCATTCTCTCTATGTGTCATGACATCAGGGTAATCGAACAGTTATAGGATTTGAGTAGTGTGGAATGTACGGTGTCTCTGGACTCTGTGGGCTAATGAAGCTGTGAGAGCTGGAGGGATGATCTTATATGTTAGGAGAGTGACGTCGCACAACACACGAGCCTGCCTACTGACATAGCAGTTTTTTTTACAGCCTAACATGACAGGATGGGGACTGCAGCAGTACCAGAGAGCCAGGCATAAAGTGCTCATGTGGGTGTCTTCAGTTGTACAAGCGCTGTTTAATTATCTTGAAAGGTCAGGATGCGAGTTCAGGCTGTTTTTTCTGCGTGGGAAGCCCTGCTGGTGGCGTCAAGTGCGTGTTTGCTGCCTAGCCCTGCGGCAGGTGGAAGGGATGTACCAGGGGGGCAATGTGGGATCTTGGTGAGCAGCAATGGCAGTGTTTCACGGTTCTGGCATTGCTCAAAACTTGTAAAATATCGTCGGGTGGAGCGGGGCACAGTTTGAACTTGCCAATGGATAAAACACAGTTGCAACAAATCTCTGACTGGGTCTTCACAGAGCAACCCGCCGTGGTGGTCAAGTGGTTATGGTACTCAACTGCTGATCTGATGGTTGTGGAATTGAATTCGGGCCGTAACGGCCACATTTCGCTAGAGGCGAAATGCTGGAGGTCCATGTACTTAGATTTAGGTGCACACTAAAAAACGTGAGATGGTAAAAACGTCCACAGCCCTTCACCACAGCGTCCCTCATAATCATATTGTGGTTTTGAGACACAAAGCCCCAAGAATTATGAGTCCTCATAAAGCCTAACTTATTTGCTTACAGTTTCAGCCATAGTACTAGTTCCTACTATGGTTACCAGTCAGTGCATACCATGAGCATGTTTTGTTGCATAAATGTCAACTGAGCCCCCCCACCCCCAACTCATGGTATGGCCAGCACCACAACGTGTGGTAAAAAGTAGAGCTCTGCGAATAGCAAAATTTTGGGTGCGAAGCGAATTCAAATATAAAGTTTGAGTGTGAATCGGATCGAATATTTTTCGAATAGTTGTTTAATAATTTTTGAATACTTCGAAGTGAAATTACAGAAAAAAGTTGCAGGGGATTGCAAAGCACATTCTTATGAGATAGAAACATGGAAGTGTTTATTTTGGCTAGGTTGATGAAGCGCTGGAGGTATGTTGTTCCCTAGTTGTTTCATCAAGGACGAGGCAATGAAGAGGTCGAATGGTATTTATTTACTTGATTGGGTGCTACCAATGTGGTTTCACAACACTTCACACGTGAAAGGAAAAGATGCTATTCCTCAGCCTCTCCTACTCTTTTGACTTCTATGGAAGCCCAACTGATGTCGTGTACATGAGCACGCTCCCTTCGAGTCCAAAGTTCCTAATCTGGCTCATAGACGTCGACATAAAAGAACCTCTGAAATTTCGGGTGCTAAAAATCTTCGGCGTCTGATTTCTTGGACTTTGTGCCCCAATTTCAGGTTCAGAACAGCATTAATTAAACCCCCCACCTCTGCTGCGTCTATTGTCTTCGTGTTGGAAAGAGCGTTTTCTTGAGTCAATTAATTTGCGAAGGTAGTGCCTTAATTTCTTGCTTATAACCCGCAGAAAAATAATGTATATTTGCAGCGAAAGTAAAAAAAAAACTCAAATTCTTGCTTGTAAAGCTAGCATCACGGCAGTGCTTTGCAGCTATGCAAGGAAGCTAGCCTTGCGGCAATACGCGGAGATCATTTAATCGAATCGTTGTAGAGAGTGAGGGTTATATGCAAAAAAAATATGGTAGGAAAAAAAACATCTGCCACAATGCACATGTGTAATGTGGTGAAGCATATTCAAAATTTGAAGGGCCCACAGCTAATCTAGACGTTGGCCATATTTGTTTTCGGGAAGTTCGAATACTTCGAATAGTAAAAGTCCGGTGCGAATTGAATGGAATAGCAAACACTATTAGAAAATTATTCGAAATTTTGAGTATTCGCACACCCCTAGTAAAAAGTCTATGCCTACCATGTGGCTACAATTACTTACCGGTACCATTTTATTCACTAACCCTACTCATGTGGCCTTTCCTTTTTGGTTTTGAAAACAACAAAAGAAAAAATTTGTCACTACCATAATACGCTTCATCAAAATGACAAATGAGGCCCTCTGCAAAGGGGCAGGCATTCATTATATTCACCTAGAAAATTTGTGTTGTTATTTTTAAGTGTTTCTAGCAAGCATCTATGGATGCACATCCATGTTTTTTGCAAAAAGAACTTCTGATAACACAATTACAGCGCTCAGACATTTTTCTTACGGCCGTAACATTGGTGCTCACTGGCTTTGAAGTAAATCTGCAGAATATTTTTGTGCTTCGAATATATAGAAAACTGATCTCTCGTTCAAGCAGAAGCACTTGTACTTTTAGCCTTTTCCACTGCCTAAATTTTTGTTTGTTTAACCCTCAGCTAACACACTTGCACTTTTTTCTAAATATTGTCTAATATACAATTGTTCCTCAGTGCCAGCAACTAATGATCACATGTTAAACAAGGATTGTTGCTTGAGCCAACATGCCAGAAGCACTTGTCTTGATCAGGGCAGCAACTGGACAGGTCCCATTGTCGCACATTCCTAGTTCAATGATTTCTCATTGCAAGCCTCCATGTTGCCCAGATGTCAAGTAAGGACTTATGTGTATATTTCTTTTGCAGGTACCAGGAAAGGTGTTTCCACATCCAACATTGCTCTGCAGTGGTGGAAACCCCATTTGCTCGGATGCCATGTGTGTGACGTGTGAAAATGTCAGTGTTGATGTACTGGATTTCACTTCAGGGCTGTCGCTGCTTTTTTCCATGTATTGGGCGTATAACATTGAGTATGTGCCATCTGCTAAAGGTACGCTCTCCCTTCTTGAGCAGCTAATGAGGATTCGAGGTTCCAAATTGAGCACGAGAGTGCTAAAAGTGCTGACTACCTTGAAAGCACGAGCAGCCGCTAATAAGCCTAGCACAAGTGCTGTGCAACCAGAGTGCACTGAACAAAGTGCTAATTCACCCTAAGGTGACGTGAGATTTAAAAGGCGCTCGGGCATGTATACACTCAGTGGTCAAGAGCATCACTGTTTTACGAAGTCCCTGCCTCGTTTCAAGTATAGTCTGGCATTTTTTTTCTTTTTTTTTTCACGAAAGAAAAACTGATTCTCTGGAATGCTCTTTTTTTTAATACACATCTCCACTGTGCATTTGTTTTGTTCATTAGTTGTATAATGCACCAACTTGTGTTCACAAGGTTTGTTTCTGCGAATTCCTGAAGTGCTCGTTGCTGTGCTGATGTGTTTCTCTGTTTTGAAACAAACAAGCAGTTTTGTGATATTTATTTTAATGAATACTCACACCTAGTCAAACATAAACTAGTCTAAAAATTTTGTTGTACTTTGATGAATTTTTAGAGGTAACTGTTGACATAAAGTGTAGCAGCTCATGGGATGCTGTTTGTGTAGAGTATATACAGGGCATCTCCTTTTTAAAGTTTCTCAGTGGTTTTATTGCTTTTGTATACTGTTATGTGGCCACATTTTTAACTAAACCACTATAAATGTTGTGATAGCTGTCTGGTGAGCGCTAGTCAGAAGTTATTTAATGTTACTATATAATTCTCACTGAATGGCACTGTGATGTATGCATATTCTTTGTTTAATAAAACTTTACTCTTTCCTAAATGTTGTTTGTGCTTTCAGATATGTACGGCAGCAAACGTAATTAGTCACAGACATCGCGGTGGTGCTTAAGTCATTAAGTGGTGAGACAAGTCTTTTTTGTGAAATTGGATGAAAGGACTTACAACAAGTTGCACTACTGGAGCATTTTGTGATGCTCTTCGAGCTGCACAAGATTTCTGTGCAGCAACAACTTTCCATTTTTTATACAAATGTTCTTTCGATTGGCACTAGTATTCTATGTCAGCCTTATGTTATTAAAAATTATCAATTACTTATTTAACATGAACATTTAAAACTGTTCGGTCTGTTAATATGTGCATACCTTCAATAGCATGTTCACTAAGGAGTATTTTTATAATGAGAAACAACTTAGCATTGTTTAAATTGCACCTGTACAACACAAAATGTCTACCGGGTGTTGCAACTATAGCAAATCTGCAAGGTTGTCCATTGATTCCAATTCAGCAAAACACTGCTGTCTTCTGTTTATTCCTGGCCAACTTGAATGCTGGATTTTATTGACATTGATACAAACGTGTTCTGTTTTTGGAGATTGCTACAGAGTTGCTCTCACATATATATTTGTTTACCTATTAAATGATCGAGGCCTGTGTGCTTAGATTTAGGTGCACATTAAAGAACCCCAGGTGGTCGAAATTTTCAAAGCCATCCACTACGGTGTCGAATCTCACAAGGCGTGGTATCTGCCAAATTATTTATTTTAGGTGACCGGTGGAAATTTATGTAGGACTTTTTCAGCTTTCATATGCATTTTTGTGTCGTGTGGTAGTGGTTTTAGTGGCCAAAAAGATGTCTAGTGGACCACTGTGGGGCATCTGTAATGTTAATTAATGTCAAGCAACGAAGTTTTCAAGCGCACTGTACCTCACATAGGAGCAATTTGACTACCCTAGGATGCCTCGGGAAGAGTTCCACTGGGTACCAAAAGGTAGTCGGACAAACTCTGCATGAGAGTCGTGCGTACCACCACTAACTTTCTGTGATGGTCAAATGACTACTCTAAGGGGGGGTCATGTCGAAGGGTGAGAAGTGTCTCATTGACTACCATGAAGTAGTTGCATCAACTCCATCCAGGGGAGTTGCCTACACCACCATCTTTTTCACAAGGGTAGTCAGCATTGACTACCATGAAGTAGTTGCATCAACTCCATCCAGGGGAGTCACCTACACCACCATCTTTTTCACAAGGGTAGTCGGAGAACTACCCGAATGGGGGGTCAGTGTTGTCATTGCAAAGGGGTCTCCCTGACAACCTAGAGGTACTTTCGAGGCACCCTTAGGTAGTCGTGGGGACTCTTCCATTGGGAGTAATACAGACACCTCATTGTTGTTGTCAGGGAGTCATGGAACTTTTGACTTGAAGAGAGTCAAGCGACACCCCAAAAAGGTCATCACATGTGTAGCAAGCTGTTTACCACCCAAAGGTAGTCGGTTCAGACTACCTTTTTTTAGAGTGTATGGCCCGAAGTATCGCCGAAGAAGTTTTTCACAAAGTCCACGCCGGCGTATGTGTGTCCAGACCCACACACGGTCCCCAGGCTGGTATTCCACGAAGTGCCGTCGAAGGTTGTAGCGACGGCTGTCGGTCGTTTGCTGGCTCTGGATGCGCAGACGGGCAAGCTGTCGGGCTTCATCGGCGCGCTGAAGGTACACGGTGACGTCGATGTTTTCCTCGTCGGAGACACTGGGCAACATGGCGTCGAGTGTCGTGTGCCGGGGTCCTTCCGTAGACCAATCCATACGGCGTCATCTGCGTCGTTTCTTGTACGGCCGTGTTGTATGCAAAGGTTACGTACGGAAGGATGTCATCCCACGTCCTGTGCTGGACGTCGACGTACATGGCCAGCATATCGGCGATGGTCTTATTTAGACGCTGGGTGAGGCCATTGGTCTGTGGGTAATAGGCGGTGGTCCGGCGGTGACTTATCTGGCTGTACCTTAGGACCGCCTTAGTTAGGTCCGCCGTAAAGGCCGCACCTCTGTCGGTAATGACGACCTCTGGGGCGCCATGACGCAGTACGATGTTCTCGCCGAAGAAGTTTGCTACCTCGGCGGCACTGCCCTTGGGCAGGGCCCTTGTCTCTGCGTAGCGGGTGAGGTAGTCAGGAGCTACGACGATCCATTTGTTTCCGCAATTCGACGTCGGGAACGGCCCCAGTAAGTCCATGCCGACTTCCTGGAAAGGGCGGCGAGGTGGTTCAATGGGTTGGAGAAGTCCCGCTGGCCTTGTCGGCGGTGTCTTTCGTCGCTGACAGTCCCGGCATGTCTTCACGTAACGAGCAACGTTGGCGGAACGGCGTGGCCAGTGTTACTTTTCTTGTACCCTCGCGAGCGTGCGGGAAAAACCGAGGTGGCCAGCCGTCGGGTCGTCGTGCAGGGCCTGCAAAGCTTCTGGTCGCAGTGCCGATGGTACAACGATAAGGTAGTCGGCCCGGGCAGGACAGAAGTTCTTTACGAGGACGCCGTTTTTGAAGAAAAATGACGCCAATCCTCGCCTGAATACTTTTGGAACAACGACGGTCCTTGCCCTCAAGGTATTGAATGAGACCCCTGAATTCCGCGTCGGCTCGCTGTCGTTCAGCGAAGTCGTCGGCGCTTATGATTTCCAAGAAGTAGTCATCCTCCTGGTCGTCATGTGGCGGCGGGTCGACGGCAGCATGAGACAAGCAGACGGCATCAGAGTGCCTTCGTCCGGACTTGTAAACGACGGTAACGTCGAATTCTTGAAGTCTCAGATTCCACCTGGCGAGACGACCTGAAGGGTCCTTCAAGCTACCTAGCCAACAGAAGGCGTGGTGGTCGCTCACAACTTTGAAGGACCTGCCGTAGAGGTAGGGGCGAAACTTTGACGTTGCCTAGTTATTTTTGCACTGATGATTTCTTCATTGTTTTCTATGCAATTATTTATGTATGACAGCTAGGCACGATGGTCCTGACGGCTTAGAGACGTTTCGCACTCCGGTGGCTGCAGCATCCATCATACGCCGGCATACACCATATGCCACCATATTCCTGCACAATAATCCGCCATAACGATGGATGGTGGAATCCACTATAGTGGACAGATTTTCAATATGGACGAAGCTAGCAAACAGAAGTAAGTTTCGTTTTGTTTGAGCGGCGCGCAAGCGTGTGACACGGAAACCGCTAACTTGATCGCACGACATGGACGGTCACACCACCGGCTACAAGCTTCAAGCTGGGCAACGTTTGCGTGTTTGTACACTGTTGCGACCGCCCCTTTTAGGCACCCGAGACTCGGGAGGAAGACGCCGAGGCAGCATGAAGAGACTGAATGGAAACTGTACAAACTTTAATTACAGTATTCAGATGGCGAGCATTCCGTTATATGACGAACATCTCGCGATACAAGACGAAGATTTCGCTCTGCATCATGACAGTCTCGTTTTGCATGACGACGATCTCGAATGGACGGAGCCCGCGGGGTCTGATTAAAAAGAGTCTTTTCCCCAGATCTGTAGATGGGGAATGGCGGCCCAATCACAGGACACACGCCACTTTCGTGGGCGCCGCCCACATCCGCCCAGGTCAACGTCCTTGACTAGGGCGTAGCCACCGCACTCTACAACTGTGGCACCAAGGTGGTCCTTTCTTTACATGTGAAGGCAGCAGGCTGCTGGGTCGCATGCTCAGAACATTGGGCGCATCAAATAGTACGCCGTTCACCGCGCAATTAGCGGGGTGGGTTGTCATCCGCAGTGACGCCGTTGTCTACTCAAGGAGGGTGTCGCTAGAGAAAACCATTGCGGTCGTCTCGTCGAACAGCTTGCGACGTTGGATTGCACTACGCCTTACTTTCCGGCTATGAAGGGCAATACACTTGCCTGAACGTCTGTCAGCAAGCCAGCATCCCCTAGGTGACTTGTTCGAAGAACAGGGGACGCCGCTCCCCCTTCGGCCCAGGTGCCGGTCGTAACAGCACAGAAAAGCCGTAAAACATAGCCACCAGGCAATCTTCACCGCTGGCGATTTCAGTGGTGGCGTTGGCTGGTGCTATGATCGATCATCCCTGATGCTACAGATTAGGAGTCCGTCTATAAAGAAGTTGCTCGTGAGCTTTCGCTGACGCCGCTTACCCATGGCCAGCGGAGCTCAACCTTGACGCCAGCTGTCCAAAACGTTATTGAGAACCAAGCAGCCGACAACTGTTCACCTTCTCATCAATAGGCTCCGAAAGCTGCTCGACTGATGTACGTTGAAGTCGCTTCGATGCCTGTGCTGAAAAGCTACTGCCCACATTGTCAGCCTTTGCGCCTGCCATTATTCCCTTCCACCAATGCAGTATCACGGTACGCACTACCTGAGAACCGTTGGCACACGGGAGAGAACCGCTGGATTTGTGTTGATTGTGACCTTCCTTGACATGTGGCACGTCACTGTGGCCTACGCAGTACGAATGACTCCAACAATGTGCGTCCACCATGGGTCTCTACGTGCCACGTTTCGAATCCCGCTGCACATACTGGGACAGTTATCAATGGTCTCCTACCACCGCGACCGCATTCTCATTTCGCCTTCGGTCTTCTCGCCACCACTCCTTTTCTCCAATGCGTCGTCGGTGCTGCAGACTCCGGCAGGAAAACTACATATAAAGTTCAATTAGCAAGTTCTGCGGTACCAGCGAAATGAATGAGCTCTCCAAGTTGCCCGAAAAACTTGTGCATCTTAACTAGTGAAAATGAACCAGCACAGAAGAAAGAGACATGTAAGGATCACTTGCGCCCGTCTTCTTTACGTGTCTCTTTCTGGTGTGTTTGTTCCTTTGCGCTTGTTAAAATGCGCAAGTTGAACTACCAGCTAATAGCCCGAATTTCTGCGTTATCTCAAAAACGTAATCGAAGTAGCAATAAAACTGGCGCTAGCACTTGTCGACACCGGCGCTCTTCTTTTGCGACAGATGCCCGCATTGACCCACAAAATAGGAAAACTAACGACAAATCTTTGTGCCATATCCCTTCGTACTCAACGCGCAGCACGTCGAGGCGTCCGACCCCTGCACAGCTGTCGTCCTTCAGATTGTCCTCCCTCATCGAATTGGTTGTTATATCATCTAGTTGCCATGACTTCATATTAGGCCGGGACTTTCTCTCCACACATCATGCGATTATTAGGTTCGCCCGCACCGAAATTGAGTTGCTTCCGCGTCTGGCAAGTATTGCCGTTGACAAGGGCCCTTGTTGAATTATCCTCGTTTCAGAAGACACCTTATATTAGCCTTATCAACTGCCTATCCTGTCTCTCTACACAACAAGAATGAAACGACCTGGAGCGACACTGCGGGAGATATTAACGTGACAGCGTTTAAGAGCTCGTTTGGCAGAAATTTCGGTACCGGTGTCGGTGTCGGTTTCATGGGTTGTCAGTGAAAATTCAGCGTTGGCCGTGAAAGCAAAATCGAAATATATGCGCGTAAACATTAGTAAAAAAATGTTTGGTTAGAATTGGAAATCGAACCCACGCCTTCTGCGCTGAAGGCAAGCGTCCTACCAGACAGCCAAGCACGTTTTATTTTATTTTTTTTCCATCGAGATTTAATCATCGAGCACAGTGGTGGGTCGAGGGGCATACCATGCACCCCTCTCAGACGCACCATACTTTCAATAAAGTGTTCGCGAATGGCACGAATGACCGGTCGAACATGTTAAAACAGTGGCAAAGCAGGCAACTGTCCATATTTTCGAGGCGCACTGTCTGCAACCTGTTCTTATCTCAAATTCTTGGTATGTGACGAATGCGCTGTGTGCTACACGAGTCAATATAAAAAAAAATTATGGGGCCTTTTCGGTGTCCATTTAGACGTCCACCTTTGGGCGGACCTGTCGCATGAATTTGTTTGGCCCAGTCAAGCTAGGAGTCCTTGGTTTAGCTCACTTGTTCCTGGCATAGCTTGTGTCGCGTTTTATTTTCTTGCGTGACCAAAATGACTCTTTTCTCCGCACGGTCAAGCAAGTGAGGCTACACAGACTTATTCTTGGATTTATTGTGAACACATAGGAAAGCACATGTGGTCCTGTAATTGGGTGTCTGCGAGGACTGTTCCTCTCCTTTAGAATGTTGTACGCCCGATTTACTTTAGAGTAAATGTACATGGTTCTTGTGGAAAGTCTGCTACCAGTGCTTTTATACCGTTTTCTACTCCTTGGAGGCCCAAGACAAGACATGCTAAAAACAGTAAAGAAAATGCCATTATAGACCTTTTCACTGAAGGCTCCCTGGGCGCCGCCATAGTGCTCTCTGGGCTGTTGTTAACATGCGTGACCCCCCCCAAAATGCACGGCCGAGCCTGTGACGTAGGCTTTTGTACTCCCGTGCAACAGCCCAGAAAGGAGGGGATCCTCCTCTCCGTTAAAAAGGTCTATAGGAGGCATTGCAAGGTTTCTGAATCTCACCTGCTTTGGCACTGCTCCTGTGATTGGCCCACCTTTTACCAAGCGACGATGCCAAGTACTTACCACATCATCTGATATCATGTTATGTGACTTCATTACGATGTGACGAATTTTGGCGGTTACAGCATATTCGCCAACATCCATGCAACTTCGCCACTTGGTATATGCAGGCGCGCCACGCTTTGCGTTCGAGTGACTAGATGCACAATAGCCTGCTGGTGGGGGGAAGGACGCGCGTGCGCATCGACTGGTAGGACACAACAGCTTGAAAGCTGTGTTTCACCTGCAAATAACATAAAAAAATGGTTACTTAATGGGCCAAAACAGATGCTAAAAGTAGTCAGAAAGTAGCCATGGTGTCAACCTGAACTTTTTGGCGTCAAACGGGGTCGTAAAGTGCCCGATTCGGCGCGAAGTAGCTACCAACGACAAACCTGCATGCTACCGTCACACGTTATTGTTACCATTGGGGAACATTCATGATAACGTACCCATATTCTCATACTTTTTACAGTAAAATCGCCCATAAAATTGTATTCCCTGCACATTATAGCAAACAGGTGCACAAAAAGAATTGGAAGGGCAGTAGTTGCAGGCAACATGCCAAAAAACCTTCTTTTCTCTCCGTACAGACGAGACAGTTTGCCGACAAAACTGCCACGAACTTGTTACGGCAAAGGTGAAAAGTTAAATACGAAGTATTCATTTCGGTAGATCCACACAATATACACGCTGGTCTTTACGTCTAAATGTTAACGTTTCACTTATTTCCATGTGGAAACAATGGCGCGAAACGCCTGTGCGCCGTTTAGAGGACTAAGCTTGAGCGTTTCTGTGACTATTGCTTGAGAAACACGCAATGTAGATGGGGCCTGAAAATTTCATGCTAATTACGATAGACCATATGAAACAAAAGAGCACATTCAAAAATTATTTATTGTTTTCATTCCATGCAGTCGCACTTAAGCAGTATATGCGTGCAAACATGAAACGGGCCCTTTACGCGACCGCCCATATGCACCAATAATGAGATCGGCGTCATGTATTGCGTATGCGCAAAGCAATCCAAAAAAAGATTACACCATCTCCCACTAAAGGGAACCATGTGGGGATGCGAAGTAGCGCTGGTGTTCACTTCTGTTTCCATCTGTTGTTTCCATTTGTATGTTTCCGTGTATGTTTGATTTGTGTGCGGAGTTGTGTATCAGCGGTGCTGCTTACGCTGCTTGCGCTGCTGTCGCAGCTTACTTTACCGATGCCTCTACAACTGGCGCCAACATTGATATCCATAGCGCCGTTGCGAAGGAGAGTGCAACGGAGCGAGCGCGCGCCGCATTATATACGAGCGCACGCCGCATTATATGCGTATCAGAACTGTCAATTGGGCGAGTTGGTGTGCTTCCATCTTGAACGAATATTAGCGCGACAACAACGAGGACGAGAATAGAAAAGACAGACTACAGCACTGACTCGCAACTACATTTTATTCCGAAAAGAAGCCGAATAAAATAGCATCTGGTAAACCTAAGAAAAGAAACAAGCATCCCGCATGGTCAATGTGACAAAACAAACAAAAGCAAACAAACAAACAAAAAAAGGCTATGTGGCTGATGAGATGTGGGCGTGACGCAATCTTGCATTGCCACAGAGACGAGCCCTCACGGGAGATCATGGAGGCGTTTTACATGTCACTGGAAGGTGATAATTGTATCAGTCAGCCTTCGTTAGCACTATCAGATGCAGAAGCATCATACCTCACGAATAGCTTGCGTCACGTCCACGTCTCATCAGCCACATAGCCTTTCTTGTGTGTTTTTGTTTGTTTTGTCACATTGAGCATGCGCGATGGTTGTTTCTTTTCTTAGGTTTACCAGATGCTATTTTATTCCACTTCTTTTCGGAATAAAATGTAGTTGCGAGTCAGCGCTGTAGCCTGTCTTTTCTATTCTCGTCCTCGTTTTTGTCCCGCTAATATTCGTTCAAGCTGCATTATATACGAGCGCACAGCTGCGCCGGAGAGAGAGAAACGGCAGAGGAGAAACGAAGCGGGGGCAGCGCTCACGCCAGCTCCTCCACCCCACCTCCTCCCACCTGTTCGCGCTCACGCGAGGAGAGGGGGGAGAGTTGGCGCATGCGCAGTGGGGGGAGCGGACGGTCGTCAAGGGACGGTACACAGCCCCGAGCAAAAGCTGCTTCGCATATAAAAAAACTTAGCAGAGTGACCCTAACTGCAAACATAACCGAGGAATTCTGCGTGGAGATCAAGTATTCTATGACACAGCCGCCTCCCTACTTGGAACTGCTCAAAAAACGCCGTAGAGGCGTGTTGACAGACAAGGAGTCCTATAAAATATTTGTAATGGCTGTACAGTTGAAATGATATCAGTTTTAATGACTAACTGTCGTTCTGTCTCACTACCGCGCAGTACACTGCCTGGTAAAAAGGCAGATTCGCACCACGCACCACAGCATGCGAATTGTGCAACAAATTTGGGCTTTAAATATTTTCAAGCATATTCATGAGGCTCAGCCATAATTCATAATCATCATCCGCAAAAGCACGAAGAAAACTGGCAGCCGCATAGGTGCACGTATTGGATTAGAGACGCGCAGATGATACTTCGTTACTTCAGGAAGTGGAAGCGCTGTGGTTTACTATTTTGCAACACTACTTGCAGTAAGACACCTAGAAAACCTTGCAAGGCGCGCTGCCGTGTTTTTATCCTCATGGTCTGGTAGTGGTGTCCACAGGAATGCGAAACATAGCAAGCTTATGAGAAGGTGATGCCAAGGGGGCGCGATCGTGCAATGGATACCGGAAATAAACTGCGTCATAGTCTCAAAATCAAGTGGGCACGACTATGAGCCGATTTGAGCATCGGGAGCAGCTCAGTTACCGCGGCCACCGTGGTGTGGCATGACGTGCCCGCAGCGTGGGCTATAATTACGCTAAATAATTACACCAGTGTGCTTAGCCGCACGTTCAAAGAAAAAAACTGACCAACTACGCTCCGCCGACACTGATGAAACAGCGAAGCTTGTGACTTTCCCTTCATCAGAGTATCACATTTCTGTGTTTTGCAAGTATTTCAGATATGTTGTATCACTGCTACCTATAAAACACTGTTTCTTAAGCTTTAACCTGGTTGTATAGCCACCATCATTTACAACCACATAGTAAAACGTGACAGTGGTGTGACCATGGTAACGCGCGCTATTTGAATGGGCTAACTGTTGACTTCTTCCTTTATAGTGGAATTTGTGTGTAGTGGGATTAACCCAATTTTCGTATCACATACGCGTTTGTTGATGATGGTGAAGCGCTAAAAAGCAACGGTAACTTATGAAGAACACTGGAGAAGGCGCTACTAGCAACTGAGTTTATTTAGAAACAACGTCTTCATATATATAAAATATACGTCATCGTTGACACCAGAATTTAACACGTGATCATATAAGAAATGAACGGGCAAGAGATAAAAATCGCGCATGCGCTCACACCAAGGCGACAAACGCACTTCAGTTTGCCTCACTTAAAAAAAAAAAAAGCTACTTCACGTTCCGAGAGCAAAACGGATTACCTCTTGCTTTCACTTTTAGCAGACCACACTTTTGGAAAACCCAGTGGCGCAGCGTCAGTGTCATACATTGTTACTGGACCAGTGTGGCGCTGGGTACTGGGACGATGGCACGCTGTAGGAGGCACTCTGGCGCGCAGCACACTGCAACAATCTTTACGGGCCAAAATCGGGCTTTTAAATTGTTTATACAAGTTTTGGTCATGCCCAGATTATAGGAAGCGCTTAAACGCGAGCACTGTGACAAAAAAAAAAAGAAAACTCAGAAAAAAGAAAAGAAAAAAATTGGGGGGACCCTTAAGCTTCGCCTTTGAGAGTTGAATGCGATAGCGATATCCTGTCCCTAGTGCGCACTTCAACCGCTTAGTGCATACTTGCTATGCACCCACTACGTGCTCTTAAGGGAATACGCGCAGTAATGTGTGCGCCTTTTGTAATGGGTGACCGGCTTTAAATCACGATGTCGTTATGATGTTTACTTGTTGTGACGCCCTATGGCAATGTACGCTTGTACCACACAATATTACTGTGATATTACATATTGCATTGTGACGTACAGGGCTGGTCAAATGTTCCAGGGCCACTATTCCATGTATGCCTATGGAAGCGTCGGCTGGAAACTTTTGACCCCCCCCCCCCTCCCTGCACGTATACAGAACGCGTGTGTTTGTGAAGCAAGAGTTATGTTCACTGCATTTTCAAGCAGAGGAAGCTAATTTCAATGTGTTTCCGGGCATACGCGTGGCTGTGGGGTAGAACACCTGCTTGTCACGCGGGCGGCTTGGGTTCGATCCTAACTAGGGCCCGGAAATATTTATTGTTTATTTTATTTGCATCTTTCTCGATTTTGCGGTCACGTAAGATGATGAGCTCTTTAACAACGAGCTCTTTAACACTGTTGCTTTAAAACGAGCGGTCGAGCAGGAGTCGAACCCACCACTTCGAGGCAGTCCGGCACGTTACGGCTACACGGAACTTCAAAAGAGAATCGATCTTTTTTTATCTTCGTGCTACAACTAAGTGCGGTAGCCAGTATTTTCATTTTCTCGTTTAGAAAGGCCTGTTTCAGTGTCTTCGTGCTCTCGACAACCTAACCGAAAACAGTTCACTTGTTTCTTATGTGCTGCCTCGGATCACAACAGTTATCTGGCACATTTTGCCGCAGAACATATTAGAATAACCTCAGATATGTTGCTGCAGTCGCACTCACTAGCTAAACATCATGCATCTGTACTGCACAATGAACACATTAGTTTTCGTCACCCGCCTGCACATACTTTCTGTCCTTGTTTACGTCCCGCGTACTATACAGACGAAGTAGTTCTAGCCGAACCGATCATTAGGCTTAGAGCTGTAATGCGTGCGCCACAATCGCTGTGAAGATTATCGATATTCAGTTATGGAGACTCTAATAATCGTTCAAATTTAGATTCGATCACAACTGACACAAGCGATGTCAAATTTGCATCTTCCACTACACAAACCTGAAGCTAAAAATGACGTTATTTGGTGTTACAGCGGCTAACGGCGGCCAATGACGTGTGGCTTTCGGTGGTTCAAGCCCATATGGAAGGACTCGCTGTAGGAATAGGTTGATGTGATTATCAGACTAATACTAACGTCATATTGTGCTGCGAATGATAAGCTGGTTTGATTCAATTATATTAACTACATTCCCGACATTCGATCAAACACTTCAGAGAAATCGCACGTGCGCCCACTCCACAGACAATTGCTTTAGGGTATTCGTAGGTCTGTCGCCTAATAAAACTGAAGATATGAATGTGTAGGACACAAAATAGAATAATATTTTGAAAATATTCCATAAATTATGCTTTCGACAGCTCCCGATCCTGTATCCCATGTTATACTAAGTCCTCTCTGCTCGCTCAGATTTTTTTTCAATGTGCCGTCAGTATTCCTAGTACGCGAGCGGACACTGTAAAGCGTAGCCAGTGGCCCCCAGTGCCCCCCAGTAATACGCTGTGTGGTATTAAGAGCACTGGGTGACACTGGCCATGCTATGAAGTGCGTCCCAGTGCTTCGCAGCACGCTGTACCACACTATAGGACGCACTCTACAGCTTTCCCAGTGTCACCCATTGCGCTGAAAGGCACTGGGAGGCACTGGATATGCTGTTTTTTTTTCGATAGGGTAGTGCTGAGTAGCGGGATTTACCCAATTATGTGGCGCATACCCGTTTATGATACCCACCAGCGTTACCACGGATCCCGGACATAAAAGCCCCGATTAAGAAGGGCTTCGCTGTGAAAACTAGAAATAAAAGCACCGAAGGTCAGAGCGTGTTGACGTACAGTCGTCAGCAAGCTTAACACGAACGCTCCGACGCGTGACCTGGACTACTTTGACTGATGCCAGCCGCGAAGCGCTGGGTACTCTTGCCGAGGTAATACTTCGGTATGCTCGGATAGTGTGTCGGCATGCATGGGTAACATCTCGGCGACAGAACCCAAAGCTACGCGGCTCTAGCGTCAATCAAACTGTTTCAGGACACGCGGCGGAGCGTTCGTGTTAACCTTTCTGACGACTGTACATGCGTATTCCTGCCCCCCTTGTCATCTCCGCAGTGTAGTTTTCAGTGCGCTCGCTGGGAAGATAGCCGAGAGAAAGCGCTCAGAACGTGCGACAGATCGCTGAAACTCCACTCGAACTTGACGAATTCTAAAACATTTTGGTGAATATTCAATGACCACTTGGGAAAGTGTTACAGGGCCCATTTAAGCTTTCCCGAAGTTTTGACACGTAGGTCCAAGAATAGTTGACGCACGTAATTTCCAGTGTATACATTTATCTACCCAAACTACCTGACTTCCCAAGCCTAACTAAATTACGCGGATATGCACCGGAATATCGGTTATGCCAATTGATGACTGTGCGACTCGTTGGTACTGTAATTACAGTGCTAGGCAACTGACCCGAAGGTCACGGGTCCGATCCCAGCCGCGGCGGTCGCACTTTGCGGAGCGAAATGCTAGAGCCCCGATTGCGGTGCACTGTAAGACTACGTGAAAGAAGACGAGCTGGTCTAAATTGCCGGAGTCCTCTACTACGTTATGCCTCCTTCGATATCTTCGTTTTGGATTGTGAAACCCCAGATATTCCAACTGAGTAGCGTATTTGCGGTAGCGGCCAACCCGATATTCGAAGGCCGTCGGTGAACGCGTCCGTGTAGCACCCCGCTTTGTCGACTCTCTCGAAACATGAAGGATGACAGAACCAGCATCGCTAACCTAAAGAAACACTATATTGGCCCGGCCAATGGGGATAGTACACAGTCGCTTGCACGGCACTGGGTTTTAGGAGTGAAACTTCACTGTAACATTTTCTCCTTTTAGTTGCATTACCTCACAGACAAGTGCAGCAGACATGGCACGAAATATTCCGCATGATCGCGCGAGAACTAACGGAAGACTTGGTATAGGAAATACTGGAGCTGTTTTACGTTACAATGGCCAACGTGTTCTAGGAGCATACGCCTAATACGCCCCTTTTTATGAGCAGTTAGCGTTTCCCTTGAAAGGAGAGAATTTCGTTGGGCAAAAAAAATGTGTTTCGATTCATCGTATTAAAAATTTATATCCATAGAAGAATATTGCATTGCTAGCTCCTCTTCCTCAATCCGCTAGCGCTATTTTTTCCCCTTCAAATGCAGCGTTCACAATTCATTTATAGCCCACCTAGCATCTTTTACACCTGTAACGCATGAAAATTTATATTGTTTTTTCAGGGAATCATGGGCGACATGTCTCTTAGACGACGTTCCCAGGCATTCAACCAACCTTCTGCCGGTTAAATTCCAAGCTGCCTTGCCTAAACCAAACGACCTCTGCAAAGAACTGCACCCAGGAAGCAACGTTAACCATGTACCAGTGAGTTCACTTTGAACATTTTGCCAATACACATAGGGTAAATAGAATATTCTTAATAAGTGCAAAATACTTATTGGTACCAGTGATTCTTCGCAGCTTCTTTAAGCCAGCTTTTCGAAGTGGTAAAGTTGCGATAATATAGGAAAGAAATTAAAGACAATGAATGTTAGCTGGATTTAATTTTTGTCTTGTGAACAGTATAGGTTAGATCTGCGACCACGTCTCCGCCTCGGTACAGGGCACTGGTGTCCCTAGTAAACTTTGGCGGTAAACTAAAAATTGTCAACGAATATTGCGCGAGATCCGCAAAACACATGCACGCCATACGAAGGGGACACATCTACACTAAAACGTAGGAAACAAGCGAAACCCGGACCCCCCCCTCGCGGAGGCGTGCTGCTGCTCTCCGCAGCTCAGACCTTAGCGACCAACTGTGGACTGTCCAGCGGGCCTGCGAAGCAGCGTTGAGACAAGATCTCGACGTCCCTTCGTGAGAGACCTGTGCATAGGTCTTTAAAACTTTTCAAGAACTCTAAAAAATGCGATTTGTGTCTATACAGGTGTCTAAATTCATGACATTCAAAAAACATTAAACACTTAGCATAACAGAAGTGAAAGTATGATGAACGTAATATAAGTGCTCATTTCTGTGGTTGTATTTTGCTTTCTCTTCACAAGCCTACATGCAATAAATTTTATATGGTCAGGTTTATTACGAACATTTGGGATAGGTTAGTCCTGAAATTTCTGTAAGAAAGGACTAAGCAGGATTCAATACTCGATGTAAATTGTAAAGGTTACGGTAAAATAGAATTACTTGGACCGGGGGGGAAAGGGTGTCGATCCGGGTTCTCCAAGACAAAAAAAAAATGTTTATTTCACCTTTATCTTCGATCCTTCTGTCGTAACGACTGCTTGTTTGGCGTGAAATTAGGAAAGAATGCGGCAAGCACTGAGCTTGCAGAGCTCAAGGCTCGCTTTGACATTTGGTAATGGCTCGTAATCCGAAAGACAAGCATAATTCAAAATAGTCAGAAGCAAGCATCCACTGCACAATAAGCAAATAGTGTCGATCAGTATAGGCGGCGAGGAGTTACGGAGTAGCCCTATATCGGCCATGCCTCCTTCGCGTTCAGGGTAGGATAATACCGGTGTGCTCCTGATATGTTTGGCTCTGGGCTCTCTACGAAAGTACCACGCCAAAGCCGTCTTGGATATTTTTATAAGTACTTTATAAATGAGGGAGGTATTAAGAGTGAAGATAGATATCTTGGGCAAAAGAAATCACAGTTATACCTCGAGGGCGAAGCAATTAGTGCGATAGCAACAAATTGGACAGTTTTGCGAAGTCCCCGCAGGGGCGTCTGCGCAGGCAGGCGTTTGGTGTGTGGCGACACCACGGACCCGAGCTAACGGGGGGGGTTTAGACCTCCTCCCACGTCTCGCCGTGCGTGGCTTCGCCGTGTCCGGGGAAAAGGGGATCCTGGGGGGTTGAGCCGACGCCGGGTGTTTGGACCTTTAAGGCCCCCCGGCTGAGGCAACACACCCCTTTGGCCCCGGCTTCACGTAGACGGCACCCCCTGGGCTGACCCACCCAGGGGAAATCGGCAGTCGCCTTTTCCTGTCTCTCCTCTTCCACATCTTCGTCTTTCTCTCTCTTTGAATCTTTTCTGTCCTCTCCTCTCTTCCGTTTACTTCCAATTTTCATGGCGGCAAGGGTTAACCGTGTGTGGCAATCCAACCTTGGAGAAACCATATTAGGTTATAGTGGCGGCGTACGACTGGCGTCGTGCATACTTTCTTCAAAGTTTGTCGCGCCCCCTTGTAGGGCTCCCTGGTGGGCGGTTGGCGCTGTTGCCGAACATAAATATTTCTTCCTATGACATCCCAAGCGTCCTTTGTTTTTGATCGGCCTCACAAGAGGAACCGCACCGAAGCAACCTTCGAATTCTCACTACAAATCAATGCACCAAGTTTTCCGAAATACCACGTGATGCACAGTGAAACAAGTCCCATGAGAAAACTATCCCCATTCCTTGTGGCCAGGTGCCTGAAGGAAAAAATCGGTCCGAATTTCAAAGCCTCCAAAATGTCTAGTGGGGATCTCCTCCTCGAACTCAAAGAAAAAGATCAAGTCCAAAAATTGCAAGAACTCACAAGTATCGGGGACACAAACGTTACAGTTTCAGCCCGCAGGTCACTAAACACAAGTAGAGGAGTGATATCTGAGGACGATTTCATTGGATTGAGTGACGAGGAACTCTTGGAGGGTTTTCAGGAACAAAACGTAACCAAAGTTCAGAGAATAGTAATCCGCAGAAATGATCAAGAAATTCCCACAAAACACATAATCCTCACATTAGGAACAAGTGAAATGCCTACATCTCTCGATGCAGGCTACCTCAAAGTAAATGTAAGACCCTATATACCGAACCCCAGACGATGTTTCAAGTGCCAGAGATTTGGACACGCTTCACACTCGTGCAGAGGCAAACAAACGTGCGCAAAATGCAGCGCCAATGGCCATTCTGTTGAAAATTGCACATCTACACCACACTGTGTAAACTGCAACGGAGAACATCCAGCATATTCGCGCTCCTGCGCATGCTGGAAAAAAAGAAAAGGAAATCATTGCCCTAACTGTAAAAGAAAAAATCTCGTTCTTCGAAGCACGAAAGCGACTCTCTCACCTTCCTAGGCGAAGCTATGCCGATGTGACGCAGGCGGGGGGCAGCGTCACAGAGGCCTCAGACGTCCTCCGGTTCCACACACAGTGGTCCGGTAGTGACTTCTCCCGCCCCCTTGACGGTAGCAGCTTCTGCTGCTCCGTCCACTTCAAAGGGCCAGCAGACTCCGGTCCCGCTGGGCCCTAAACTCAACAGAACGCCAAGGCCAGAGACCCAGGTCTCTGTGCCACGCTCTCGATCCTCCAGCGCCTCCGAGAAGGCAATGGAGGGCGAAGCGAAAACCTCGGTGTCAACAACACCGAAGGAGAAGCAAAGGCCAGAGACCCAGGTCTCTGTGCCACGCTCTCGATCCTCCAGCGCCTCCGAGAAGGCAATGGAGGTCGACACGAAAACCTCGGTGTCAACAACACCGAAGGACAAGCGCTCTCTGGAGCGCGCCAAAAAAGACAAGATCCCTATAACTTTGTTCAGCAAAAAGCGATAACCTAAATGGTTATCGATCTTGTATGAAGTTTAGTGATCCAACATGTCACCTACTATTTATAAATCACGAAATATTTTACCTGGACAATTTGCTCATTTTTAACTTAAAATGGCTTTTATCGTACACTGGAATTGCAGAGGGCTACTACATAATTTAGGTGACATAAAGGACATCATAAACAAGGTCTCACCAATAGCATTCTGTCTTCAAGAAACTAACCTAGGAGCAAAACATAAACAAGTCCTCAAGGGTTTTACAGTTGCCCGAAAGGACCGCGAATGTTGTAGCCGTCTTTCGGGAGGAGTAGCTATTGCCGTTCAGGGCGGCACTCCTACTCGTGAAGTAAAACTAAACACACCTCTCGAGGCCGTAGCCGTCACCATTTTATCCCATAAAACGATCACCATCTGTTCACTTTATATTCCTCCCCACGCGCAAATGACTGCTAGACAACTAAAAGATCTAGCAGAACAATTACCAAGCCCATTTATTTTAGTTGGAGATTTTAATGCCCACTCTACTCTTTGGGGTAGCGACAAAACTGATCAAAGAGGAGAGACAGTTGAAGATTTTGTTTTGTCAAATGATATCTGCCTTTTAAACTCGGGTGCTTTTACTTATTTTTCACCAACCTCACGCACTTTTAGTTGTTTAGATCTCGCTTTCTGCTCACCAAGTCTTTTTAGCGACCTTAAATGGGAAGTCCTCGACACATCATATGGCAGTGACCATCAGCCCGCCATAATCAAACTCGTACCGTCCTACCAAACATTTGCGACCAAACCACGCCGATGAAAATTGCAACTCGCGAACTGGCCACTTTTTACTCAGAACGCAAAGCTTGAAGCGGTTTTCTCACCGGAACTTTCCGTTGAGGAGCTTAACGAAATGTTAACGCAGGTTATAATTTCAGCGGCAGAAAAAGCGATACCGCAATCGTCCGGTGTTGTGCGCAAAAAATTAAATCCTTGGTGGACCAAAGAATGCACCGAAGCTAAAAAACAGCAAAACAAGGCCTGGGGAACCTTACGAAGGTACCCTACATACAGCAACCTCGTAAGCTTTAAGCAGGCAAAAGCCAAAGCGCGATTCATCCGAAGGCAAGCAGAAAAGAGCTCATGGCAAAAATACATATCATCCATTAATAGTTCGGCGACATCCAAACATATCTGGGATCAGGTGAGGAAGTTTAGAGGAGAGTACTTATCATACGCAATACCACTGTTTACAAACCCAGGCACACAAACAACACTGCAAGACCAGGCCAACCTATTAGGTGAACATTTCTATAATGTATCATCATCAGCGAATTACACAAACGCTTTCCTTAAATACAAAGAATCCGCTTAAAAACAGAGCCTGCCTACTACGAGTGCTTCAAATGAATATTATAACCAGCCACTCACACTTCACGAATTAAACAGAATACTCTCGGCCGGTAAAAAAACGGCAACAGGTCCCGACTGTGTACACTACACAATGCTGGCCCATCTATCCCAAGCATCGACGGAGGTATTGCTCCGATTTTTTAACAAAATATGGGAAACTGGTATGATGCCAGAATGTTGGAAAAACGCAATAGTCATACCGTTTCTAAAGCCTGGTAAATCTCCAACATCCCCGAGCAGCTATAGGCCCATAGCGTTAACAAGTTGTCTCGCAAAAACATACGAAAGCATTATAAACATTAGACTCACTTTCATTCTCGAATCAGAGCACCTAATAGACATACACCAGTGCGGATACAAAAAGGGCTGTTCCACCACCGACCATCTCGTTAGATTGGAACAGGAAATACGAGGTGCATTTCTACACAAGCAGCACTGTCTCGCGGTCTTCTTTGACTTAGAGAAAGCATATGATACAACCTGGCGACATGGAATTCTTAGAGACCTTGCTGACTTGGGGATTCGCGGAAGAATTCTGAACTGTTTATACGATTTCTTATCGAACAGAACATTTCAAGTACGTCTCGGCACAGTGCTTTCACGACGATTTGTCCAAGAAAACGGTGTACCGCAAGGTTGCATTTTGAGCACAACACTCTTCATAGTCAAAATGAACTCCATCAACAACGTCATACCTCCCACAGTCATGCACTCCGTCTATGTTGACGATCTTCAGATCGCCTGTCGGGCCTCCAGCCTATCATCCTGTGAAAGGCAACTGCAAATAACAGTCAATAAGCTTACGAAATGGGCTGACCAAAATGGTTTTCGTTTTTCGGCACAAAAAACTACCGCCGTTCTCTTTACGCAAAAACGTGGAGTGTACCCTGACCCTTCTCTTAAACTAAACAACACTGAAATGCCGGTAACGCAAGAATACAAATTCTTAGGAGTTACATTTGACAGAAAACTCAACTTCCTGTCCCACATAAACGCACTAAAAGTTAAGGCAAATAGAGCACTGAACCTTTTGAAGGTGTTATCCCATAAGCATTGGGGTTCCGATCGACTCTGCCTGCTGCGCATCTACCGTTCCATCGTGCGCAGTATTTTAGATTATGGTTGTGTCGTATACGGCTCGGCACGGGAGTCTTACATTCGGCGTCTTGACCCTGTGCACAATCTCGGCCTACGTCTATCCAGTGGGGCTTACAGAACATCGCCAGTGGAGAGCTTATATGTGGAATGTAACGAACCTCCTTTGTGTCACCGAAGAGCATCATCAACTCTGTCATACGTCTTGAGAATAAGGTCATCACCACAACACATCTGCTACGACATTGTCACAAAGTGTAGTTCACGCTTACACTACCTTAACAAACCGGACTTAATCAAGCCGCTCGTCCTGCGTTTCGAGGAATACTGCCGGACGTATGTCATCTCTGAAGAAGCACTTGATGTCACCATAAAACCACCGAGACTACCGCCATGGCTGGATCTTGCGCAGCTTTGCGACATATCTTTAAGCCATCTAAACAAAAAAATCCACCCCACCAGAACATTTAATTCAGGAATTCCGTGCACTTCAAGACAAATATCGAGATTACACTGAATTTTACACAGATGGATCGAAAACAAAAAAAACATGTGGGCATAGGAATCGTGACAGGGGAAAGCGCAGTTAGTGTGAGAGTACCTCATTTTATCTCTATTTTTACAGCAGAAGTTTACGCTTTATATGAAGCTGTTCGAAAAATCATCGCTGGCAAACACAAGAAAGCGATCGTATACACAGATTCCTTAAGCGCACTTAAAGCTCTACATATCAAATCCGAGTGCGAGCCATTAGTTGGTGACATTTTAAACATGGTACTTTTAAATAGCGGGGTAACTTCTATACGTTTCTGCTGGGTCCCAAGTCATGTTGGGATACCTGGCAACGAAAAAGCAGATGAGTGCGCCTTTTTAGCAGTTCACAAAACACTTACAAAAATAAAAGTTCCCTTAAGAGACAGCCAGAGAACAATCCGTCTAGCGCTGTTAGCAAAATGGCAACAACACTGGGACTTGTGCACGAGCAATAAGCTCCATCTCGTGAAGCCGATACTGGGTGAATGGAAGAACTGCCGTCACCAAGAACGGTTTATCGAAGTTGTGTTATGTCGACTCCGCATTGGGCACACCCACTTGACACACAACTTCTTACTCGCAAAGGAAGAACAACCAACGTGTGAAAAATGCCAAGAACCGCTAACACTTATGCACATCCTAATCACATGTCCCAACATTGAAACACAGAGACAAAAACATTTCAGCAAACTATACAAACAACACGTACCTTTACACCCTGCTTTGTTACTAGGAGATGACCCTATAGTACCCCTGGCTGACGTGCTAAACTTTCTGAAAGAATGTAATTTGTTAAATCAGCTTTAAACGTTCATCATTTCAGTGTCCTTTGCTTAACGTCTTGTGTCTGGCGCAGCATAGCCTCAGCTGCTTTTGCGCCATAAAAAAACCAAATTAACTAACTAAGTTTTGCGAAGTAAGGTCAGCAGACAACTCTTTTGAATGTCATGTCTCATAACTCTACAAAACGCTGGTTTAAGCCATCAAGCGAAGCAGTTTTCCCGCAGTCTGTCATCTCAATCCGAAGCGGGCATAGCATGGCACGTATATGGGCAACCTGCGCATGCCTGTTTTGGTAGCGGGTGCGCCAGCTCTTAGGACCACGCCCTTATGACTAAAGCTCGTAGTAGCTACTCAAGCGACGCTCAAAAGGCGCGGTGCGTGCTCCTTCCCCCAAGAAAAAGCCGGCAGATCCCACGCACTGTGGGAATCGATATAATGCGAAGCAGCCGAGAAGGAGGAAATCATGCTTTCCATAATTTGCATATCATGTTTTACATGTTACGACCGGTCATTTGTGTTCGTCATACAGTTACGTCACGATATACCAATTTTGGTGTATGTCAAGCTAGCGAACTGGACACAAGCCCACCATGAGCGTGGCATGTAAATGACATTGTAGATGACATGCATGCCAAGGTTTTCCTGTTACCACCTGGCACTTATGTTTGTTATATAGTCATGTCACTTAATACCAAATTTGGTGTATATCAAGCTAACGAAACGGCCGCGAGCGCGCCATGAGCGTGAAATACAAGTCATGTCGCTCATGACATGTCATGATTTCCATATTACCACTAGTCATTTATGTTCGTCATACAATCATGTCGCTCAAACCAAATTTTGTGTATCTCAATCTAACGAAACGGCCGCGAGCGCGCTATGAGCGAGGAATGCAAGTCATGTCGCTCATGAAGTCATGATTTTCATATTACCACTTGTCATTTATGTTCGTCACACAGTCATGTCACGCAATCCCAAATTGGGTGTATATCAAGCTAACGAAACGGCCGCGAGCGCGCCATGAGCGTGGCATGTAAATCATACTTTTCATGACAAGTTAGTCATGATTTTCATGATGTGACCAGCCATTTATGTTCGTCATACAGTCATGTTATGCCATACCAAATTTGGTATACATCCAATTAACGATACGGCCAGGAGAGCAAAAAGTCGTAGGCGGCTAGATAGATAGCTAGATAGATAGATACGCTCAAAGTCGCCGAAGTTCGCTAAGATATGCTTCGCATTTAAAAAACTGGCGGAGCGTTTCCTCTCTGAGGAGCCATCGACGACAAACGTCGCACGTGCGGCGATCATATTGCATGCGCCTTTCGTGTGACAGAGAATTCCGGATTTTTTTATCTATGCTTCAGCCGCGCTCGTCCCCATCGATCGCGTGGTTCTAGTAGCGCGTAGAACATAAAACTGGAGGAGCTATTTGACTTTATGCGCAATATGACAGTGACGGCGACCGTGACGGCGAAAGCCCGCCGAGAGTGTCTGTATAAATGCTATCGCAATAAAAGGAAGGAGGAGGAATAAACTTTTATTGAAACCAGCAGTTCACTTGTCTGGGCCTAGACCTCCCACGTGGGGACGTCGAGGTCCTGCCTCTTCGCCGCCTCGCAGGCTTGCTGGGTAGCCCATAGTTGGTCGTCGAGTTGGGAGCTGCGCAGGGCGGCGTGCCATCTCGACGAGATGGTCTCGGTGTCAGTGGACGGGTATTGGGGTTTACATTCCCACAGCATATGCGGGAGCGAGGCTATCTGGGTCTTGCAGATCTTACAAGTGTGGTTAGGATAAATGTCTGGGTATATTTTGTGGTATCGATACAGTGATGGGTACGAGTTTGTCTGTAACAGGCGGAGGGTGGTTGCCTGTGCTCTGTTACAGACGCTGCCTCTTTACAGCATAGCAACAGTCAGCGCATGCTGCGCGCAATCGCCGCGATGGGGCAAACATAAACCGGCTTCTAGCATGAAAACCAGGCTATCGTAGAGTTCGATCCATGTGGCATATGAGTAATTCCTACAGGGATATTTCAGAATTTGTAATTAGTCGCAGCTTTATGTGGTGTGGTTTTGAGTACTTCCGAGTGGGGACGTGTGTGAATGAGGCAGCAGCAAGGTAAGTCTAATTCTTGAAATGATACGTAACATATAATCTTACGGTTGGTTGTCTGTAAGCGAAGCATAACATACCAAAATTATGCCTCAAGTCAGCGATCGCGTTACTCCAGCGTATCATTTAACTGCATACAATATAAACTGTCGCTGCGTGGACATTATCAAAACTTTTAAAATAATTTCATCAAAATTAACGACAATTAGCACCGACGGCGTATTATGTGCGTTTTCACTAATGCCAATACAGCATCACGAACGACTGAGGGTGGCTCTCTAAACAAGAATGGTTTGCCCAAGCCAAAACTGTAGAAAAAGGAAATTATATGGGAATTTGCTGTGTTCACATTAACTCTTAATCCATCTAAAAAAATAAAAAAAAGGGTTGCTTCATTCTTGGGATAGATAAGCTGTCTGACGTTGTGATGATAACGGAAACATTGTTCTCATCTGAAAACGTTCTACCTGAACACATTATCAAGACGCAGGAGAGATCGTCCCTTTTTAATGTCTGAGCAAACATCTTGTGATATACTCGATAATTTTTTAGTACAATGGAAGATTACGAAGTTCTGTGTGTCCACGTACGAAAAGGCACATTTTTCAGTTTTCTACCACCCTCCCAATGGTATTCTCACCCATTTTCTTGGTTTCATTGATTATTATCTTTATTATATCTGTTATTATTATTCGCAATAAAACACCACGTTAATTTAAAAAGTAAGTTATTTATTTCCAAATACTCCACGTCTACTCGGGTCCAATGAGGAATAGAAACATCACTTTACATAAACAATAGCAGCGAGAATAAGTGCAACGGCCGCTAAGGGATATGGTAGAACATATATATTCAATACTAACAACAAGCAAATAAATGTGTTTCGCAATTCGGAACACAACAGTAACATACAAGTAATAAGGCATATACATACACGAATTCAACCTATAAGGCAAACTACATACTAACATACACCCAATGAAAAACGAACGCCACATCAACTGCCTGTATAGTGATATACTAACAATCATTTTACAGGCCAAAGGAAGGGTTATTTGAAAGCTGAACAGAATATTATGTTGTATTAGCGTCAACTACTTCTCCTGGTATTGTATTCCCTAGTAAAATTGACAGGGAAAAACCAAATAGTGATGTATAAGATTACTGAATGGTTCCTCAACAGTTTTGTTGGCGCTTGTACGACGCATGGGGTGGCAAGTTAAGCAACTTTCACGCAGTATTTTGTAGCAGCAGAGATACAGCCTCTCGCTATGAACGGTGACTTTTGAGAAACGCGAGTATGTGGAGTACATAAACGTCAAGGCTAAGTTTTGCACTCTTTCTATTTTCTTCAATAAGTGTTTTTGATGAGAGCGTCAGTTCAGATCCGCATATTCTAATTGCAGTTTTGCGAGCGCTTTGTACAGTGTAAATTTTACGGCCTTTTAGGTACGCCACCATTTACGTTTCAAAAATGCCAGCTTTTTCAGCGCGTTCCTGCAAACATAGATGAGTTCCCTAACTTCAATTGCTTGCGAGTGTGACACCGTAATACTTCAGTCACTGTTTTTCAATTTAAGCATTATTGGTAGCATTAGCAAATTGAAAGGTTCTTTTCGTTGGTAAGTGTAATACTTGCTGTCTTCGAAATATTAAGCGTCAAGCCTCATGTTTCACAACATCCACTGAATGAAAGCAGCGCATCATTCGGTGTGACTGAATCGCTGTGTTTACTTAAGCTAGCACAAACAACACAATTATACGCAAACAGGCAGATTTTCGCAGGCGATTTACCACATAAGCAAACATCATTGATATAAACTAAGAACATGAGTGGACCGAGCACCGAACCTTGTGGCAGTCTGGAGTGCACATCTAGTGTACCAGGTACACAGTCACTAGTTGCCAGGTATTGTTTTATTGAGGACAAGTAAGGTGCTACCCAACGGAAAATATTCTGGTCAATGCTTATAGAGTGCAGCTTAGTTATGTATAATCATGCGGAACAAGATAAAACATTTCGGAAAAGCTCAAACACATGTATCAATTTCACCCTTCATATTCAGAGCATTTAGAAAATAATCCGTTAGTTCAGCTAAGTGTGTAATTTGGTAAAAAACAGCTCCAAAACTGTAAGAATTTGCACGAAGTAGATGATTATCTTCTGGATGTGCTTTAATCGATTGAAGTAAAATATATTCAAGCCTTTCGCAAGTTGTGAATGTTAATGATTCCACCGACGTTTTATATATTACATATAAAGACACTGCTACCCAGATCATGTATATTTTAAGAAACACATTTGATATTCTTTTCAGTACCTGATGACTTCTTGATGTGTAGATAACACTGCAAGATAAGAATGCCATTTGTGCTGAAATTTAATTCCCCCATCGGGTTGCGAAGCGTCTCAGGTTGCAAGTGTGCGTGTCATACGTGCAACCCGAAAAGGGACTGAAAGAACAAGTTGAATTAATTAACAATGGCAAAAGGATCACCAACGCTTATGACTGATGTTCTAATCTCCGTGATGCTGTTTTTATTATGATAGCAATTATATGGAGATTCTCGGCTGT
The DNA here is from genome assembly GCA_030522465.1 of Rhipicephalus appendiculatus. NCBI lineage: Eukaryota > Metazoa > Arthropoda > Arachnida > Ixodida > Ixodidae > Rhipicephalus > Rhipicephalus appendiculatus. Next base: position 152,348 of record JALIZH010020203.1, read on the forward strand.
TTTTCGCCGTCGGCGTTGGCATTGCCGTCATGCCCCGTATTGTATATGTATCTATATATTTATAAAGCCTCATAGAAAAATAATTCAGAAAAATGTTTCCGACGTGTGGCATCCGAACCAGTGACCTCTCGTTCTGCAGCGCGCGGCGCTAACCGCTCAGCCACGAAGGCGAACGTCCTTCAAGCGTTCAAACGGCGAGCTATTTATATACAGCGAGTTTTCAGCGTGTTTTCAGCATCACCAGCGAGATGGTGCAAAGGCCGCGCTCGGCGGGGCTTAGCTGGGCGCCCCGGCGTTCGTCGCGACGCGCGCTCTCAGGCGCTCCTATCTCTCCGGCGCGCTTCGCCCGAAGGTGGGGGGGGGGGGGGTAGATGCCCTGTGGGCGCGCGCGCTTATGGCGGATAATGGGGCTTTCGTCGGAACGATAGCGTTGTAGTTACCGGGCGCGCGAAGGTCACATCGCTCGCTGCAGTCCCCCCCCGTTTGCGAAACGAGCACGTTTTAGATGTGAAGCATCTTGTGGCGAAGCTTAATCCGGTGGTGGTGGTGGTGGTGGTGGTGGTGGTGTGCCGGCGTGACCACCCTTACTGCGCATGCGCAAACTTTTCAAAAAAAAATAAAAAATAAAAAACCTCCTCTCCCTCCTCTAGGCATCCCCTCCCCGCGGCAACCACACCCTCACTGCGCATGCGCCTCCCCTCCTCTCTCCCCCTCCTACGCTCCCCCCCTCTCTCCTCTAGGCATCCCTCCCCCCGCGCTCCCACTGCGCATGCGCGTCCCCCCCCTCTCTCTCCTCTAATACGCTCCCCCCTCTCTCCCTCTGAGGCATCCCTGCCCACAGCGTCCACACCCCCACTGCGCATGCGCGCCCCCCTCTCTCTCCTCTCCTACGCTACCCCCCCTCTCTCGCCTCGAGACGCCGACGCAGGCAGCGTCTGCTAGCGAGTTTCTTGGTTGAAAAAACCGACTGCTCGCGCTGCACAACCGTTCATTGTCCATCCCGTATATATGGCAATGGATCTTGACCTCCAATGTGGTGCCGGTGGGATATTTCTCCTGTGCGTTGTTGAACAATAAAAAAATTCGCAGCGTGCGCGTTAACTAAAAGCCGACTGCGGGTCTCTGTGTCCAGTCGGAGTCTTCTGTCTCTCATTGCCCATTAGCAGCGATTGGCATGTTCCAGTAGGAAACACCGCTCCATCACTGCGTGCTTTGCGCCTCCTCAGTTTTCTCTCCTGCGCAACGCTGCGATAGCGCCAGCGTCAACGCCACCGTCAGTGTAAGCGTTAGCGCCCGCTGCTTCACATCTACACATGGTTCCCTTTAGCGGGAGATGGTGTAATTTTTCAAATACAGCGAAGTAACAATTGTGACGCTTGTTAGTTCGCGCTCGTCTGTACCTGTGAATACGTTTCGTACGTCGTTTTTGGTTGAGCAGCGCGTTAAGTGTCGAGCTGTGAATGTTTTTAGTTCGCTCTCGTCCTGTGCGTGTTGTTTTCGTGCGTCATGTGTGCGTGAGCAGCGCGCTGCACGTTTCGACCTGCTTGCCATTCGTCGCTTCACATTCCAATTTGTTGCTATCCCATTCATTGCTTGGCCTTGTGGTGACACTGTGACTTTTTTATCTTTCGAAAAATAGCACCAGAACTTTCTGGCTGTTCCAAGCTGTCCTGAGAATACGTTCCAACAGTAGAGTCTCGCTGTTTCAAAATGGTAGCCAGCGTAACCATAGTCGTACTTGCGTTTGTTTACTCTTTTTCACAAACTTTATGGTGATGGATTGGAAGTTATCAATGCAAGTGAGCATTTTATTTATAGAATAGACAATGGGAGAATAAACGATTGCACACAGGAACCAAAGATAACATTAAAGAACCTATTAGTCGTTTTCTAGACATTTGATTTACTTTCAGTGGAACACTGAGTAGAATTACGCGAAAATGTGTGAACAGGCAAGCAGTGCGCATATTTTGTAGATATTGGCAAAACTTGCCGGAAGAAGCATGTTGACGTCGAAGTTGCTGCTTTGTTTATTATCGCGTGCAGGTAAGATCATGTGGAGCGAGACGACCGTGTACAAACGTCATTGGCGGAGGTTCAGATATTATTTATTTATTTATTTATTTATTTATTTATAGTTACTGCCATCTGGTACCAGACCTTGGCGACAAAGCTTTCGTTAGTCTCACAAGAAACACACTGAAAGAACCGGTAAAGCTCACCAGGCTGTTGGGGAGCGGGACGAGGGCGATACCATAAATGTCAAATATTTCTTATTCGAAGAGCTATCCTCTGCTAGAACGAACATGTCTCCTTTTGTGCTACCTCCTAACATATCGAAACACGTGACCTCCATGTTGTGCAGCCTCAAGAACTTTATGAATGGCTTCATGGGTAACGTTGACATGACTTCTTTCAGGCGTAGGAATGGTTCTTCTGGCAGACGCTTCATATAGTTTGCTGTGAACGAAAGTCAGTAGATCAACGGTGCTATCGATTGAAGGCCACCCTCGTCGAAAAGCAGCAACGAGCACAAAATAAGGCAATATAGATTTTGTGGCACCTTGCACACAAGAGGGCTTCAGGTGGGACAATATGTTTATAAGCAACGGCGCATTTAACGTACATTAACACTATGCTCAAGAACGCTTGTACCGCATGGGACCCTTGGGACATTATTTAAATGACAAACTTGAAAAAACACAGAACAGAGCTGCAAGGTTTGTCCTAAGCCAGTACTCAAAAAATGACAGTTGTACCCAATACGAAAAATAACTTGGATGGGAGTTACTCGCATCCCGTCAAAGGAAACTGTGGCTAAAGCTCCTATGTCAAATATTTCATGGTAAAACCAGCCTTCGAAAAGAAATGTACCTACACAGTCCTCATTATATCTCTTCGCGCAATGATCTTTGTTTTAAGATTTTAGAATACTGTAGCAGATCTCATATGCATGCCAATTCGTTTTTTCTTCTTTACATCAGCGAGTGGAATCGCTTATCAAGTGAACAAGTGCGCTGTATCAATGAAGATTTCTTGACATTGCAACCCCCATGCTGCAGAGCCTTCAGGATAAGCGGAGTAATGATTGAATGAAGAATAAAAACTATTTATCTCACGACAATTGTAACTGGAGATAGAATAGCGGGTGCTAACTTCTGGCCCTAACTTCACCCATATCGAAATTGTCCACGTAACCTAAGCAGCGATTACGCTAACCATCTGTTCTATTAAGCTGCGTTTACAGGCTCAGCTTGTAGCCTGTTGTTAAAAATATTGAAAAAATATCAGCCTACTTTGAAGGATAACTTACATCTTTGATACCCTATAGGTGTACTCAAGTTACAGCATTAAAAACTGCGACCTCTTGTGCCAGCATAACAGCCATGACTCGAGCAAGTTGTATCGTCACAAAGCTCCTGATTTCACTCCATGTGAAATGTCCGACGAAGGAGAGACGAAGGTAAGTTATATGGATAATCTTTTTGAAATACTCTTCCAAGACTTCCATGAGAAAAACCTCATAAAAATGGGCGTGTTCATATTGGTATCCCTCATAATTGTTTGAAAGTTTATTTAACGTAAGACATGTATTGATTAAAGAAACACACATTTGGGACCCAACATATTTGTTAAAGGGTCCCTTCCAAAGTTATCACTAGGAAAAAATATAAGTAGCAGCTTTTAATATAGGCTACACATTGTAATAAGATCAAACAAAGGTATCTGAAATAAGTAGACCAAACAAATACAGTACAAAAGAAAATGCCACACTATATTATAAAAACGCGTCTTGGGAGAGAAAAAAAAAGCAAAAAAACATGGAAACTACGAGCAAGTATGGGCTGTGCTATACATTGTCAATAAGGGAGTGCTTAAAATTTTTTAGAAATATATGCAACGTTGTCATACTGCTTAGGTTATCATCAAGTTTATTTCAAATTGAAGCTGAGTGTAGAGCGACCGTAATCGGTAGTTATCTTAGGCGGGAGAAAACGACGACGCGAGACATTCACAGCAGCGCGAGGTGAGTGGTGAAGCGAGACTGTTGTCAAGACGAGTTTTTCTTTGAATAATTAGTCCATGATTGAAGCAATGTTTTATCTCACGAGGTCGAAAATACTCCGGATGTGGAGCCTTTTAAATGAATATTCACCCTTAAGGCGTGGGTTGTTGGGTGGTATAATGCGGATAGTTTTTTTTTTTTTGAACACTGGGAACAAATGAGTTTTGTATGTGCAACCCCAGATCCCTATACTGTAACTAATGTGACAGCGAACGAAATGCGTGGTAAAGTACGTTTTTAGTTCTTAAGCTGTTGCATGTACGTCAATAAACGCGAAATGTCCCAGTCATTTTGGTGTCCATTTGAAATGTATTTGAAAAAAAAACATAATCCTTATTTATTCAATTGCAAATAGTGAATTTTGGTCACGTGGGAGCCTTCTGAATTGCACATAACATCACCTGAATGACGTTCGCCCGGAAATATTTTTGAGGGTATCAATGCTTGTTTCAATATAAAGTTTGGTTTATGTATAAGGCAAAGGCATTTGAGTAAAATGTTCGAAGCTTAGTAATATTACTAGTGTCGGCAAAGTAGTTGTTGCCACCGACACTGAAGTTCCACCTCTTAGTGCCATCGTGCTTCCTGCCCACTGCACTGAATTTTCTAATGCTACCGTTGTGTTCACGACATCTGACGTTTTCAGTCGCCGCCACAGTACATCGCTGCCATTTGCCGTTTTACCGCCTCATCAGCATGCGACTGGAATATTTGTTTGCATCCCCAGTTTGTGCCCTCTCACTTTGCACAGTAACGAGACGCTCGGCCACGTCCAGCCTGTCGACGAAAACTCTATCGTGCCCATTGAATCCCGCGAAACTGGCCCCAAACTTGAGTTGAATGCTGTGACTCCTCGTTTTACTTCGGATGACGTCTGCTCGGATCTATTCAATCGGTTCATCGACAGCGAGCTCGCTCAGGATCAACGGGCACAGCTTATAGCGCTTCTTCGTGAGTTTAAACATTCATTCGACTTTCCGCAGAAGCCACTGAATAAAACCGACACCGTTGCTCACAGCATCGACACTGGAACCCACACTCCTTTGCGACAACGCCCCTACCGCGTATCAGCAACGGAACGTAATATCGTTGCGGAGCAAGTGAAAGAGATGTTCCAGCACGGTGTAATCACATCTTCCTCAAGTCCCTGGTCTTCACCTGTAGTACTCGTCAGGAAAAAAGATGGTTCACTCAGATTTTGTGTGGATTACCGACATCTCAACAAAATTATGCGGAAAGATGTCTAGCCGCTTTCCCGCATCGATGACGCCATCGATTGCCTGCAAGGGGCCGAATACTTTTCTTCATTGGACTTGCGTTCAGGATATTGGCAGGTGACGATGGCAGAATGTGAATTTTCGGTCACGTGGTAACCCGAAAATAAGCCTAGATGAACGCTTCGGTGACACAGCCACAACAGTCATCCATAGAGTAAGCGATAAAATTGCAATAAACAAGGATGTCAGCCAGAGACACGTTAGCTTCCCAACGCTATTCGCCGCGTTCTCACAGAACGTTTTCAGGGAACAGTTAGAGTGTTAATGGAGAGTACCTTAGTTTTCAGCGATTCGCTGATAACATTGCTCTGACGAAGAAGTCAGGGGAATGAACTGCAAATCATGATTACTGAACCGGAGAGGGAAAGCAAAACGACAGGTCTGAAAATTAATATGCAGAAAAAAAATTGGGGGGACCCTTAAGCTTCGCCTTTGAAAGTTCAAACGCGATAGCGATATTTTGTTCATAGTGCGTACTTCAATCACTTAGTGCATACTATGTAATGGGTAGCATGCTTTAAACCACGATCAATTATGAGCGGGAAATGTTTTCGAACTTGCTATGCGCCCACTTCGTGGTCTTAAGGGAATACGCGTAGTAACGTGGATGCCTTTTGTAATCGGTGGCCGGCTTTGAACCACGATCTCGTTATGATATTCACATCTTGTGACGCCCGATGACAATGTACGCTTGTACCAGGCAATATTACTGTGATATTCCCTGTTGTATTGTGACGCCTGTATACAGGAAGCGTGTGTTTGTAAAGCATGAAAGTTACTTTCGCTGCATTTCCAAGCAGAGGAAGTTATTTCCAATGTAATTCCAAGCAGAAGCGTGGCTGTGGGAAAGATGAAGACGACTTTCCGAACGGTCGCGTTTTTCATGTTCTCCGTTTCAAAGGATTTATCGGCCATGAGCCTAGGTGCTACTCAGGCTTCAGCCAGCTGCAATGATTACCGTGTTGTACTGCCTCGCCTTTCCACCGGTAAGCTGGTTGTGGATTCTGTTTTACTACATGCGGACTTAGCTGGTCGGCCTTAACGGGTTCAAGAATTGAGATTCTTGAACCCGGTAACATTATCGACTTGAAGGAAATATGCTCTATAGGTCAATTTCAAATGTCTCATGTATGGATGGTCACGTGCAAGTCAACGCTGACGAAAACAAAGTTGGTCACAAGAGGCGAATTTTTCGTCAAAAGTCGCCGATGCCACGTAATTGACCCGGAGCCCACGGAAGTTAAGATGAAGCTTTTATGGCTTCCTGGGCACTTGGAAGACGCCTATATTCGCGAGGCATTGCAAGTTTTGTGGAAGATCAAGACAATATCAAAAGAAGGCTGGAAAGTAGCGGACATGGAGCAAATGCGCACGCTAAATCGTGATGTTGTTTTGTCCCTTGCTGATGGAGTCCGCGTTGGCGTTATTCCCCACATTCTTGCTGTCTGTGGAGTGTTAAGCCTTGTCCTAATACCTGGCCGCCCACCACTTTGCCTTCGGTGCAGTAAGGTTGGACACATCGGACGAAACTGCAGGACTCCTCGCAGCAACGGCTGTGGACGCTTTGATCATTCAACCGAGGACTGTGTTATGAGATACGCTGACACACTGCGGCAGCGGACGCAACAGCAGATGACAGCCTACAAGTGCATATCATGGATGCCACAGGGGTTTTGGATGCAACAGGAAACACTCTGAAAACTTCAGATTCTGCTGGCTCTACCAAAAAGGATCCAGAAGTGGCAAGAAAATCAGTCGCTGTTGACGCAGTTGAAACTTCTGCGTGCAAAGCACCTAGTGACTCTTGCAAGCAGCTGACCCAAAATGGCCCCGAACAACCTCTAGCACAAGGAAAAGTCCCTACAAAGAATGCCGCTGCGCTGGCCCAAAATGGCACCTAACAGCATCTAGCACAAGAAAGAGACCCTAGGAAGGATCCCGCTGAAGCTTCTTCACCTGCTTGCACTGCAGCTCCACAGCAGCTTTTTCACCACCACGGTGCTGTGTCAGAAGATGATATGCAGGTCTCTGTCGATGCAACAACACCTAAGCGCCGTGCGACGTTCAGCTCGGATTGAAACAAGGAGAGTGACCCAGCGGCAGTCAATAGGAAGTCACGCCATCGCCGGACGTCCATGCCCAAAGGGAAGTGTCGGCGATCCCGATCTAGGAGGCCTGATGGGTGTTCAAGGGAGGCTTCACCATCAACCCTCAGGACTGATCACATGGAACAATAAGCGCAATAGAAGGTAGTCACCATGGCGCAGTCTCAGCGACTTATCTTTGCAACCTTGAACGTGCGCGGCCTTTGGTCTTCGCAGAAACAGGCGCAGCTGCGTAGACTTTTCAAACGAAAGCGTCTCGACTTTTATAGCCATCCAGGAGACAAAGATCGAGAGCGACGAAGAGACTGAGAAGGCCCTGAGGCCTTTTCTGTCTGAGTATAATGTGTGGTTCACATGCAAAAGGTTTATCTGCGGGCTTTTTTTTTATAATTGGGGTTTAACGTCCCAAAACCACGATATAATTATGAGAGACGCCGTAGTGGAGGGCTCCGGAAATTTTGATCATCTGGCGTTCTTTAACGTGCGCTGACATCGCACAGCACACGGGCCTCTAGCATTTTGCCTCCATCGAAATGCGACCGCCGCAGCCGGGATCGAACCCTGGACCTTCGGGTCAGCGGCCGAGCACCCTAACCGCTATACCACCGCGGCGGACTATCTGCAGGCTGTTGGCTGTTTCTGAGAAACAGCCTACCCTGTTCAGCAATCAGTACTAGTGTTGATAACGAGGGTACATATATATGCTGTGATTGTTTGTTGCAAGGAGTGCCGTGGCGAATTATAGTTTATGCGTTTGATGAGGTTTCGAAACGACTTGAGTTATTCGAAAAAAATGTCTAATTTAATTTAGCCTGACAGATGCACTGTACTAATGGGTGACTTCAACTGCGTATGTGACGCTAATGATCGTAACAATCCTAATGGTAGGCGAGACAGGAGTGGCGAGCTTTTACCCCGCATTGGAGATAATGCAGGACTAACTGACATTGGTGTCTCGAATCGAATAACGGCATATACAAGAGTTCAGGGCTGTTCTCATGCTCCCCTTGATCGGATTTACGTGTTCGCATCAATCCTCTCTCGTAAAATGTCCTGTAGCACTGAAGCAGTGTCGTTCTCAGATCATTGCATTGTTATTGCGCAAGTTGGTGAAAACCGTCATAAACAATTCCGCCCACAGTGGGCCCTCTGGAAGATGAACTCGAAGCTCCTCTGTGATCAGGAATTCATGAATCGTGTTCAGACGGCGATGAGGCAATCTTTTTCGATTGGCTTGCATATATTCACTGCTCGGGAGTTTTATAAACGGGAAGTTCGTGTTATAGCTGTAGAAATTGGAGCTGTTAAGTCTTACTACAGAAAGAATGACGAAAAGGCACTCCTTAAAAGCCTCTGCAACCGTTATGAGATGGAATGCGAAATGCCGGGAACGTACATTAATCAAATTGAAAATATTGTTAGGATGTTTATTATCAAGGAATGCAGGAGAAGTGGCAGCGGTCAGCAGCGTTCAGCCAAGTGCAGCAGCCACGAGCTCATGCCGACGGTGATGACACTGAGGCACACAATGCCGCTGAGGCCAGTCTTCACTACAATCGCCCTCCGCAGAAAAAGGCACCATCCTGGCGGCCTAGGGTGAGGACACAACTATTGGGTCGTAGGACGGCTTCAGGCGAGAGACATGGACGAGTTCGTGGCCGCGCTACGTAGATCTGTCGATAGCGTGATGGGCTCCACGAGGTAATTAATTGACCGAGGACGTTTTCTCGTCAACACGGTATGGTCCGATGTATTTGGCAACAAGTTTTGCGGAGCGACCCGGTGCGGTAGCGGATACCCGAAGCCATACCAAAGAACCAGGGGCAAAAGGTGGTGCCAAACGGTCTACACGTTGACGGGACTGCTGCTGCCACTTGTCCTCGGTAGAAAAGGAGCGAGCAAGCTGGCGACATTCTTCAGCATGTCGGGTTGCTTCGGACAGGAGAGTACTTTCGGACTCATCAGGTTTATAAGGAAGAATGGTGTCAACTGCATGTGAAGGATCTCGTCCATATAGAAGAAAGTACGGCGAAAATCCAGTAGTAGCTTGTGCCGCGGTATTATAAGCGTAGGTGACGAAATGGAGAACTTGGTCCCAATTTGAATGATCAGAGACGACGTACATGATAGCATATCGCCAAGAGTACGGTTGAAGCGCTTTTTCATGCCGTTAGTTTGAGGATGGTACGCAGCACTTGTGCGGTGCATGATTCGGCATTCGTCAAGTAGTGACTTCAATGCGTCGAAAAGAAAGCCACGACCTTTGTCGCTTAGGAGCTCGCGAGGGGAACCATGACGAAGAAAGAAATGCCGCAACAGAAACGTTCCTACGTCGTGGGCTCTGGCCGTCGTCAGTGCGGCAGTTTCGGCATAGCGTGTCAGGTGGTCGATCGCCACGATAATCCAGCGCTTGCCTGCTAGAGTTGATGGCAGTGGTCCGTAAATGTCAATGCCAACGCGATTGAAGGGTCGACTGGGACAGGGTAGAGGTTGTGACGGGTAGACTTGTCCGGGAGGTAACCTTCGTCGTTGGCACTGAGCACTCGAGTGAATGAACTGCCGCACGTAGTTATACATGCTACGCCAATAAAATCGGAGCCGGATTCGAGCGTACGTCTTGAAGAGGCCCGCATGCGTGCACTGTGAGTCTGCGTGGAAAGCGTGGCATATAACAGCACGGAGATGGCGGGGTATCACAAGAAGCCACTTGCGACATTCGGAAAGGTAGTTGCGTCGATAAAGAAGGTCATCCCGAATGCAAAAGTTGGTAGCCTGGCGGCGGAGAGCACGGGATGGTGAGGAAGCGAGGGGATTAGAAAGGATGCCCGTAAGAGAACTGATCCAGGGATCTTTCCGTTGCTCCGCCGTCGTGTTGCGTAAGGCGGGTGATGCAAGCGGAGGCTCAAGGGCAGAGAGGCAAGCAGCGTCATCCGATACTGGTGAGCGAGAAAGGGCGTCGCTGTCCGTGTGATTGCGACCGAATCTGTAAATAACGCGGATGTCGAACTCCTGAAGATTGAGCGCCCAGCGAGCAAGTCGTCCAGAAGGGTCCTTAAGAGTGGATAGCCAACAAAGGGCGTGGTGGTCAGTGACGACGTCAAATTCTTGAACATACAAGTAAGGGCGAAATTTCAAAAGGGCCCAAATAATGGCTAGACAATCTTTCTCGGTAACCGAGTAGTTAGCCTCGCCTTTCGTCAGAGTTGGACTCGCGTAGGTGACGACATATTCAGAATGAAAGCCTTCTTTTCGTTGCGCGAGCACAACGTCAAGTCCGACGCCGCTGGCATCAGTGTGAACCTCCGTCTGAGCGGCAGGCTCGAAGTGGCGGAGGATGGGCAGCGAAGTTAGGTGGCGGCGTAATTTGGCGAAGGCGTCGTCGCAGGCTGGTGACCAAGCGAAAATGTCCTTGTCACCGCTCAGGGGGGTCCGTCAGGGGCGCACATTAGGAGGCGAAATTTCGAATGAAGCGTCGGAAGTATGAGGACAAGCCGACAAAACTTCGAAGCTGCTTTAGGTTCTTGGGTTTCGGAAAATCGGCGACTGCGCGAAGCTTGGCTGGGTCTGGAAGGATGCCGTCCCGCGATACGACGTGTTCAAGAATTGGGAGTTGCCGCCCACCAAAATGACACTTTTTTAGGGTGAGCTGAAGCCCTGCGTCAGTGAGGCACGTGACAACGCGCTCGAGACGACTTAAATCGGTGTTGAAATCGGCGGAAAAGACAACTACGTCGTCTAGGTAGCATAAACATGTGGTCCACTTGAGGTCTCGTAGAATAGTGTCCATCATCCTCTCAAAAGTGGCTGGAGCATTACATAGGCCGAAGGGCATGATGGTAAATTCGTATAAGCCGTCAGGTGTGACAAATGCTGTTTTAGGTCGATCAGACGCTTCCATGGGAACTTGCCAGTACCCAGAACGCAAGTCCAGCGAAGAGAAGTATTCCGCTCCCTGGAAACAATCGAGGGCGTCGTCGATTCGCGGTAACGGGTAAACGTCCTTCCGGGTGATCTTGTTTAAACGTCGGTAGTCGACGCAGAACCGAATAGAGTCATCCTTCTTCTTCACAAGAACGACTGGTGACGCTCATGGACTATTAAAATCTTTGCGTACTGCAGGGACTTTTAGCGTTTCTATCTGCGTATCTATCTATCTATCTATCTATCTATCTATCTATCTATCTATCTATCTATCTATCTATCTATCTATCTATCTATCTATCTATCTAGCCGCCTACGTCTGGGTGATCTCGTGATTACCCCTTTAGCTTGGGGTAGACCAAAATTAGTATGTGAGAATAAGATGATTTGACGAATATGAATCGCTGGTCGTGACATGAATAATGAGAATCCCGCCGCGTACGTCGTCAAACTCTTTCGGGTAAACCCTGTCGCACATACCACGGGGCGGGTATGTGCCACAGGTATGCGGGTATGTGCCACAGGTGATTGACAGTTTATACTGCCCAGGAACGGCGAGACAAACATTGGTACTTTTAACACCAGAGCGTTAAAAAGCTGACGTCATCAGCAGCGCTGACCGGACGAATCCAAATAATAAATGTCAGGGTCCCAACAGGAGTCGAACCCAAGCATTCTGCGTGGCAATCAAGCATTCTACCACAGAGCCACGCCAGGTCTTGGAACTACTTTTCGAATAGACCCTAATGTTCGTGAAACGTCAATTGTCGTTGCAGTGCTGGCTATCCAATTTTATAAACATTACATATGTACTCCAATGATACAGCTGTCACGCCGGGTTAACATCCATAATAGTAAAGCGCCATCCACTGAAGTTGATATATGTTGCAGTGTCCAGGGCTACCATCCTCGCGAGCACAAGCGCTACATATCAGTTTACCGCTTCTGGTGTTGCTACTGCCCATGTTGCTGTTGGCATTGTTACGCAACTCTAAACAACTTGTTGAGTACAACATTCGTACATATCTTTAGCGTAATTTCGTAACATTTCGCTCAATAAAACATTACAACCCAGTCACCTTCCCTCCGCATGCTTCGCATAACATCGATTCCCAAGGTACGTGGAATCTGCCAAATTTTTGGAAGGCTGCACAATACCCCGCTGGAGCATGTCAGCAACCTTATCGTCAATAACAAGGTGCTCCGACGCCGAGACTCGATAGGGACATTGCCGTAGAGGCGCTGACTTCCTGTGCCTACCTTGTGAGAAATGGTCGTTGTGCGACCGAGACAAGAAGAGTGGCTATCAAAAGAAGCTCGGAACCTCTGCAGTAGGTTGATCAGCTGGCTGCGTTCTGAAGAAGACGTTGCGGCATCGATGGAGTGATGGAAAGCGTCAGAAAGAGGCTGGTCAACAGCAGGGTCAGAAGTGAGTGCGCTGAGCTCCGTAGAAGTTGAAGTAGCCGGAGCGTCAAAAATGTGACAGGTGTCGATCGTCTATACGCGCCCGAGGTATTCACCATGGTATAAAGGTAAAGACCACTCCAGGGTCTTGTGAACGAGCGTCTTCGTGACGCCACTGCGGAGAGTAAGGAGAGCAACGGGCAGTGGCGAACATTTGCGGCGAATGAACAGTTCAGAGGGCGTAAAGAGAACATCGCCATCTGGAATAGCGGCGCACGACACAGGCGCAAGCCGGGAAGCGCGCGGAGGAACGGTTGTGTCACCGGATACGGACAGTTTATAACATGGAAGGAGGGTTTCGACAGCATAAACGTCTGGAAGGGCGGAAAGCTCTAGTTCGGTGCGACGGCAGTCAATGACGGCGTTATTATTGGCAAGGAAGTCCCAGCCTAATATTAAGTCATGGGAACACGAGGGAAGCACGACAAACTCGACGATATTGTCACGTTTCTGACGACAACCTTGCTTTATTAGGCTCGTTGGGTCGACTAGCCAAGCGGTTCGAGCAGATCTTCGTTGTCTTCTTTCACACGCGGATCTCATACCCATAAACCATGCGGCATTAGTCCCCCCCTTTGAAAGCATCGACTCGATGCTTTTAAAACAAAAAGAAAAAAAAAGATTAAACACATGCAGACGCACAGAACCGGAGAGTCTGAGTACCAGTACCCGTGTGGGCAAATAAGAAAGGTGCGCCTACACTTGCGACCGGAGTACACAGGTAAATACACCAAAACCCAGGAGAACAAAACAACAGAGTCACTGCCGATGGTGACACTAGTAAACGCCAAAGCACAAGGGTTACTGTGTAAAGTACGGCTTGAGCCGTACGATGTGCACGGTTTCGGGCCTTAGCTGCCGACGAGAAGACACTGCGCCGTCCGGAAATACCTCGTAGGTAAGGTCACTGATACGTCTCAGAACCTTGTACGGTCCGAAATAACGGTTCAGAAGTTTTTCCGATAATCCTGGTCGTCGGACAGGGGTCCACACCCACACTCGGTCGCCAGGGTGGTAAACGACGTTTCGACGGCGGAGGTTGTAACGCCGTACATCTGCATCTTGTTGGTGACTGATGTTAATGCGAGCCAGTTGCCGAGCTTCTTCGGCGTACTGAGTGTATTGCTCGGCGTCTGGAACAAGTTCATCGCTAATATCGCACGGAAGCATAGCATCGAGCATGGTTTCCACGTTGCGTCCGTAAACAAGGCGGAAAGGCGGAAATCGCGTTGTTTCTTGCGTTGCCGTATTGTACGCAAACGTGACATATGGAAGAATCTCGTCCCAGGTTTTGTGGTGTACGTCCACATACATTGATAACATGTCTGCTATGGTCTTATTGAGTCTCTCTGTCAGTCCATTCGTTTGGGGATGGTAAGCTGTCGTTTTTCGATGACTTGTGCAGCTAAGTTTGAAGATGTCCTCCACGTACATCGTGACGGTCTCATTCGGCATCTGGATGCGTGATTGCAGCGCACGCTCAGCCCGTTCGCGGCCGTCGGGGCTCCTGTAGGTCTCCAGAAGGCGGTGCTGGAACTCACGCCAGGATGTCAAGACATCATCTCTATTCAGAAACCACGTTTTGGCACCGTCCTTTAAGCAAGAGTACACGTTCCGGAGCTTTGCGGCGTCATCCCAGTAATTGATCGCTGCGACACGTTCAAACTCACTCAGCCAGTCATCAACATCTTCATACTGCTCTCTGTGAAAGGGACTAGGCATCAGGGGGTTCTGAACGGTGCAGTAGATCGGCGTAGAAGGGCTAGGAGCCTGCATGGCAGCTTGTGAGGAAGTCATAGTCGCTGTGTCAGTAGGCTGTGCCGATGTCTCTGGCGGTAGGCCTCGTTGGCGGCGGCTTGCTCTGTGAACTGGCGTGTTCACGGGCACAGGGCTTGTGTTCCGGCTACTGGGCGGGGTCTTGTGCATGGGGTGAGTCGTGAGTCCTTGTACCCAGCTCCTCCACCAATCTTGTCACGTTTCTGACGACAACCTTGCTTTATTAGGCTCGTTGGGTCGACTAGCCAAGCGGTTCGAGCAGATCTTCGTTGTCTTCTTTCACACGCGGATCTCATACCCATAAACCATGTGGCAATATACACAAGTCCTTGGATTGCGACTCGTGTAGTACAGGCCGCGAGAGGTGTTATGTTTTGTGCGTTCGCCGTTCGAAGAGAGATGCCGGATAATGGCGTCAGAACATTTCGGAGTTTGTGGCACAGCTTGGCGGAAATCACGGATACAGCGGCTCCGGTGTCGACGAGTGCCATGACGACAATACCGTCGACCGACACTTCAATCACGTATGCTGGAGAGGAGCGAGGACTTGTGCATGGTGGCGTGGACGCAAGTTCATGCCTCGGGAACTGCGGCGATCAGTTTCCTGCTCGGTGGGTCCGGTACGGTGACGCATCGGAGAAAGCGAGCGACGACGGGGAGATGGCGAGCGCCGGGTAGGTACAAATGAGCGATCTGGGTGAAATGAAGACCAATTATTGGTGGAAGGCGCAGACGAAAACTGAGGAGCGAAAGGTGGCACTCGTCGAATGTTCGTAAAAGCTGGGTACGTAGCCGAACGAACGTAGCCGAATGAGACGTAGCCGAACTTGGCGTTGTCGTCAACTTCATGTCAACTGTCAACTTCAAAAATATGATGCTGCCCGCTACAAAGGGGTGCGTATTCGATCTCGAAACCGGTGCCCCTTCAATTCTGAGCGACCGACGCGTCAAGAGCTACTCGATGAACAACGCCATGCAATTTATAAAGTGATTCCAGACTTATACTCTAACGGTGCGCTTCTAACAGATGCAAGAGACATTACTTTGAAGTTTGAAAAGTACTACGGAAGTTTATTTAGTTCTCCTTCTGATGATCCTGATGTTCACCTCAAGGCTAGTTTTGTTTCTCTTTTGAGCCCCTTGAAGGACGATGATTGTGCAGTCATTAATGGGCCCATTACAATACAGGAAATTGAGCAGGCAATTGAGAACTTACCTTTTATCGAAAACACCTGGCCCTGCTGGCATCTCAGCTGAATTTTACAAAGCTTTCAAAAAAACGCTGTCTCCCATATGCTGAATAATTTTCAAAGAAGTTATGACATGGAGACCCTACCGCGATCTTTTTGCAAAAGCCACACTGATTTACTATCGAAAACCTCCGAAAAGGAAAAATTTTGCTCCGTCCAAGGTTACAGGCCAATATCGCTGTCAAACGTGGACTACAAAATTTTTGCGAAAGTATTAGGGTAAGGCGGGGCAAAATGAGACACGGGGCAAAACGCGACATTTTGGCTTTGCCGACCTCTAGCTAATACAGAAAGTAATTTTCTTTGTTTCTATATTTCAGCGAGAGGTGCTCGTAGTTGTCCACCTTTTTATGTGTAAAAGTTGATGATTGCTCACAGCGTTCGCGTGGGAAAAATTACGCGGCTGATGTCAGTGTGTTCGTGACCCCTCAAAAAGGGGCGAAATTCTGCTCGGCCAACAGAGAGATAAAGAGAAGAGGAAGGCAGGGAGGTTAACCAGAAGGTAGTATCTGGTATGCTACCCTGCACTGGGGTTGGGGAATAGGGGGTTGAAAGAGAGAGAGAGAGAGAGAAAAAAAAAACGCAGCCGCACACAAAAACACGAGAACGTTCCGCTTAGAGTCGATCTGATAGGCCAGTAGATCGCAGGAAGCCTATTAGCTGCTCGGCCAAATTTTCGGATCCGTGCATGAAGCTACTCTGGCGTCGGTACAACAACGTAAGTATTTATATTGTTACTTTGTACTACTAGCTACATACTACCAAAATTTTAGTTCATTTGGTGCTCGGGTCCAAAGCAGAAATTTTTTTGAATTCGGGCATGTGAGGGGGGGGCAAAACGCGACAAAAAGGCATTGAACTGCCTTACAGAGTGTCTTATTAAGTAAACCATTTCCTTACACTCATTATATATTATATTTATTTGTTTAGGAGGGTTTGGACGCACTAGAGAATATCATATAGAGCTTCCTCGGAGGAAAACGACTTGAAAAAGCACTGATTGCTGTTCAGGACACTATCGCCATTTGCGCTGAAATCGAGGTTTTTTCGTAAGAGAAGCGAATGCCAAATTGGCAGAATGTATAAGTCAAGCCGTTCGCAAACACGTCTTGGGATCGAGTTTTATTGACATTCCTTCAATACAAATTTAAAAAACAAGCGCTAGAAAATCTGAATCTAGCAGAGTTTTAAATTCATCGCCTCACGAAGCACGGCTGACGAAGTTGAAAGCCACGAAACGCCCGTGCAGTTCTGCACCAAAATGGCAAAAGGAGGCGAAGAAGATGCGTCAGAACATATCTAGCGTCAAATCGTTGAATAATCCAGTGAAGTGCAAGCGTTCAACAAAATACAACAATAGCACAAAGAAAGACTGGTGGTCTTTGATCTGCAAGGAGTTTTGGAGCAAAAGAGCGCCTGGTCCTGTCTAGATTCAATGCGTGAAGTGCAAGAACTGTGGTCATGAAGGCTGCTTGAGGGCCCACGGAGTTTAATTTCAAGTGCTTCCACGGCAAAAACTGAAGGGATGAAATTTTTTTCACACTGTCTCGTTTTGCCTCGCAGGTTGGGGCAAAATGAGACATCTGGTTCATTTTTTTATTTCCTTTTAAAATAAGCTTTTTGACTGTGACAACATGGTTATATAAATGTAGCACATACCTTGTACCCATAGGAAAGTTTTTGCATTGACGTTTAAGGGTAACGAGTGAAAGAAAAATTAATATTTACTATTTTCAAATTTTTGTCTCATTTTGCCCCACATTACCCTATCAAATAGGTCGCAATTTGCAATGTCGATCCTCATTGAGCCTCATCAGACATGCGTAATTAGGGGTCTATCTATACAAAACAATATACATGTCGCTCGTACACTTCTTCTATACTGCTATGGTTACCAAAAACAGCTTGCGATGCTGCAGGTAGACCTTGCAAAAGCCTTTGATCGTGTTATTCATTCGTTCTTTTTTTCCCTTCTTGAGCATGCCAATGTTGGCACAATTGTGCTTAAAGGCGTTAAACTTTGTTATAATGAATGTTCAACACGTCTAATTGTTAATGGTCAGCTCTCGAAACCTGTTTCTATTTGCTCTTTTGTAAAACAGGGATGTCCAATGTCACCACTTCTGTTTGCGCTTTATCTAGAGCCGCTGTGCTTAAGCATAATACCGTATAGTTGTATCCACGGCTTCAGTATATTAGGCAGTGAAGTTAAAGTATTAGCTTATGCAGACGATGTCGCTTTCTTTTGTACGGATAAACCAAGCGTAGAAAATGTGCTATCGACAATTAAAAATTTTCGCGTTGTATCAGGAACTCGTTTGAATGCCTCTAAGAGTTTAGGATTATGGTTTGGATCGTGGGGTAGCACGCCAAATCAGTTCGCAGGGATTAATTGGACACGAACACCACCAAAGTACCTCGGTGTACCACTAGACGTGTATAGATTCAGTGCGCATTACAGGAAGGAGTGTGTCCCTAAGCTTGAACGACAGGCCCAGACATTTGTTCCCCATCGACTTTCAATATTTTGTAGAGTTGAAGCCTCCAATGCTTTCCTAGCAACAAAGCTCTACTACGTATTGCAACTGATCCATTGCGCAAGATTTTATGTACAACGCTTTCATCGAATTTTTGCTACCTCCATATGGTCTTCGACTTTTGAGCCCATGCGGCGTGACAACATATTCAGGCCAGTTAGTGAGGGCAGATTGGGTTTAAAACATCTTTATCTATGGCAAACAGTTTCACGATTCTTCTTTTTTCGAGACAATTCACATCCCGTAATCCGTTCATTCTTGCAGGTTACACTTGTTGATTGCTCACCAGACTTGACTGTTTCATCAAGCTTCTCCGATCGCCCGTGTTTGTGGGGATTCATGCAGGAAGTCTACCTCGCAATTCGGTTCCTTAAAGCTCGCTTTTCCATAGAATACCTGTACACAGTATTGCGCAAGGTACTGTATAAGGATCTACTAACCATGCTCTTCCCGCCTCCGTTGTACCGTTTATTGTACTCCGATTTTCCTGGCCATGATGTGTTGAAACGAGTGCGCAAAATGTATATCCCACCGAATTTAAAAACAATTCTATAAGCTCCACTCTGAAACATTGGCGGTAAACACATGGTAAAAAAAGTCACAGTTTCACCGCAAGGGTGAAGCAATGAATGCGATAGCAACAAATTGTAATGTTATACGAAGTGAGGCTGGCAGCTAACTCTCTTGGATCCGATCTCACGCAACTCTAGAAAACACTGGTTTAAGATAATACGGCCCCTCCAGGGACAGTCTGCTCACCACATTCTCTTCGCGTTGAGAGCGCAGCACGTAGAAGGTTACACCAGCCCCCCGCTGTCGGCCGCCCAGAAGGGGAGATAACGCGCGCGCCCGCGACGACCGCGCTCGTAAAATCGAAGGTCGCTCGAGGGACCCCCCCCCCCTCGCGTCTTTTCACGCTCACGAACGACGGGCGAGGCCGGTTATATATATACATATACGGGGGATGACGGCGGCGGCCAACGGCGGTGGCGACGCCGACGGCGAAAACCAGCTGAGAGTGTCCATGTAATTGCTATTTCAATAAAAGAAAAGGTATATTTGTTTCTTCTGTTAACTGCCGCCTATGTAACGTGCCGGAGACAATAGAACACTGCTTTGTTAACTGCAAAGACGCTATCCTGCTCTGGGATGTCCTTCAACGGGCTCTGAAGAAGCGTTTTGTAATCAATTCTTACACTATACGTCATCTTTTGCAAACATCACTGCATGAAGTGCCCTTTGATGTGTTTTTCCTCATGGGTATGCATAGCCTATGGCAGACACGTATGCAAGACCGCAACGCAGAACCCACGATTTCTTCGAGAACACATTTTATTAGAATGGCTGTTCACCCAAAGGACATTTATGACGAAATAGACTTCGAACCGGACAGGTACCTCATCTTCGAGAGGAGCTTGGCCTCACCATCTTTTGTTTATGTCATGATTTGATGAACTCTCGCTGCTCTACTGGACGTCTTTAGACGTCGAGTGTTTCCCTAGTAACGCCAGAGCGCTTATTGTCGCTCTGATTGTACTTGTTTCATACTATTAGTGCCATTTATGTTCCTTCTAGCGCACATTTTAATAGATACCATGAAAGAAAAAGAAAAAAAGCTTGGCTGTGTGGTAGAACACCTGCTTGCCACGCAGACGGCCTGGGTTCGATCCTCACTCGGACCCGGAAACTTTTATTATTTATTTCATTTGCACTTTCTCGATTTTTCGGTCACAGACAAGATTATGATTTTTCGCTCACAACCAACGGCGCCGCCGCCGACGCCGACACAGAAGCCGACTCCGGAATTTCTGCGAAACGAGCTCTTTAACGCTCTCACGTTAATAAAGCAATCTGCAAGAGTCGCGGAAGAGAACAACGCTATGCGATAGGCAGCGAGGTACAGGAAGTAGTAAAAGAATGTGTCTACTTACAACGGCTAACCAGAGGAGACCGAAGTAACTAGACAAAAAAGAATTTGATGGAGCGAATTTGGGAGGTATTTTCAAACCATAAATCGTAGTTGACCACTGTCTATCGAGAGAAGGGTATATAAGAGCGGCACGTTACTGCGATTCGCTTACGGAAGAGAAACATGGCGGCTTTACGAGGGGGTTGAACAAAAATTGAGGACGATGTAGCGAGCTATAGAAAGGCAAATGCTGATTGTAACATTAAGGTACCAGATAGGAGCAGAATGTGTCAAGAAACAAGCGGATGTTAAGGACATCTAAGTCGAAATGAAGAAAGGGGGGCACGGGCAGGGCCTGCGACGGGTAAGCAAGATAACTGCAGGTCATTAGGAGTAACAGACTAGATTCGAAGATAAGCTAAGCGTGTGAGAAGGAGGCAGAGGGTTAGGGGGCAGATGAGTTTCCTGAGACAATGTGGGGGCAGCAAGCACAAGAGTGAATTGATTGGCGAAACGTGTAAGAAGCTCTTACGCTACAGTGGGTGCCTTCGGGCGCACAACTAAAGTCATGACGATTACGACGAGAGTTCAGAGAAAAGTAGAGACCCAAATCGGACAGCAGCCTGGTATGAAACTCACTGCAGCAGGAGATTCGCGTACCAGCAAGAAATGGGGTGAATTTTTACGCAGAACGGTCCATTACATACACTTTATTAGAATTTCATTGTATAGAAACAGAGTGCCTTCTTCTCCAGGCTTATCGCCACAACAATTAGTGCAATCGTAAGAAGAAACCTTCAGGAGGTCTGCTGTTGGAGATGCGTACGCCGAATATAATGACGGCGACTACGTTTATTATAAAATGACTTCGGTATCCGCTGCCAACGGATGAATTATGAAATGTTTTTCCACCTCCACGTCCTCCCATCAAGGCGGACACTTATGGCCGGATTACCCCTAGGCCGATAGCTATGCCGAAATGGTCTCGCTACCGGGAGTCAAGGCTGTTTTAGTAGATTAGGTGCCGCTAATTGGAGGCCTACATGTGGAATATAGAACAAGGCACATCAGTTACCGAAGGTCTCCATTTTGATACTCTTCCAGACATCGATGGCACGTGCTATCTCGAATATGTCGTCGCGCATACGTTTTGTATCTCTTGGCGAGAGTTTTTCAAATTTCGTCCGAAGCTTTCGGTGTTTACATTCATTTAACAAGGAATGCCAACTCATTTTTCTGCTATACTTTTTATTTCGCAGGTATGCCTGGCGAAGAAATGTAGCAATATTTTACCGGAGCTGACGACTTTTAAAAAGAACATTAGGAAGACTGCGTAATATTTATATGTGAAATAAACTGTTCGAATCACTTCACGTAAATGATCTGGACCAGCTCTCAGCTCCATCTGAGGCACTCAAGACATGCACAGGTTTTCATGGCGTGTTGTGTTTATTAACTCTTTGGTGGGCACAACTGGGGAACAAATGCTATCAAGTTAAAAAGATTTTTCGTGAGATATTGTTCACTTTTTTTTTCAAGAAAGCCAATCCGAGAGTCGAGATGTGGTTCATTGCGGAGATAAGCAGAAAGTGGGACCCATATGTCCCACTGTCTACTTTCGCCACTATCATCAAGTGGCACCCTTATGTCCTAGCGTCCACTTGAGACAGTTTAAATTTTCTTGTAAAATGGTCCGAAGTAATTATCACGTAGCTGGATGCTACACCCAATGAACTTGTACTTTGTGCGCACTTGCTTTTTGGTAGTTCAGCACCATGGGCCCCACTGTCGCGTGCCAGCCAAGGTTGGGCGGTGAGCGTTTATCGGAGAACCGATGCTCATTCGGAACACCTGTCATCGCGTCAGCACCATTGTTAGAATGCTCTGTCAAGCTCCTGAGTAGCTCAAGTGCTTCCACATCAGTGAGACGCCTCTTATATTTAGAAAAAAATGTGCGCCAAGACGGAGGAAGCAGCAAAGCTGGTCGCGTTGGCCTTTTCCTTTCTCTCCTCCTCAGCCCGAATTTCGTTTTGCATCCCTTGCTATAGAGGGCTGTGCTATGCTTTACCTTCTCTTTCGAACACCTTGCTATGCTACACACGGCTTACGGACTTTTTTTACCTCTTTTCTTGTTTTCGTTCCTTTCTATACATTTCTATCTGTGTCTATTTCTTTCTTTGTCATTCTATATTTCTTTTCTTTCTTCCTTTCCCCTCTCTCTATTTCTCTCCTTCTCTTTCTTTCTGTCGCCTTTCTCTCTTTCTGTACTCGTTCTGTCGCCGTGACGCATCCCCCGCGGAGCGAATCGGCGAACATGTTCAGGGAGCGGAGCACAAGATCAAAAAGAGGAACGAAGAGCGTGCGCGCCGGTTCGTGATGCCGATAGCTTTCTGGGCCGCCACACAGCATAGCGAAAGGCGGAACAGCTTCGCTGTAAAACGATGCAGTCAGTACGGACCGAACAGCCACCACGCTATCGCAATGCACACAATGCCTAACATGACGCACGTGAATAACCGTGCTTTTCGTAAAACACGTACAGTTTATCTATTTATCCTTAAACATCCCATAAAACAGCTGATAGATTTTGCATAGGGATTTCTCTAGTGCAAGAAAGCCAAGATTTACTCACCCGACATGTTCGTCTGGGTCTAAATTAATACACAAAAATCCACAGAAACGGAAATGCGGACACAAAAAAGGGAAAAGTGCTCCTTTGAGTTGGTGCGTTTTTCCACCTAGTGGAAATGTTACGAAAGTGCGTAAATAATGTTGTAGTATGCGCAACAGATGAATTCAACATCTTGGATGTGGTAGCGCGAGCTCTCGTAAGGAGTTACAGTGCTGTAAACTTGGAATAAAAAGTGGGACGTATATGTCCCACTGTCCAACAAAGGGATAAATGTCAAATTTTCTTGAAATCTGGTGGAAGAACATGGCTGTGATGGGGTTCTTATGAATGAACTGATAGAATGAGTACGTTGCGTCGGGGTCGGCAACGTTCTCAAGAAAATGGCGAGGCTGTTTTCTGTTTTCTCTTTGCTTTATAGAATATACACACGAACAGAAGACACACGACAATAGGCACTAATCAAAGCACTTTACAACCTACGGGAAACACTCAAGGAAGACACACAAACAAGTATAGTCCAAGCGTAATTAAAACAGTCTCACCGGTGAGTACAACCACTGATGCGAGAGACGTCTGCGGAGGACAGGTATGAGCACGGGAATGCCGTCGTCGCAGGAAGTCGTCGAAGAACAGGGCGATGCTCAAGTATATGAGGCGACGGGGCAGGCAGGTGACGAAGACCGGGGCCGACGAAGTCACGCAGTCTTCTGCTCGGACGCGCGGATCAGGGGCCACAGCCAAACACTCGGGCGTACGTCCTATCGTGTTATTGGTGGCTGCGGTAGCTTTCCGCTGGCTCCATGAACCCGCCGTTGAAGCTTGAGGCCAAGCGAAGCAGACCGCTCCGACCCTTGACCTCTGCCAGGCACTCGGGGCAAAACCACGACCGTGACGCTGGCGAACCGTCTTCTCCCCGCTTCCGCTCGCTCGAGCACCACCTTGCCAACTTCGTCGCACTCTACTCCACGTGCACGCCTCTCTCTTGGTCTCGTGTCGCAGCCCATCGTCGTCTTCGTCTTCGTGCAAGTTTTGCCACCGCGCTTCTGCCTGACGAATTTGTCCGCCATGTCCATGTCGGCTTTGTCACGACACCATACACGACACTCGCGCACTTCTCCCATCACAATGGCATGTTGAAGGTGATGTGTTAGGCTAGCGTGAAATGTTTCGGGTACACTTAGGATGAAAGAAATCACGCCATATCCACGAAGTGAATGATGATGAGTGGGCGAAGCTCGATCGTTTTCATCCATGGCAGAAAGAGAGTGTGGTCTGGAACGCGCTTATACTTCATGGTCATCAGCGTCATCATCATCGTTATCACGTGTAGTGGGTACATTCCATTATACTGGAACGCGCTTACATTTCATCGTTATCACGTGTAGTGGGTACATTCCACTATACTGCGTCGTCCTCATCTTTATCACGTGGAGTGGGTACATTCCACTATACATGGCTATCTACCTACCTACCTACCTACCTACCACTACTACTACTACTACTACTACTACTACTACTACTACTACTACTACTACTACTACTACTACTACAACTACTACTACAGAGGAGGGACAGACCCACACTCTTAGGAGCTGCGCCCCTAAAACCGCCAGGCCTGCGCGGAACGCGCAGCACAGTCACAGCGAAAGCTGGAAGAGCGGCCTTTCTGGAGCCTTTTTTAAGCACTCTTGGGACAGCTACTACAAGCACACTTGCATGGTACCCACTATGCCACAAATCATAATTTTTGTGTAGTGTGGAAGCGTCCACTATGCCATTATTCGTCATTTTTTCGGAAAAGCGCGGTACCCGCTACACATTTGTAAGGCATTATATGCATTTTGTGGATGCTGTGGCTGACGACGATGAAGAATTATGTCTCAGGCTTTTGTAATGGGTTGGAGCATTGAACGACCCGCTGGTCACGCAATTCGCATTGTGTGACGCCTCGTTGTTACTTCACTGTTCTGAAACGCTTTATTACACATGTTAACGCGATTCCTTACGTGACATCAAGCCTGCATAGGGTCATTTTGCAACGCAGTAACTAGCACCGGCATAGCTGAGTGGTAGAGTGCTGGGCTGCCACGCAGAGGGCCCGGGTTCGATTCCCAATCAGTCATAGGGATTTTTTATTTATTAAGCTTTTTCTAATTTCGCGCGATAGTGGTTACGGACACCGCCGGCGGCGGCGGACAACTATGACGCAAAAAAATCAGGCCATATCGACGAAGTGAATGATGATGAGTGGGCGAAGCTCCGGAGGTAATCTGGTAAACCGACAATCCTCCGTAAGTTTTTCCCACTCGATCATCATAAAAAAGACCTGACATACAAACGCGGGGGTGTGGTGTGTTTATACATACAGTATATACACAGTGTTTCATTATTTACATATTGATAAAGTATATACACAATGTTTTATTATTTACATATGGAGTAGATGATTTTGTTCAAGAGCTCTACGGATTACAAGGAGGGGGTTCCCTTGATTTTGTTTTCCTCATATATGACGTTAAGCTCAGGGGAACGTTCTTTGTCGGCGTTGCCGTTTTGCCTTTCGAGGGCGAGAGCGCGTTCGCGATCGTTTTCATCCATGGCAGAAAGAGAATGTGTGGTCTGGAACGCGCTTATTCTTCATGGTCATCAGCGTAATCGCCATCGTTATCACGTGTAGTGGGTACATTCCACTATACGGTGGCTACGACAGACAACTACGGCAGACAAGCCTACGCCTTAAGGAGCTTCGCCCCTAAAAGGGCCCTTGTTGTGGTCTCATAACAGCTTGCGTTGTAAAATTATGCATATCAATCAATGAATCAATCAATCAAAAATCTTTTATTTTCACCATTTCATACGTAAGGTGAAAAAGAGAGAACTGGAGAAAAAGCCGAAAGTTCTTCGGCTTGACAAAGCTCCGGTCCCCCCAGGCAGACAGTGGTGAAGGTGGTCTCAGCACAAAAGTTCACGTTACAAAGTATACAATGGTACACAGCACTTTGGCTGCATATGAATAACAAGAAATGAAAATTTCATGATTAAGAAGGAATAAATACATAGCAACTGCAAAAAGATACAAACCGAAAAACGCTTTTTATGTAACATATAAAGTAATAATAGAAGCATGCTCTCAAAAGTCTTTTTTTTTCTTCAATTTTCTCATTCCATGTGGTTCATAACCTGCTACAAGAACAGGTCCAACATTTTAGTTTTGCTTAGTGTTAAGACGTCAACATTTTTTTTTGTTGAAGTGGTTTATTAGAAAAGGAAGTGTATGGCAAAGGCGCTGTTGTCCATATATGGGGCGGGAAAAGGGAATTTGCCATGGGACTTGACAGCGATATGAGTATGCACTTTTACTTTCTTGAAGACTTCACCTGGCTTTGTCACCATACCTCGCTTCATTTCGGGCTAGAAGATGACGTTGTGCATTTCGTGGTATTATTACTGCTGATCGTGCTAGTCTACCGTCGAACTTTGTGCATGCAGCAAAGCCTCACCATTGCGGTGGTGACTGCATCTTCTCGAGGGGCTGGTAAGGATTCCTGGTTTCCAAAATAAATCTGAAAAAATGAAAAAAAAAAAACAAAGCACCAGTTTCTGAATAGCACACATATTTCATTTGTGCACTGCAGTTGCTAGGGTAAGACCACCATAGTTAGGAGGCGGTTACGTTCTAGACGGCTCATTCAGCGGCCACAGAGGGTAATTTCGGTACTCCCCTCTCTCTTAGCTCGTGAAGCATCATGGCCAAGTACACTCTACCCGCGTGGCCTGGTCCGTACTGAGCGCGATGGGGGGAACTAACGGACTACGCGAACATCGCCAGGCCTGTTCGGAACGCGCAGCACTGTCATGGCGAAAGCTGGAAAAGTGCCATTTCTAGAACCCGTTGCAAACTCTCTTTGGGCTACTGATGCAAGTACGCTTGCAAGGTAACCACTACTCTATTAATTCATTCGGTGGCTGATGACGATGAAGAATTATGGCCGAGCCCTTAGTAATGGGTTGGAAGCATTCAACGACACACTCGTTATGGAATTCATATTGTGTGACGCCTGGTTACACAATTCGCATTCTGTGACGTCTGGTTTTTATTTTACTTTTTAACCACGTTAGATTGCGTAGGCTAACGCGATTCCGTTTCGACATAACGCTTGTAGGCGGTTTTGGTGCGCAGGAGTTCCGTGCTCTGGCATGGCTTAGTGATACAATTCTGGGCTGGCACGGACCGGACCCAGGTTCGAATATTGTTCAATCCTGGATATATTTTCTTATTAGGGGCGAAGCTCCGAAGGGTGTGGGTCTGTCCCTCCTCTGTAGTTGTCGTAGTAGTAGTAGGTAGGTAGGTAGGTAGGTAGGTAGGTAGGTAGGTAGGTAGGTAGGTAGGTAGGTAGGTAGGCAAAAAGAGATGGCAAACGCGTGAGGGGGGGAGACAGAAAATTAGGTGGGTAGATGAGATTAAGAAGTTTGCAGGTATAACGTGGCAGCAGAAAGCACAGGACCGGGTTGATTGGCGAAACATGGGAGAGGCCTTTGTCCTGCAGTGGGCGTAGACAGGCTGATGATGATGATGATGAGGTAGGTAGGTAGATAGCCACGTATAGTGGAATGTACCTACTCCACGTGATAAAGATGAAGATGACGCAGTATAGTGGAATGTGGAATGTACCCACTACACGTGATAACGATGACGATGACATCATTCACTTCGTGGATATGGCGTGATTTTAGGGTCTGTCCCTCCTCTGTTGTAGTAGTAGTAGTAGTAGTAGTAGTAGTAGTAGTAGGTAGGTAGCCACGTGTAGTAGGATGTACCCACTCCACGTGCTAAACGTGGAGTGGGTACATCCCTGCGATCCCTGCGAGAAGATATGCACTAAGATGTATATAGTTTGACCATATGAAACCTACCACGATCCTAGGAACATGCATAGATCTATTATTTGCAAATTGTCCACTGCAACCCATACAGGACCGCTATCCCTTCATTTCGCGGACCATAAAGCCGTCATAATGAAGGGACAACGCAAGCCATCCGTCGTCTAAGAACAAATAAAAGTTGATTTGTATATATACACACAGTGTTTCTCACGTCTATACATGATGATCGACTGGGTTTTGTTTCGTTTTGTTTCTTTTTTCGAGCGATAGGGGTTGCGGACACCCGCAACGGAGGCGGGGCGGACAACTACTGCACCCTTGTTGTGATGTCATAACAGCTTTCGCTGTAAAACGCAATGCACCGGCGAATCAGGTGTCACATTGGTGCTGCGGTGATGTAGAGGGTCTTCGTGGCTAGGAGGAGCCCCGCGCTGTCAGGCGGCCAATACAGAGCTAGGTTCTCGAGTTCTCGCGTATCAAGAGGTCAATACAGCATTACACACGTCAACGACAGCGATACCAACACCCACCAGGATGCTTCACACGAGAAGAGGCTGTAGCATTTCACCGGCTGCAGAACCAAACTTTCCAAAACCGGCACTTCATGAATAAATTACACCCAACTCACTATATCGATGCCTGTACCGGATATTGTCACGGGTATGGAAATGCCACTCCGGCAGAGCTGCTGAAATGGCGCCGAATGGTTGACGACGACAACGTTGCTGTTGTGGGGCCGAGTCTAGGTTGCGCTGTTGCCTTGTAATTCTGCGCGCTCTGTGCACTGTCATCTTGATCAGATCCTGACTGACAACCGCTGAATAAATACTCCCCGTTACATCTTTTTGGTGCAAGATGCGGTTCTTACAACCACCTGGCTCTGGATCTCCGCAGCGGCCGCCAACTTCGTCCAGCCACGATGCCTGAAGACGGTGCGCAGTCTTCACAGTTCTCGCAGTCCGCGCCAACTCCGTCCCGTGTGTTCCGTTCCCGCCTTCTAGACCCTGAAACTTTCTGCGGCACCGACAAAACTGACGTTGAATAATGGCTCGTCTTATACGAGTGCGTGAGCAAGCACTACAGGTGGGACGAGACGCTTATGCTGGCAGACATCATATTTTACCTAAGGGGCACGGCACGCGCGTGTTAAGAGACGCATGAGGAAGAACTGACCAGTTGGAACGTGTGCAAGCAGAAGCTCCGCTAAGTGTTCGGCCGGTCAGTTGCTCGACAGATGGCAGCCAGACAGGATCTCGCATCGTGAGTTCCATCGTCCACGGAGTCATACGTCGCCTACATTCAAGATGTGCTAGACCTGTGCCGCAAGTCCGACGAAGACATGTCAGAGGCAGACAAAGTCAGCAATGCGCTAAGGGGCATAGCTGACAATACCTTCAACATGCTCATATATAAGAACTGTGCCACTGTTGACTCCATCATCAGTATGTCGGTGCCTTGACCAAGCAGGAAGATTACTCAGCGCTTCAACCGACTCCCGAACGTCACTGCCACTTCACCGTGTAAAGATCCTGCGAGGCCAAGTCCAAATGCGAACTCTACCATCACCAGGATCGTTCGCCAGGAGCTGCAAGCCGTGGCCCCCGCTACCTATACGCCCCCCGCGCAACACGTCTTCGCAACTATCTCACTAATCCAAGTCGTCGTCCGGCAAGGGTTTGCCAATATGGGCGTGCTACTTCCTCCAACCACTAGCCTTCCACCCCAGCCCATATGCACTCCCGCTCACATCTCTGTAGATAATTTTCATTACTTTGGAGCCCTGGGTGGTTACGGAGGAACTCACTGTCAGGTGTGGGAAAATGCGTCTCACTCCACTTTTGACAGTAATGGAATCCGCACCTTCTTGTTGCTGTTATCCTGTTGTTAGTGTCCGGCCAATGTGGATTATGGTTTATTCGTTCGTGCTTAATTCATTTTGCGCGGTACTCCCAAAGGAAATATGTCTGCTATTATCTCCGCTTACCTGTCTCGCGCCTTTCGGTTTTGCGTCGTTTATCGATGCTTGAGCTTTCGTAGAAGCGCTTCCGGCTTTCCAAAGAACCCTTCTCTGGTTCAGCTCAAATTATATATTTCTTCCGTGTAGAGTCCTATGAAGCTGCATTTATATTTCTCCAGGGAAGAAAAGCTACCACATCTCGATGATGTCAGTGCGAATTATTGAAGAGTTACTGGCCCAGAGGCGGCTTTCATTGGCAATACATGGCAGCGGCGTACCTTCAATAGGCCCTCAAAGCTATTGGTAATGGCCCAATGAAATCGTGGGCTGAGGGTGTCACCTACCGTGGATAACAGGAGCTGCATATTCTTACTGCCCCTGAGATCTTTTGAATAACGCTTGTTCTACTACACTGAAATACGAAAGGCTGGTCTGCAGTGCTTGAGATGAAGTTGTTCGGCCGCTTTTATTTATTTCCGGCACCATACTCTTGTCCCACAACTAATGGAAAGCAGTAGAAGACCACGTTTAAATGAAAATCATGTCCAGGAATTAGGGACATCGCCGAACAGCGCCTCTAGCGGTCGCCCTTGGAAACATGCGCGTTTTCTATGGGAGAGCGTCGTTTTTCGCGAATAACTAATGATAGAAGTCATCTTTCTCTAAGTTCCCGAGGAAATAGGCTCTACGCAACTGTCCCGACATCTCATGGAAGCGGCAACATTAGTTATGTCCAAAAACCCGTTCCAAATTGCGGGCGAAGTTTTAAGTATGGGAGCCTATGGAAACGGTCAAATTTAGGAGGGCTTTCTGGCCACAAAAATGCGATTTGCGACGAAACAGTAGCATCGATTGGTAAGTTCCCGGGGATTTATTAACTTCAATGACTCAGCTATCACCTTGTTGCAGCAGCAACTCTTCAAATGGCGAAAAAGTTGTTCCAAAACCGCAGTTTTCGTAACAAGGTCGCGGAATTCATTGTGGTAGATATATAAACTGGGTTTTCGTCCGCAGAAACGCGTTGAAGCGATAGCCGAGCGCGTTGAACGACGAGAGATCAAAATCGCTGATAACGCGACCGCGAGTTTGCTGGTTCGATCCCGGCTGTGGTGTCCTTTTATTTTTTTTTCTCGCTTAGTCTGGAAGCCTTTCGCCAGATGGCATACGACGAAATGTAGGTAATTTCGTTTCGGTTCTTGTTTTTGTTTCTTTCTATCCGCACCAAAGTTATCGTGCAAAGAATAACTGGTTTCAGGGTATCGTACAATACTAAAATGTCTGCGCCTTTCTCGTTTACATATAAAGTATCCAGTCAATAAACAGGCAAACGCAGATAACAGGTTTTAAAAGTTGGTGTCTTTAGCTAAATGTTTATGGAGATATTATGAATATTTTTGCCTCTGCAGCTATGCATAGGAAAGGTGTATTTGTGCGACTTTTGTGCTGCCTGAAACGTATGACACAAAAGTATAGTGTCGATTGCGTGGAATTAAAAGACACAAAAATATACAAGTTTCCAGCAATCGCAGTTGTAGTATTCGCAAAGATGGAGTAAAGGTGAAGCTATTTGACGGAGTCCATTTGCGTTATGTCAAAGCGGAATTTCTTGCGTAAACCATCATGGTCGGGATATTCTGAAATACGTTGCAATAACGAATTCGTATTGTTTGTTCGTCCATAATGTCGCGGCATTTTTACAGAAGGAAGCAAGTCATGTTAAGTTTCTTGCAGACCTCGCGGATAAGAAGTTTTCTGTTAACATATTTGTCGAAGAAGACGGCTGGGCTTTTTATGAACTTTACACGTTCTAGCGCTGGTTTGATTAGTGCAAGATAGCGGGAATTCTCCTCTACAGCTTCATGCGGTGAATTAAAAACAATATATTTTATTTTTAGAGCGTAAACTCTTTGTCATTCGTCGCGTCTCATTGACCTTGAGCCGCCGGAGCGCTAGCGTGGCAGGCGTGACGTCACACCACGTGGTCCGCTGGCCAGAGGCCTCGCAGCTGCGCTATGGTGGCTAGCCACCATAGCGGCGCTGGCTTGGAGCCTCACTGTTGCGGTACCACATGACCAGGCGAATGTTCAAAGCTGCTTCGCCAGCGCTTGGTCTTGCAATGTATGGCACGTGGGCTGGGATCGTCCGTGCATGCGCTTGAGCGGAAGCGACAGGCTGAATCCACTCATCCATTACACATAGCTATGAGGCAGGCTGTGAAATCTTAAGCAATGTCGAAGTTGCCCACACAAAAACATCGCAGCCAATAGAGGCCAAAGTAGCACGTTACGGAGACGCTTAGCAAGCGCGGGCGCGTGCCGAGGTCAAAGCTACTGCAGCCCCCGCCGTGGTTAATCAACACGAACAATTACAAGCCGAAGAAGAAGCCTAACTTTAACGAAACACTGCGTCTATAATCTGTGGGAAACAAAGCGAAGCCCACGTTTCGCTCGCAATAAATATATTTAACAAGAGTTAACCGCATCCATATTTCTTTCTGTATTTGGCGCTAGCTTTTTTGAACAGAACGACTAGTGGATGTCCTTGCACTCATTATTCGCACAAATTAGGTTTTGAACCGGAAAGTCTGCGATGCATTTCAGAGTTCCGTCTTCAGCATACATAAATACTCGAACTTTTAATAAATACTCGAGCTTTATGCCAGGGTCCACCAACATTTCAGTGACGTATGTGCGTCACGGAAATGACGCTGAGAAAATGTACAAGATCAGATGTTAAGGAAAAAGTTCTGTCAACGGGAGTCGAACACGCGACCTCTCGGTTCGCAACAACTGATGTCGGGCACGATATCCACTGCGCCACGGTAATTTTTATTTTCTGTATTGCACCGGGCCACGGTCACACACTCCAGAGTCTTTATAAACGGGCCTTTATATTTCTCACTTTCCTTTCACAGTGCTTTTGGTCGGCGGGGTTGTGGCGCTTTCTGGTAGTGGTAAATAGAAGTAGTGCATCATGACTATGGCCTCCGCGATCAGATCCTGCAATGCGTCGTTGCTACGCGTCCGTCGCAATTTTTTCAACGTCTGAACACACCACAAGGTGGCGACCTTAGCCCAAGCGTCGGCGTCGCTCATAGCATCTATCTATACTAAAAATCCATACCAAAAGTATCCATCCGTACCAAACGTTCTGCGACGCGCGCCTGCCTCGCCTCGCTTTAATACGCTCGCCGAGAGAGACACAACAATTTTTATCAAAAGAATCAGTCAGCCACGTCAGGCATTGCCCGACGCCCCTAGCCGTCTGCAGGAATCCCTTCCGACACGGCAGCATCAAGGGCTTGACTGATGAGTGTTGCTGGACGTTGGGGTCTTGGCTACGGAGCAGAGCCTCCCAGGGTTCTAGAGTGTGTGAACCATGGTATTGACTCGGACATGCCCACACCATGTGGGCCAAATTTGCTGCTTGACTGCTACATTTGCACTGTGGCCGCAAAACTTCTGGATGCCACTTGCTTTAGAGTACGGGGTTTGCAAAGATCCCTGTCTGGAGAAAAATTGTGGCCGGGCTACCGGAGACACACGACGTGCGTTACATTTGCCTTTAGTCCAGCCGTGGCGTTCAATAACTCTTTAATGTGCATCGGCATTTCGACCTTATCCTGCGTTCCTTCAGCGACGTTCTTGGGGCTGTCACACAGCCTTTTCTGTTTACACTCTCACCGTTAGCTACTACAGCTACCACAAGGGTTTGTTTAAACATTGATCATGAACGTTAGTCGAAGGGATAAAGATGTACCACCAAGCGTCAACGCTGATGCATCCACGTTAAACGGTGCTATAGCTGCCAAAGAGCACTACACATTGTGCAATCTTTCTTACATCAATGTACAGTAAGCATTAAACTATACTGCAAGGACACGTTTTACTTTCCTGTTATACCGAATCCTATGATAAAGGGATCAGCCATGTTTATTTTTTTCTTTACTGAACGGAAAAAGTGGTTAGTATTTAATGGGAACGATATTGGTCCAAGAGCTGAGCCTTGGGGTACAGCTGTAGTTATTTCGTAAAACTCAGTGTGGGTATAGGCTATTTCCACTGTTTGTTCCCCTTGTAATGGGTAACTTTTGAAGAAATGGACGCACGTCCCACGAAAGCCGTAACGTTATAGTTCATTCAATAATAAGCTAGCGACACCAGTATCAAACGGATTTTTACATAGAGAAATATACGCGTAACACTTTTATGGTTAATAAAGCAATAATGGATAAGCTAAGTCCAAAACAGCTCTGTCAATTGGCCGATAGGTTTTCTAATCTCATATTGGCAGGGCATTATAGATGAGCGTATGTACTAAGGGTGCGATACCCAGTGTTTTCCTTCAACACAGCATTCACGTAAACATATCATGAAATTTTATGCTACACATATCCTACATTTGTGCTGCGAAGATTGTCGTCCCTGCCTTCCGAAGACGCACTGTAGGCTGTCTCTGGTGCGAACTGCGTATACGCTACGCTTTCGCGCCTTGCACTACAGCATTTCAAAGGAGGTTAGCGCTAAGCAGGATTTCGTGACGTTTGGGCGTTCTGTCCCAATTTCATCATCTTGTACCTGACTTGATGATATTCAAATTGAATAGCATCGCCCCTGTTCTATATTCCAGTGAGTCGATGAGTCTGTAGAAGTATTGAGTGTTTTTGTTAAACAGAGCAGGGATAGCTAAAGTAGGTTCTTGCTTTTGTCGCCTATTAGCATGCTTCGCCATGCTGATCATGTGGTAGCTTGCGGCGATCGTGGCAGCTTGCAACAGGGTGACGAAGAAAGCAGTTGACTCGAACACTGTGGGAGGCCCAGCCTCCAAGCTTGCCCCGCTACTCGAACGCTCCTGGAATATGGTCATGGTCCACAGTATTCTTACCTAAGAAAACTGCCCCCCCCCCCCCCCCCCTGCGAATGTTGTCACCTGTTCCAAATAATGTTTTTTCCCTCTCTCCCTCATTCTCGCCAAACAAGCATTCACAGAGAGATGTCCACGTGGACGAATGATACACTGTATGTATTTATTATACGCATCTCAATCCATCTCGCCAGTAGCCGCTGGTAAACTGACCGGCACACTGCCATCATGAATACTGCTCAGAATTAGACACCGTTCGGCTATCAGCGGCGAGTTTTCGCAGATTTGGGATGTCGCGTGGGAAGCAGGCGATCTTAGAGCATATTACGAATTTTTACCAATTGCGAAATCATCATCATCATCATCATCATCATCATCATAAGCCTGTCTACGCCCACTGTAGGGCAAAGGCCTCTCCCATGTTTCGCCAATCAACCCGGTCCTGTGCTTTCTGCTGCCACGTTACACCTGCAAACTTTTTAATCGCATCTACCCACCTAATTTTCTGTCTCCCCCTCACGCGTTTGCCATCTCTTGGAATCCAGTCAGTTACCCTTAATGACCAGCGGTTATCCTGCCGACGTGCTACGTGCCCGGCCCATGTCCATTTCTTCTTCTTGATTTCAACTATGATATCCTTAACCCCCGTTTGTTCCCTGACCCACTCTGCTCTGTTCCTGTCTCTTAAGGTTACACCTATCATTTTCCTTTCCATCGCTCGCTGAGTCGTCCTCAGTTTAAGTTGAACCCTCTTTGTAAGTCTCCAGGTTTCTGCTCCGTAGGTAAGTACCGGTAAGATGCAGCTGTTATATACCTTCCTCTTGAGGGATAGTGGTAGACTACCATTCATGATTTGATAATGCTTGCCGAATGAGCCCCATCCCATCCTTATTCTTCTAGTTATTTCACTCTCATGGTTCGGCTCCGCGGTTACTACCTGTCCTAAGTAGACGTACTCCTTTACAACTTCCAGTGTCTCGCCACCTATCGCAAAGCGCCGTTCTCAGCCAAGATTGTTCCACATTACTTTAGTTTTATGCATAATAATTTTCAGACCTACTTTTCTACTTTCCGTATCCGTATCAATTGCGAAATACCGATGGACAAAAATTTGCAGTATTGAAATTAATTTATTCGCTAACGTTACGCGTAGTCATGCATAAGTCGCTATTACACGATGGGTCATTTTCGCTGCATTTGTTGCTTCGCGTCAGGGGCAGGTGCTGTGGGCATGACCCAGAAAAATTCGACCAATCATAAGCAGCTAGCGACCGATGCGGCAGCGAAGCGGGGTAGGTTAGTGTTATAATCGCCCACATATATCGAAATAAAATTTAAACTTACACCATTTCCATAGGGTTATTTACTTGGAAGGACAGGAGAGGGAGCAGCAAGGAAACATTTGCCCACTTTTCCCTTTCCCCCTCTGTCAAAAGTAGGAGGGCAAAAAACGACACCTAGTATGTATATTCGTAGTCATCCATATTCTTATACAGCGCGCTCAATGTGGTTTCCATTAAAATGACTCGAATGAACTTGCTCCTCTTCCCCACCAAGGCTTTAAATTAGATAACTTTTACAGTAAAAAAAAAAAAACAGTCGTCTCATTCTTAGAGCTTCTCACAAGTATATTGACTTGTAAACCGCATGCTTTCTTCAAAATATGAGAACTGGACATATTAGAGGTATAGTACAAGCTTCGTTCTCTTTTAATTTACAACGCCGAACTCGGACTATAATGTTTGCCGATGGAATGCCCAGATTGAAAACAGGTTAAATGTGGTGCGCACCGGGTAAGCATATTGGAATTTTTTTGCGGAGCTGTTATACGCTGGCTTCTGGCCAAATAGTGCGTGCGTTTAGAGGGTGTGTACAAAAAAGTCTCTTCGACGAAATTGAATCTGAGTACAAAGGGAGAGTGCTGGGTGAGGTGCGAAGGGCGCTGACGAGAGAGGGGCCAGGTGCCCCGTAGGCCTGCCACGCAACTGGACGTGTGTTTGTCGCGTACCTCTACTGTCGCAGTGAACCACACGTGCGTCTGCGAGGGTCATTCTCACTCCAACATTTTCACCTTCATTTAGCGGCAGTGGTACGCCCGAGGAACAAGGAGCTTACGAGGAAAGACGCCAACAGCAGCGAGAAAGAACGCGCCTGAGACGCCGAGTGGAATCGACGACGGCGACAACGCTGCCGATCGTTTCGCCGGGGACAAAGCGTGGTTTCGGCGAGTCTTTCTTCAGCATAAGGGAAGGAGGGGGACTTAAAACGATGGCGCGATGCTTCTTGTCAGTGATGGTGATGGCATCCCGTGCAGCGATATCGCGGTGCCATACCACACAGCTACGTTGGTCGCACAACTTCACAGAGTACAGTCGCACTCAGTATGACTTGCAACACGGGAGCGCGTGGCCTCACGGGTTCAAAGTTTGCGCATGGCTTCAACTTTTTTAGGGGCGAAGCTCCTTAAGCCGTGGGTCGTGCGTCCTCGATGTATGTAGTTGTAGGTAGCCACCTCTCGTTTAGTTCTTGGAATGTCCGCTAGATGGCGGTACTTGTATATGATGAATATATTTAGGGGCGAAGCTCCTTATGGCAGCTCCTTATGGATCGTGCTGCTTGGCGGACCATGGACGACGACCGGTCGTTGAAGTTTGAATAAAATTTCACACACTCTATCGCTTTGATTACTGCTGGGCGAAACCACTGAAGATTTCACGGTGTAACCATGATTGCTTCAGTCACCATAACTCTCATCGACCCTTTAGTATCAACGCGCCCGATCTCACGTCGGTGATGATGTACCGGGCAGAATTCACGGAAGATTCACGGTTTACCGATGAACCTCCGCAGCTTCGCCCACTCATCATCATTCACTCCGTGGATATGCTGTGTTTTTTTTTTATTTCAACAACCAGATATTATTTTCTTATTTGGGATCCTACCCAAGTGAGAGAAACGCGTTTAGTAATGGAAATAAGGGCTAGTGGAAGCCACGCGCAATCTTTCAACTGGGGAGGCCACGCGCTCCCTTGTTGCAAGTCATATTGAGCGCGAGTGTACAATGGCTCTGAATTTTCTGATTATAATGTTCATTGACAAGTTCGCAAGCAGTGATAACAAGGCTAAATTTACAATCCATGCAGATAGCACCAGGTTATACGTTCGTGGGAATCATAATAGGGATATTGGAAGAAGAGCTAATGAGACCCTATTTTCTGCAATTTGTCTTCATCCAAACAACTTAAAATTACCATACCGAAACTCAGGAAAGAAGTGGAAATTTAAGGGCTCTATTTGCTTTGTTAGACACAATATTAATCAGAACTTACAGACATTGATGCCATGGAAAGTACAGACGATGTTAATAGTAGTAATTGTAATGTAAATATGAAGAAAGAAAAGAGGATGAAAAGATAACTTGCCGCTGGCAGGGACCGAACCTGCGACCTTCGATAACGCGTCCGATGCTCTACCAACTGAGCTACAACGACGGTCATCCCCCCGTACATTTATGGGGTATATTGGGCGCGAGGCCCACCACTGGAGGCGCGGGCGCTGCAATCGCTGTGACGTACAGGGTTGGATCACGTGATCTTGGCTCGCTCTGGCGAAGGGAAGCGGACGGTTTAATGCGTTGTTTTTAACCACGACTTCGCGGTGTTTTCACTTTTGAACGGCGTTGTTTTGCTCTCACTTCGTGTGTGCGAACTTCTGGAGACTACAAAATCCTGAAAAAAAGCAGTAAATGTTATCGGCGGTGTGGTACTATTCTGCTCCGTGCCACAGTGCGCACCGTACGCGAAGGAGCCAGGCGTACGTGATCTTTCCCTTTTACCCCTACCCTGCTTTGCAAGAGCATGATGCCGCTGTCGCATGTCTTTATTTGATTTTATTTCAAGCTCACCGCTTTAAAATGGACATCGAGCACGAACGTTCACATAAAAGCAGAAAGTTTCAGTTTCCGCGCGGGAGCCTCGTTCGCAACGAAAAATGAGTGTGGAAACAGTTCGGTTATGTATGTTTTAAAATACGACGTAGCAACATGCGTACAGTGGGAGTTGCCGTCAATACGTTTAAGAATGCGTGCCCTTGCTGAGTTGTCAGAGATTCAAAATAAAGCCGAAAAGTCCAGTTGTTTTCCCGTTCCGCTATCTTTACCCTATTCCAGTCTATTTCGTAGCCAGTTGCTTCTGCGTGTTCGGCCAGCGCGTTCGACGAAAGCTTTTTTCTTACGTCATATACATGTGCCGCTTGAGTCTTTGCTAAAAGTTACTTCTCTCGCCGAGGTAACATTTACCACAGTCTGCGCCACCCTCCTTCCCGGGTGTCCATGTTAGTTCCCATGTGTGTTCTCTAATAATAATAATATCTGGGGTTTAACGTCCCAAAACCACCATATGATTATGAGAGACGCCGTAGTGGAGGGCTCCGGAAATTTTGACCACCTGGGGTTCTTTAACGTGCACCTAAATCTAAGTACACGGGCCTCAAACATTTTCGCCTCCATCGAAAATGCAGCCGCCGCGGCCGGGATTCGATCCCGCGACCTTCGGGTCAGCAGTCGAGCGCCATAACCACTAGACCACCGTGGCGGGGCCATGTGTGTTCTCGACCCGACCACACGGGTTTCCGTCCGCAAATTCAGCTCACGGGGTTCCTTGCCTGTAGATTACGCCTGTATACTATAGAATGCGCCCGCAGCCACTGGCACTTGTTCTTCTCTGTGTTATTTTGAGCTACAGGCGAAAACGTGGTCAGCTTCGAAAAATGATTCCCCTTCCAACAGCTGCCGCGAAATATCATACAGCTCATGAATGAAGCTCTGGACACTGGTATTTTCACTCAAACGTGAAATTGTCATTTAGATCACGGTAAGTAAGACCTCGCAGCATGCTCATTAAAGGACGCGAAGTAATACGGTCGGCTGGCACACGGTGCATTTGCTATCGTGATCGAGCCCGGTAGGGATCGAATTTTTCGATTGCGATTGACCCCTTTGTAGAAGCTGTAGAACTGAGCCAATCATCCAAAATTCTCACCCCTTGTGTGGCTCGATTGCGAGCGAATGTGCACCGTGTGACAACCGTCGAAAATTTGCGCAATAAGGGGCAACAGATTAAGATCGTGCCGCAGAGAAGATTTTGCTCGTGTGAAATTTTACCTATAGCTACAACTCTGAATGAGCCACGTGCGTGCGTGTGACTCTCTTGCGTTTGCCTCCAATCAACAGAAAAGTTGCGGCTGCATGCAGCTGTAAGAATGCTCGGTTTCTTTCCAAAAAGCGGGGAATCCGCTTGCGGTGTGCTAAACAGGAATGTAAATTTGCGCATGCTTGTCGTGTCAACCACGGCCCGTTTTTGGATGCAAACCTGCAATGAATGATGTAGCACGGCTGTGCTCATTTCTTGCAGCAAAAATGTGTTTGATGTTTCAATTCGACACAGCATCACTCGTTAGCCTTTACAAAAGCTGTGCGCTCGGACCATAGCAGACGACGCCGGCAATCAGGCTTTGTGAGAAGCGTAAAATTTTTTCGGAGTAGTTATTTAGCATTTCGTACAGTCAGTGAAGAAACCGCAGCAGTACTTTACTGATTTCGTCGAAGTGAAGTACAACAAGAATCATAAAATAAGGAGACGCGAAAGTGGCTGCGGTCTGTGCGCGAGACGGCTGGCGGAGCAATCCAACCCTGCACGTCACAGGGATGCCTCCGCATGGTGGCGCCACGGTATGTCCTCGCGCCCAATATAGATTTTAGTCAGTTTGAAGATAGGTATCGACATGCTCAGAAACGACCTGTATATGAGATATTGAAACGTTCTTTTTCTTTCAAAGCCACCGCTTTACCATCTTCACCTCCCCGGCCCTTGCGGGACTAAATTGCGTGAATGCGGCCCGCCGATGGAAGCGAGTTTGAGACCCCTGCTTTAAAGACTCACCGATAAGCGCGTCATAAAAGTATTATTTGGGTGCTAGCGAGGGACCTTTTAAGAAACATTACGATGTAAAAATCTAAGTACGTGTAAAGAAACAATGACGTAAGTAGCAGCAAAGAAACCAGACGAGCGCTAACTTCAATCTCGCTTGTACGCGTTCCTGGTTCTAATCGAAACTGGCCGAAATAGCCGGGTCTCAAACCAAGACCTGATGCCGTTGTGCAGACCGCATAGACAGTGCAACAAACAAGCGGGTTTTACGGTCGTGTACATCTAAATATTATAGGGGGTTTTACATCACAAAACCACGATATAGTTATGAGGGACGCCATTGTGGAGGACTCCGGAAATTACGATCATCTTGTGTGCTTTAGCATGCACTGTCATCGCCCATATAGCATTTCACCTCCATCGAAATGCGACCGCCGCCGACGGGATAGAACATGCAACTTTCAGGTCGGAACCCGAGCACTGTAACCGCTAAAACACCGCGGCGGATGGTCGTATATATGAATATAATTGGTTTTATTACGCTTTCACACAGTTAGCAAAGAGGCGAAGACAAGCTGTATACCATGTACACAATGACAATATTATTTCGGACGTCTTTTATTATGTGCGCTAGAAACGTCAAGAGCGTTGTTTAAATAAAGCGTCTTATTTAAAATTCCTAATTCCAGAAGGTAATTGAGCGATCTCGCGCTTGTCATCAATTTCGGCCTTTATTTCTGCTCCTCCTCGAGCTCTAAAAAATACTGTCACTGGCAGTGAATATGGCACGGCCCGTTGCCGTCACGCTATATAGCGCAAAATAATTCATTTTTAAAGTGACGCCAACAAATATCAGGGACGTCATGTCTGTTTCTGCATATTTTCAAACCATCGCCATCTCACAGGCTGATATTTCCTTGAAATTTGCGTTTTTATATGAAGAAAACGGCAGCGACGAAAGGACATCCTCACTTTCTCCAAGATACCGGCGGGGGCCGACGACTGCACAATCGGACGAAATATATTGAAAAGAACGAGAGGAAGGGCCGCACGCCCTTTCGATATTCAGCGTTTTTCAAGCGCAGCCAAGTGAGCTGTGTACACGCATTCGTTGAAAAAGAACTGCTGATTCACTTTCGAGCATGCAGCCGACCGCCTGCCGTACGCCTTGCTCTTATCAGTCAGCGATCACGGTTCGTTCTCGGTGGCGATAGTGGATATTTTTTTTTATGTATACATTGTCGCTTTGTCTGCCGCGCGGCCTGCGTCACGGCGCCAGTTTTGAAAGTTGAAGGTCTGTACGCCACGTGGTGTGAAAAACGGTGAACTAAAAGCGATGTCCCGAATTCCTGGGTACGTACAAAGTATGGGAGCCAGGACATGTTCCTTGTTATCATCTTGCTGTCCGTGCGCCTTGTCTATCCCTTCTACCGTACACTCGCGTATTTTGATGATGCAAGTTTATGACAGTGGCAACTGATGGAGAAATACCCGCGCCACGTAAGCAGGGCAAAACGTCGGTCTTACACCCACCGGCTGAAAAATATGAGAAAGGTACTAAATGCGCTAATCAATATAACTCACATTGTTCATGCTAATGGGTGTTCTTGGCCGCATATGTC
Organism: Rhipicephalus appendiculatus; assembly: GCA_030522465.1. Lineage (NCBI taxonomy): Eukaryota > Metazoa > Arthropoda > Arachnida > Ixodida > Ixodidae > Rhipicephalus > Rhipicephalus appendiculatus. The sequence continues at coordinate 194,538 of JALIZH010020203.1, forward strand.
GGGTATTCATGTGTTTCCACAGTATCTGTTTCGGCGAAGATGACTATTACACTTGAAATACGGGCATTAAGAGATACTTTGCACGTCCACAATTGTGCACATTGAGCACATCCGCGCAAACGTTCATAGACGTCAGACTCTGTAGTATCGCAAGACGCGTAGCACCACGTCTAGGAGGAAAAAAAAGGAATTGAGTAGTGCAAACTCTGACTCCCTGACAAATATTGCTGTGGTAACAGGCGCAAAAGCGAGTGTGAAACAACTGTTAGAAATATTGCATGTGTTATGGGCCTTTAACACACAGAAATAGAGTCCTGAACTTTTTCCGCTAGTCGGACGGGCCAGCGAACCGCCATGAAATGCTGCTCAAACTTTAACGCCATGAAGAACCATGAGTTGCTTGCTGGATCTCTCACCAGAACCATTACAACAACGAAAGAAAACGCGACAGCTCCCCGCGCTACGAAAAAAAAAATCGGTAGATCCCACACATTGTGGGAATAGATGTAATGCAAAGCAGCCAGCAATAAGCATATCAGGCTGTGCATAACATGCATGCCATGATTTACATGTTAGGACATGTCATTTATGTTCGTCATACAGTCACGTCGCGTAATTCCAATCCTGATGTATATCAAGCTAGCGAACTGGACGCAAGCGCACCACGAGCATGGCATGTAAATGGCGTTGTACATGACATCCATATCATTAGTTTCATGTCATCAGTTCCCACTTGAGTTCGTCATACAGTCAAGTCACCCATTACTAAATTCGGTGCATATCAAGCTTAGCGAAACGGCCGCGAGCGTGCCATGAGCGTAGCCTGCAAGTCATGTTGCACATGACATGTCATGATTTCCATATTACCAGTTGTCATTTGTGTTCGTCATACAGTCACGTCACGCAATCTCAAATTTGGTGTATATCGAGCTAGCGAAGCGGCCTTCAGCGCACCATGAACGTGGCGTGTATATCATGTTGTATATGACAGGCATGTCATGATTTTTGTATTATCACCTGGCATTTATGTTGGTCATTATAAATGTCTCATCATACCAATTTTTGGATATATCAAGTTAAGGAAAGGGCTGAAGGAACACCACGGCTATGGCGTGCAAATCATGCCGTTCATGACAAGTTATTCATGATTTTCATGATATGACCAGTCAGTCATGTTCGTCACAGTCATGTTATGCCATACCAATTTTGATATAAATCAAATTAACGAAGCGGTCTGGAGAGCAAAAAGTCGTAGGCGGCTAGATAGATAGATAGATAGATAGATAGATAGAGAGATAGATAGATAGATAGATAGATAGATAGATAGATAGATAGATAGATAGATAGATAGATAGATAGATAGATAGATAGATAGATAGATAGATACGCCCAAAGTCGCCGACGTTCACTAAGAAATGCTTCGCATTTAAAACAAAACATGGCTAATCCCTCCGTCATAGGAATCTGTATAACACGACATCGCAACGTGTCTCACAGACGTAGTGCTTATTTTGTAGTGACATATGAGAGCTTGTACAATGTCTATTGGTGGTTGGCAGCTATAGCACCGCATAACGTGGATGCACCCACGTTGACCCCAGTGGCACATCTCCATCCCGACGACCAACGCCCATGATCATGATTTACCCGTTGTGGTAGCTGAAATTGTTAACATATACCTGGACACATCGTATCGTGATCCCGCGCAACGATGACATCAACAATTACATATTAAACACTGGTACTCAATAAGCACTTCTTAAAGCACCGTCGAGGGGAAGAAACGGCACGGGTGTGCGCTCTAGAGTAACATACACCGGTGCACATGCATACACTACCACCCTGCGCTTCAGCTACATAGGAGGCGGAGGTTCGTAGCTTGAGTCCCGCTGGCCTCTGTCTCGCTCCACCAAGGCACCGCATTCGCCCATCGACATCCTTGCCTTTCTCAAGCACTTACTTCAGCAGTTTCATTCGTCGGTGCTAGAGCACTCCGAAGCATTCGAATAACGCACTCGAATAACGTTGGTGCATGCGAAAGCTGTGCTACTCCGACAATGAGTGGTCACAAGCTAACATACTAGTTCCCGGTATTAACACGAAGCGAAAAGCGATGAACGTAACTGCATCTAAGGTGACTGTCCAATGCTAGCGCAGCCTGTGTTTTTCGCTCGTATTGAGACGTTCTAACCATGGCCTCCGATATTGCGAATCTCGGAGGCCATGCTTTAATAGCGTCTTGGCCAAATCGTTTCCTATCGGCGTTACTAAGTGTCATGCCGCTCTACTTCCCTTCCCTGCTCACAGACGGCGCCACCCCACCACCCCGCCAAGCCCCTTCAACGGAAAGCGCCATGCTAGAAAGAATGTGTGACATATAAGGCGCATTTAGGCCCTGTCCTGCATTTGCCTCGCTAGTTGAGCCGGCAGCAGACCGGCCGCTTATCGTCGCAGTTCGGGAGGTTCTAGGTTTGATTCCTGGTAGCGGAACTTTTTTCGTAAAGTTTTTGATCTCATCTGTCATTGTCTATTTTATCAATGTCATTCATATCCGTGGGTGCTATTCTGGACATTGTCAAATACCGCCATGTTGTCAAATTCCGCCATTAGCCTGATTTGATTGGTCACGCGAGGTCATTCGTCTTGTGGCGCTGTAATAGCGTTACGACACAGAAATTCGCGATGACGTAACGTGAAAAAAAAAAGTTTTTTTTCCGAAGAAGCCCTTCACCGTGCTCTGCCATGTATAAAGAAAGGTTTGGACTGAATAACGAAACCGAAATATGGTACTGAGCTGTGCGTACGATGATGTTGCGGTTTGTCGAAACTACTGCTCGCTTGACGAAGAACCGCCATGTCTGTAACATGATTGGACATTGAACTCATGGTGGTCGTTGCGTCACAGGGCCTCACTCTTTGTCACGTCAATTTGACGTTGCGTGACGTAGCGTACCGCCATATTTGCTGCTTAAAATGTGAGAACGACGAAGTGCCCCAAATTGGCCGCCATTTTGTTGTAAATTGAGTTGCTCGCGGTTGCTCGTTCGATGTGTCGCCTCCCATACGTATGAGTAGAGGTCATTCTGTAAATTGCTTTGTTAACATGTTTCGGTTCATATTATCACAAAGTAGTGTATGTAAAGTTTGCTTGTAAAAATAAAAGCTTGTTACTTCATTTGACTTGTTCGAAGTTGTGGTTCTCGCCGCAAGAGAACGCCTCATATGCGACAGAAAATGGCGCTGTCCTGCGTCGTGTGGCAGTTGGAGGTGCAGAAGCGAAAATAATTCCGCGATAAGCGCGATACTTTTGCAATGCCCGATGAATCGTTTCGACTGCGGTGCCGGCTGACGACAAGCATAGTGCGATGACTGCGCGGGAAGCTTCGCCAGGACCTGGAGAGGCGGCGTACGGGCACGAAGAACAGCCCCGACCATTGATCTGCAAGAGCTTTGCGCCCTTCGCTTCATCGCCACCGGCATTTACCACGGCGCGATCGCAAATGACGAGGCCGTGGCGACGAGCCTGTCCAGTGCGAGTCGCACGATTAATGCTGTCGGGGAAGCGATCGTCGAGCGCGTCGGCGTTATGTGGATCACCTTCCCTGCCAGCGCGGAGGAGCCGACCGCGGCGAAGGAAGGCTTCGTCCACATGGATTAAGGTCTCAAGGCTGCCTACTTTTCGAGAAACGACTTGTACACCCTCAACGTCATAGTGGTGAGGACAAATTTCATCTTATTTAAAGTAGTGCATGCCGTTAGTAGAGAATGCGAAGGAGGAACTGAAAGACAGCTTTTGGCCACTGTCCCATTTTTTAACATTTTCCGTGGCTCGAACTTCAGTGATAGTACAGAACGCAGTATTCGCGGTAAACAACGTTTACGTCCCTATTTAGCTTCGATAGAAGTGACTTGATGACACACACAGAAAAAAAGGTTCATCGTGCTTCATACGTGATCGCGGTACATGCCTTGTATTGAAGAGATGCAATTCATGAAAGGAAACCAGACGTAATGGGTGCGCCCCAATTTGACAAACATTGATATGCAGACAAGCAGTAACTGCCACGTATGAAAAGAGAGATAGAGCTGTCGAAGCTGCGCTTCAAAATCAAATGTAGAGAAATAAGTTCGCTGCACCACTGAATTACGGTTGTACTGCGTGTGGCTGGCTGTATTGCTGTTGCCGACTTTCTTCCACTGCACACAACACTTTGCAGGTATCTGACCAACGTTGCGGAACACTGCTCTCGTACCTTGAGTTTGTACACATCTTTGCGTGGAGGGCGTCTGCTTTGAGCCGGTGCTTAGGCAGTGGACGCCGTGGTAGTTGATAGGTATGCAAGCTTGAGAATGCGTGTATGGTGTTTAATGTAGCAAAGGCATTAGTCATGGTTCTTTTATTACTTGCTGCGTGGTTCCCAACTTCTAAAGTTTGTTTTATCCTCTTAATTTCTGCCCCATATGTGAGTACTGGCAGCATACCCCAGTTGCATAGGTCGGCACTTTAAGGGAGTACTCACTCAAACTCACTCACCACAATTTTTTCAGCCATCCCACTCACTCACGTTCATACTCACGCCTACTCACCCTCATGAGTGCTCATTCACGTTCACACTCACTACCACTCACACTCATGAGTTCTCACTCACGACCACTCACACTCATGCGTTCACACTCACGACCACTCACACTCATGAGTTCTCACTCACATTTACACTCACACTCATGAGTACTCACTCATACTCAACTCACCACGTTCAAATGAGTATGCGTGAGTTGATTGCACGCAGGAGTGAGTGTGCCGAGCTATGCCCAGTTGTACACTATCTTCTCTGGTGGCGGCGGTGTTCCCGTGATTGAAAAATCTCTCAGGCACACATCTTACAAAACAAATCGTACTGAGAACCCTGGCAGCACACAATAATCCATCTCGTTCTCAGTGTATAATTGCAACTTGTCTTTCTGTGGTCATGGGAAAGACTGCTAGTGCAATAGAAAAGTCAAGCATGAAAGAAACTTCCATGACGACATCGTGTGCTCCTTTATTATAAAGTGGTGAAATAGTATAAATAGTAAACATGTCACGATACAGAAATGAAATGCTACATTCAGAGGCTATTTTAACAGAATGGATGAAATTGAACTGTCTTAAATGTGCCTTTACAGAAACAAATCATACGTATATAGAGGACAGCTTCTATGAAAAAAGAAATACAAATAAGCAAGCACAGCCTAGTGCTATACAGAAATAAAATGATTTAACTGACTTAACTCAAAGGTACTTCAGTCATGGTTCATAAAAATAACTAAAAACAATCCGAACCATTGCAAAAAAAAGTCTGCTGTCACTTTATATTTACAGCATAAGCACAACAAAACCAAGGGAAACCAAGCCTTGAGTGCACTGCCCGCCTGCGGCGACGCCCCCACAAATCAGTCCTATTCAAAGAAATGAAAGCACTACACCCTCTTCACCGAAGTCACTCACCCCCTCCTGGTCTATGAAAAAAAGTTAAAGGTTGCACTTCAGCATCTTCATTGTCCTTCCCCCTGACGAAGAAATCGAGCTGATTCCAAACCGTTTGGAAATTAACCCATTTTTTTTCATTGGAGCCTTTCTAAAGCCGTAATTAGCCAACCCAACCAGACAAGCAATTTTGCGAATATCTCTATCTGTTGAAAAATGAAAAGCCAGTACATATTGCTGACACAGTACCTCGTAAAAGAAGTGAGAAAGGTATGGTACATATTGAAGTATATATTTATGTTATGCTAATCAGAACACTGTCCTGTGCAGGACTCAGTGCATAACCTCTGCAACCTTGGCTGCTTGTCCCCAACCATGGAGTACATCCTGCGGGATCCCCTCCTGCCCGATTCAACCGCGCCCATTGATCACTGTGATGCGTCGTGGAACAGTGTGCTGGAGTCCTCACGGCCCACTTTTGGTGCGTGCAGAGGTACAGAGCACTACTATGGCCCACTCTACACGTCAAAGATCGTCGCAGTTTGCGTGGTGCTTCACAACCTCGGTGTTCGGCAGCAGCTGTCCGAACCAGACAACATTCCTGGCACTGATCCCGAATGAGAAGATGCGGACCTTTACAGCAACAGTGACGATCCGGCATCAGTAGGCGGGACCACCTTCTGCAGCGGTTCACAGCTGGGCACCCCTGCATGTGACAGGATTATATTCCTGCGAGATCTGTGCATAAACATGAAACACAAGAAGCGCTTTTTTTTTCTCAAAGCAAAGTAACCACTTGCATTGTGTTCGATCCTGTGCCTATCACCTGTACTTGTGTTCAAGAGGAATGGTAGACTGACAAAAGCTGCTTCCTTGTTTACGGCAAGGTGGCCGCTTGCCCTGTGTTTCGTCTTATACCTATCACATCTACGTGTGTTCTTGCAGAAATTGTATTCTGACAAAAGCTTCGTTGTGTCCTTTCGTTGAGAGCATGCTAATTGTACCAGGCAGTTAAGCAAAAACATGCTCATCTCTGGCGAATCATCGTAGGACTACTTTCTTGAGGCCATAGTAACTCTGGAAAAAAGCCCGTGTTATTTTATACCGGTGCATGCAACCTCGAACTTCATTCCAAAGCGTTGTTTCCAGTACTTTATTCACTCTGCGAACCCAGTGAAAGACTTTCCATTACATATGATGGCTGTACGAATCTCACAGGGGCTGCTCAAAAGCTCTTATTCATTTAGTAGCCACTCCAACATGCAAGAGCACAAGCTTGCTCCTGTTGGAGGTCTATGTAAATATTTAGAGTGCACAAAACGAACCAGTACAGAAAGGGGTAACGCGGACAGAGTGCTGTGTCATTCCTTTCTGTCCTGGTTTCTCTTGTGCACTAAAAAAGTTTACATGCAAGAGTAATGTGTAATATTTTAGAATATGCTGCGAGGCAATTTACTTTCTTCTGTAATGATTTTCCAAGTGCTTTGACGAAATCGCCTTGATTTTTTTATAGCTCTTGAACAACAATATTATGATCCGTCTTTGCAATAATAAAAAGCCGTCAAGTTGTCTCATTGTTTACATCATTGTCTCATCATTCACTGCTGCCAACAACAAAGGGTGCGTCTAATATTGTGCCAGCCAGTTTTGAAACAAGTACATGTACAAAAAAGACCTTTCTTTGCATGCAGTTTGTACATTTCATAGTGCTACCAGTGCAAAGTAACATCAACTGCGTAAAATACAATCCCTTTTCTTTATCTGAGGCCGTAATACACTTCTTATTCGTGTGTTGTAAGCAAGATTCACCTCAAGACCATATCTTTCAGATTGAATTGATCGTGCGTTACATGGTTACATGAGGTCCTGAAACTTATCTGTTATTGCACGATTGTAATTTATTTTGCAGTAGTCCGCAAGCATCCTTATCAAAACATATAACACCATCTCAATGATCACGACAGTTCAGGATCATGGTTTCCGCATCGTAAACAAATAGCACGACTCGCTGTAGGGCTAGTTGGCATACTTCAAATAAACTGGGCACTGAACCGCCGCCACAACAAAAAAGACAGAAGAAACAGAAGGGGCTTTATCAATACTTGCAATGCTGTGCAGCTCCTTATCTCTTCACTATCGGTAGCGCCTTTGGACGCCACAGGCCTTGGGAACACGGAGCCGACGTGCACAACTGTAATGATGCCGGCGTCGCCGAATCAAACGCATCTCCGCCTGTTCTCCTGAAATAAGCACGTGCATAGCTGAAACGTCAAGACCACCGAATTGAAACGCAAGCTTACCTGATTGCGCTGCGATTCCCCACCTCGGGATCACGCTGCCACCACTTTCCTTCACCGGCGACGGCCTTCTGCTGGGGCCCAGTCGGTAAAGGCGCTCTGTCAGCGTCTGTCACAGCTCCCGTCGTACCAGCGGCAGCAAGTCGCCTTCCAATTATGGGGACAATCAGTAATAAAATCCAACATCGCGGCCCACTGTTCGGCGCTCAGTCAATGCCGCAGCAAACAAAACACCCCACACAATAACGATGCACGCAATGTCGACGCTGGCTTGACTGGTTCGCTTAGTGGCTAGAAAAGTTGCTATGGCAGCGCTAAATTGCAGACGATATCGTCTGCTTTACGACTTTAAAGCCACACGCTTCACTTTCGTTTTACTTTCTTGTTGTTGTGTTTTCAATTAAAGAGTAAAAGTGTTACTTAATTGCACGTTTCTTTGTATTTCATGACGCCCTTACGTCACGTTTCGCAAGCAGTTCGTGCGTTTTCGTCACCATTGTGTACACGTCACGCCTACGTAAAATTCGACAGAAAATGGCGGAAGTCCAGAATAGCACCCCGTGACAGAAATACGTCACTGACGACATCGCATAAAGCGCTTTCGTGTTGAAGAACGCCGCCATCAAGGCTATCTCTTATGTTGTCAATTGCGTGGACGTAAAAAATTGCACAACAACGTTCAGTTTTACTGATTTACATAGCTTCCGTATGAAGCAGGAAGGCGAGAGGGTTGAGTGGGGGCCGTTGAACCTGCTGAGTGAGCGAATTACTCGCATTGTCCACAGTCGGTTTGAGTTTGATTCTATTCAACCACGTGAAAAGTACATGAAAATACGCTGTATGCATGGTTTGGTGCGAAGAGAAAAAAGCTGCTTTTCACAACTTGACTGGCCCTTAACCCAGAAAAAAAGCAAAATAAAAATTACAAAAATTACAAAAATTAAAGGTTCGCAGGCATCGGGAAGCGACAATACAATGAGCACGCGCATGTGGCCCGTGGCAGCAAATAGTAAAATAACAACTCCGGAATACATACAAAAATATTCAAACAAAGCAATCTATGAACGAAGGAAACTAAGTAACTATTACAGAAATCGCCCAACATTCAGCACATCCAATTTAACACGTCAGTTTTAGAAGACATACGCAGATTATCAATCCTTAATTTCTATTTGTTCATCGCACTCGGAAGACGGTAACGTAGTGTTTCGAAGCCATAGTTAGTGCGGGGACATGGTACATGCCAAGTCTCCCTATACCGAGTAAAGCGACTGGCAGGACTTGGTTGCAACGCGGTCAAAGTGCGTAAAAGGATACTTCCTCTTCGTATTTCTGATTTAAAGGCTGCGAGAAGCTGGTTTTCATAATAACTGGTAATTCTTAAAATTCTATATTTTGCAAATATTGAAGCACTGCGTGCGTTAGGGTACGTGCACACTGGCGCAAAGCGTGCCGCGGCGGCGTGCCGCCCTTCGGCGCCTCTTCTCGGCAAGCAGCGGCACGCTGTCCACATTGGCGGCGCCGCGTGGATAGCGAGACAGGACTGGACATGTCGAAGTACGCGGCGCGCGCCCCCATCGGTGCGCGGCCCCTCCGCGAAAGACGGAGAGAGGTGGTGTAGGGGAGCAGACGACGCCCGGGTGAGGAGGAAAAGCAGGCGCTCATTGGTGGGTTGCTTGCGCGGCAAGCGGCGGCAGCGGCAAAAAATTGGCCGCGTATCTGCGTGCTTCGCTGCAAATGTCGTCGAAAGACGATAGTCTTGTGCCGACTGCACTGCATGAGCGGCATGAGTACCACAATTTAATAGCTGGGCTAGCCGCTGGGCTCGTTTTTCGGACGTTTTCCGGGCGCGCTTAGACGGACGCCGGCGTTTCTCCGCTGAAATTTGGTCGTCGGTCTTTTCTCTGCGTTCTCTGATCATGTCTTGTAGAGTGGGTCGTATTTCATCAAGCGGCCATATATGTTTTGCCTTGCCTGAGACAGCGCTCTTCTACGATGAATCAGCCGCATCTGGCTGGCATTGATAAAACAGAAGAGGACGCCATCTACAGCTCTACCGGGGAACATCGGCTTGTGTTGAACAATGCTGCTGCCATGTGGCAGCACCACAGCCAGCCACAGCGTCGAAGTTAAATCACTGGGCGGAGACTTGTTTTGTACACAGCAGCGCCGCGTAATAAACACTAGGATCTTTATAATTACGTATCTATAGATTTTGTTTTAAAGGAACACTGTGAGTAGTACGAAGGTATTGATGTTGTGCCTCAGGTATGCGTAATATTTGATTTTTAATTGCCCACGCTCACCCGTATGAACACATGCTTCTTGGTCAAGATTGGAGGTCGTAAGGCAGGGGGGTTAAAGTGTGGCCAACCAGCTGAATCGTGTGACGTGCCGACAAACTGAGAAACAGACAGACGGACAGACAGACAGACAGACAGACAGACAGACAGACAGACAGACAGACCGAAATTTCTCCGTTTAGGTATCCCAAGAAAGACTATCGTCTTTAAAATAGTACACAGAGCCATTTGGTCGGCGGCAGAAATGCCCTGACGCTCCGCGGGACAAAGAGAGAAAAACGGGTTCTCGCGAGCGGCGAGCGGCGCGCGGGAGAGCGCCCCGCCGCCAGTGTGTTCATACCTTTATAGGATACACCTTCAATGCATCGCAAGGCATTTTTTTTAAATGCGAAGCATTTCTTAGCGAACTTCGGCGACTTTGAGCGTATCTATCTATCTAGCTATCTATCTAGCCGCCTACGACTTTGTGCTCTCCTGGCCGTATCGTTAATGGGATTTATACCAAATTTGGTGTGGCATAACATGACCGTATTACGAACATAAATAGCTGGTCATATCATGATAATCATGACTAGCTTGTCATGAAAAGCATGATTTACCTGCCACGCTCATGGCGTGCTCCCGGCCGTTTCGTTAGCTTGATATACACCAAATTTGGGATAGAGTGACGTGATTGTATGACGAACATAAATGACCAGTGGTAATATGGAAATCATGACTTGTCATGTGCGACATGACTTGCATGCCACGCTCATGGCGCGCTCGCGGCCGTTTCGTTAGCATGATATACACCAAATTTGGTATTGAGTGACGTGACTGTATGATGAACATAAATGACCAGTGGTAATATGGAAATCATGACTTGTCATGTGCGACATGACTTGCATGCCACGCTCATGGCGCGCTCGCGGCCGTTTCGTTAGCTTGATATGCACCAAATTTGGTATTGAGTGACGTGACTGTATCATGAACATAAATGACCAGTGGTAATATGGAAATCACGACTTGTCATGTGCGACATGACTTGCATGCCACGCTCATGGCGCGCTCCCGGCCGTTTCGTTAGCTTGATATACACCAAATTTGGGATAGAGTGACGTGACTGTATGACGAACATAAATGGCCAGTGGAAATATGGAAATCATGACTTGTCATGTGCGACATGACTTGCATGCCACGCTCATGGCGCGCTCGCGGCCGTTTCGTTAGCTTGATACACACCAAGTTTGGTATTGAGTGACGTGACTGTATGACGAACATAAATGATCAGTGGTAATATGGAAATCATGACTTGTCATGTGCGACATGACTTCCATGCCATGCTCATGGCGTGCTCGCGGCCGTTTCGTTAGCTTGATATACACCAAATTTGGTATTGCGCGACGTGACTGTATGACGAACATAAATGACAGGTCCTAACATGTGAAACATGACATGCGAATTTTGTAACGCATGATTTGGCTGCTTCGCATTACATCGATTCCCACAGTGTGTGGGATCTGCCGGCTTTTAGCACGACCGGGTTATTTAATGATGCTTTATAGCCTGTAGACCCGACCAGATGACAATAATGTAAATGTGAAGAAAAACAGCATTGCATACTGATATTTTTTACTTAATAGGTAGTATATTCTGGCATCGACGAATCACGCCTAAAACTTTACAGAGTTTGTGACTGATGTGTTCGGTATGGTAATTCCATGCCATATGTTCCTGAAAATGGACACCGAGAGTTTTAACTGTTTGAGAAAGTTTAATTTCGACGTTATTAAGTATTAGTTCGTGAGACGTTTCGAATAACTTGCATTTCGCACTGAACATTACCGCCTGAGAATGTGCCATAGTGTGGTGGCATGAGGCGGTGTGATAATGTTGCTCTTCTGTTATTGTTTTGTGTAGCCTTGATGCAGAAGCATGGTAACCGTGACTATCCCCTTCAGTCACGAATTAAGATGCGCATCTGCAAATGCGTCAAACTGGCACGGTATAATTCCAAGGCACTCAATATTACATTCCAAGAAAGAAAATGAAGTAACGTGTTGTTTTGTATGAGTTTCAGCGATTAAAGTAAATTGCGTGTAACTAATTATGTAATTATTCTGCAATCAGTCAGATTCAATACTTGCATAAAAACATTCAACTATTAGGCCCGAAATGCATGCACAGTTAGTTTTTTTGGCTGTATTCGTTTCGAGCGGAGAAAAAAATACTCTTGACGTTGCTCCTGGAACGCGGCACGTCGAACGATCGTCGAACATGGTAGTGTCTCCAGCAAAGTGATCCTCTCCAGCAATACGGAGCACTGTCACGTTAAATGATCGCTAGTTGTCCCCTGGGGAAGCCTGCAGGAATGCGCACGCGCAGTTTCAGACCATTTGAAGAAACAGGCCCCGTATGAGGCGCCTCCGAAGTTCGCGACACAATTGTGTACGCCGTGACTGAAGGGGCTATGAAGCCCAGCAGAGCGTCTGTGATCATGGTGCGTGCCATGTAACGCGGAGCGAGCAGCTCGAGGCAGACTCAAGACACGCGCGATAATCACGCACATGCAACCTTCCATAATCTGAACTGGCCGTCGCTGCACAGCATCGCGCACGAACGTTTTGAAGGCTCAGCTTTCCTGTTTTAACTACCAAGTGCCAACACGTGCGTCATACAAGTAAATATCAAAATGTTGGTTGTCACTACCTTCAGGTTTTTGTTGCCTCCATCGCATGTACACCGCGAAAGCAGACAAGCATGTAAGCCCACAAACGGAAGACAACATTCAACAGAGCCAAGGCTGCCAGGTAGAAGCGACAAAAAAAGCCAGACATTTAGAAAAACTAGCCAGAAAGTATCCAACTTTACCCAAAGGCAGTAAAAGTAGTCAAAAGTGGCACCACATGTGTGAAAACAAATGCGACGTTATTTCTCAAAGGACTTATTTCAAGAGCCTTTGGTGGAAATACAAATCGGTGCAGCAAAACCAATTCATTATAGTAATTTCTGATTTTAAAATATAAATTATTGGCGAGCAATTATTGGAAAAAATTATTGGGCTATTGCCAAAATGACCGTCTTTTCGTGCGTCTTGCGTAGGTTTTCCTAAAGTGGCTAGAAGTAGCAGCGACACGGAAAGAACATCCCTCAAAGCTTCCACTAAACTACGCAATGGTTGACACACAGCGAAGCTGATCGTTCTCATGCTTATTTGTTGCTGTATCTAGGCAGAACTTCTAACGCGATAACGTTAAAGGGTTCATTTCGCAGAGAGAGAGAGAGAGGTTTATTGTGGCAGAAAAGCTGAGAGGTCGGCCTGAATCCATTTTCTGGCCTGCTACTCAGCGTTAGGAAAGGGGAAGGGGCGGAAAAGAAAGGAGAGAGAAGGTGATGATGATGAAAAGGAGGGTGGTGATGAAACAAAACGTTCACAAACAATTTACAGTCTCTTGTCGAGTTCGTTCTCTCGCAAAAACATGATTAGCGCTTTCAGAACATCGCTCTGATGACGAGGTGGTGGTCCCAACAGAACTTTTTCAGAAACTTGTTGCTCCGTAGATTTCAACAAGGTGGTGGCCATCGAATTTCTTTGCGCGATATATCGCGGGCAGACGCACAACATATGTTCCGCAGTCTCAGGAGTGCCACAGGTCTCGCAATTCGGACTGTCTGCACGGCCGATGAGGTGTAGGTAACGACGAGAGAACGCCACACCTATTTGTAATCGGTGCAGTAAGCTTGTACAGCACCTTTTCATAGTTGGCGGTATTTTAAAATGTATATCTGGGTTGAGATCATTAAGGCGGCGGTGACGGTGACTTGGCAATGACCAATATGCTGCAGCAGTTTCTCTGAGAAGTGTATATACAACGGTGTTAGTATCCGGCCGTGAAAATGGTATGGACAAGAATGTGGCGTTATCGTGAGCCATCTTTGCCTCCGCATCGGCTTGCTCGTTTCCATGTATGCCGCAGTGCCCTGGCACCCACTGATACCTTATTTGATGGCCAGTTTTCAGGGCTGCATCGTGTAGTTCGGCCACTTCTTGAGCAAGATGATAATATGGCCCCCCGTTTAAGCGCCGAATCTATGACCTGAAGTGCTGGTTTGGAATCACAAAATATAGTCCAATTGCGAGGAGACTGCGTCGATATATAACGAATCACCTCGCCGATGCATGTCCAGGAATTCTGGACATCGACAACTAGCGCCATCGCTTGTGTAGCTGCCGAGTGTGCAGCGTCACTCAATGGGAAACCACTTTTAAACATTAATTAGTGCAACGCCACAATATACACCTAAATCACTCCGTGTATATAATCTGGGCGCCATTATCTCACAATGCAAGCAATTTTGCTTTATTCCCATAAAAATTCTGGGTTCGAGGACCACTTTTATGTGCTATGTAAAACTCCATAGGAGAGAGTTTAGAAATTTATATAAGAACAATGCGCCTTCACCTGCTTAAATCACTGAAATTGCATAATGTGCATGACTCAATGTTCGTATCTGTGAAATTTGGCTGACGTTGACGAAGTTTCTGAGGTTCGACGGGCACTTTTGTAAAAAGGTGCATTGCAGTGAGACCACCTTACAGGAGGGAAAGCGCTTTATGGTGCTTTCCGTTGCCCCAGAATGCGAGAAAATTTCACAGCTTTTTTATATAAGGTTGTTTTTCTTGAAGCTGCTCAACCTAGGCAGGGTATGAATACTATAGAGATCTTAAGTTCATAATTAGCAATGACAAGTACTTGGTTAATTAAAAGTAAATAACCAAAAATCTGAATATGGCTTCGCAGTTCAAAGAAAAAGAATGAACAACTCACATTGATACTGATACGAATTTTCCTCCATTGAGTATAAGTAATTAAAGGTACTGATGAATATAACAATTTATTTACAACTTATGGGTGAAAGCGGTCAGTATAAATGGACCTACATAATATATACATATTTATAGATCGCACTGCAGTATGTACAAGTTATACTAGATCATCGTCGCATGTAAGTAAATAGCAGTAGTGATTGTCAAAGCTAATTTATTTTAAGTATTTTAGTTTAATTAGTATGGATAATTATTAAAAGTTACAATTACCTCCCCAGAACTCACAGCGACTGAGACTTACTCAGCAGTATTAATGCACATTCGCACCCTGTCGATATAAGTAATCACTTGTAATAACGAATTCAGCCATTTTAAGCGTAGAATAGAAGGCTTTAACTTACAAGGATCTATATACGGTGTTCAATGTATGAAATTGCGATCCGAGACAGATAACAGCATGGAATTGTTCTTAGTGATAGCTATCGATAATTGTTATCAGGAATGATCTTCGGTGAAAATCTGTTCAACCTATCTATTAAAGTGTCAAGAGGGTATTTAAGAAGTGATGATTAGACTTTATCAGTGATAGATCTACGCAATCATGAAGTGCGGGTATATGGATAATCAGTAAATTATTCGACGATATTATTATAATGTGCAGTGTTGGTCAAAAGTTCCCAGGCCGCAGCGACCGGCCGCGGAGCAGCAGCTCGCTACTGTCGGGGCGCTGCCATCGTAATCTCGCCTCGGCGCACGCTGGGGTCGAGCGTGCGCGTGGGAGGGGGGGGGGGGATGCATCCCCTTTCCCTTTTTTTCTCTCCTTGATAAGAAAGCGAGGAATGAAGTTCATGCGTCATGTTCCCGCACCGTTCGCTCTTCGAATTTTACTATCGTGGAGCGTGTAGCGAGATGGCAATGCTCTAGAAAGTGATGCATCATGCTTACGGCCACATTTCACTAGACACAGTATACTTGTCTGTATTTTTCGACTGCGTAGAGATGAATATCGCGCCCTTAACTTGCTGTGGACACGCCGTGGCTCTCAGACGTCTGCGCAAATGAATTTGCTGCATGTTCGCGCGCTCGGGGCCGTAAAGGTATGCTTGTGTCCATTACGACCTTGTTGTCATGCTGTCATGATTGGGTTTCGAGCCTCTTCAAAGGCAAGGCCAATGAATGCGCTGATGGGGCACCCGCAGTGTTACGGTACACTTTTAAGATTTGTTCGGGGCGCTTCTGTGCAATATTTCCCACCTAAAAAGCTCACTTTCGTCACACCTGTCCGTCTGTGCTGTGCTCAGGAAACGTAGAAGTGGACTCATGCTCTATAATGCCCGATAATAAACGCGTCACGCATAGGCGTGCACAGGATTTTCCATAGTCGGGTGGGGGCAGTTTGTGTTGCATTGCCCCCCGCCCCCGGTCGCCGAGTCCGAAGAAACCAACGACACAAGAATTAAAGAGTAGCGATACGTGCATCTCAAAAAGGCCTGCCATCGGTCCCCAGCTTTACCGGTTATTTACGGGGTAAACAGTTATTTGCAACTAACATCAGGGGTGCCTAATTGGTCGCCATTCGCCATAACTTTCAGAACACCATGCGTAGCCATTACCCTGCGCACTAAAACCTGGCGTGAAAGGCGACTCAGGAAAGGTAAGGGGCTGAATTTTGCGTGCCCTTTAAATGACTAGGCTGGGGGAGGGGGGGGAGTGCAGCCGCCTACCCTGCCCCCTTCGCGAGCACGCCTATGGCCTCACGTATAATAAGAATTTCATGAAGCGCCGTCATATGTCCAATTAGTGCGTTCAGACTAAGCACGCTTTTCTTCAATTTGTTGCCTCAATTTGAAATTGCCTGCTGCCCGTGTGAAGCGCAGTGTCATTCGTTGTCGGAGGGGGACTGAGAAATCAGTAGGTGGGCTTTGAATGTATGCCTCTGACCTGCGTCCGCGATCGGTGCTGCTACTCGCTCTGTCGAACGGCGCCTTCTTGTTGGAGGCGCTGGTCGAACTCTCGGCGATCAAGACTGTCACGCTTCGCTCGAGTCAAGGAGGGAATTATTTGGTGCCGCTGCTGCTATTCTTGCGATACAACGAACTACTGGACAGTAGATGGTAATCGTAGACGTGATGTAGGTTGAAGAGACTTATTGTCATTGTGGCGGAACACACTCGTGTTGCGCAGAAAATTAAGAACAATACCAGATGACGGTGGAGGCATCCGGATGGCCCGTATTAGCTAGATTAATCCACCAGCAGGTCCATATATTTAGGCTATGTGCTTATCACGATGTTCTTGTCAGCCACGGAATGGCAACGAATAGCTTCTGAATGGAAAATCTAAAACGCGTGGGAATGCATGGCTGGCAGGTTGCCGTTTCGTTATGTAATCCGTGTAGCGTTTCACTTCGTCTTCTCCATGAGATAAATGTCTCGGCGGACGACTCTTTTGCGTGGCATCGAACGTAGCTGAAGGCGGAGTGTAACACATGGAATGAGTGTAACGCGATAGGCTGCGAAATAATCTATCTTGTCGAATCACCGCACGGCCAGTTGTCCCATGCAACCATTGTTTTTGGTTGTATCATAAGTGTTCATAACTTTTATTTTGCGTGTATTGCTCGGAGAAGCTCCTCGAAAGCTTCATGCGCCGCGAGAAAAAAAGAAGCTAATCAATTGGAGTTTATTTACCTATGAAATCGACGAGCACTTCTAATTGCAGGGTTGGATGACGGCGATTCATCGACAACTCGAAGCGCATGGACCAAAGTAATGCAAATGAGCATTACTTGTGTCCATGTGCTTCGAGTTGTCGATGAATTCGCCCTCGCGCTGCCAATTGCTAGCTTCCTGGTTAGCTCAATTGGTAGAGCGACCGCCCCGGAAAGGCGTTGGTCCCGGGTTCGAACCCCGGACCAAGATGAATTTTTCGGCAACTGAGAAGCTTTTTCTTTCTGAGAAATCCGTATGGATTTCCTTGTGGCTTCGCGCTACAAACGGGTGGTTGTCTATTTTCCCTTTCTTAAAATCGGATGTGTTATCCGAAGGTCACAGGTTCGGTCCCTGCCCAGGGCAAGGTATCTTTTCGTCCACTTTTCTTTCTTCACATTTGCATTACATTTATTACTAATAACATCCCCGATATTTTCCTTGGCATCATTGTCTGTTAGCTCCCAATAATATTGTGTCTAACAAGGAAAAATTAACACCATCTTCCCAAAGGGAACCCTGATGGGATGCGAAGCAGCAGCGTTGCGCACGGGTGGCGTCACGGGTTGAACGGCGCTAACGCGCCAGCTCCGGTCCAGCGCCCATGTCCACTCTGACGAAACAAGACCTACGCCAGCCATCGCTTGAAACGAATCTTCCAGCGCTCACCGCAGCACCTGCGTTAGCGCCGTTCAACCCGTGACGCCACCCGTGAGCAACGCTGCTGCTTCGCATCCCATCAGGGTTCCCTTTGGGAAGATGGTGTTAATTTTTTGCGCGTGAACCGATGAGTCGGCGGTGTAGCGAGCGGCGGTAGCGGCAGGTGTTGCGGGCGAACGGACGAGGCGGCAGCTGCGGGCGCGGCGGCGAGCCCGCGGCAGGCAAGGGAGAGAGTGACGTCAGCACGCACTCCGAGGGGGAGCGTGACGTCAACGCCGTGACCTACTTGGCACCGCTCCAACACCTGCAGCGAGGGGAGCGCGTTGCGGCGCGTTCGTACGGACGCACGGAGGGACAGCGTTACACAGGCTAGTCAAAGAGCTGCTTCGCATCTAAAAAACGAGCCCTTAAAAAGGGCTCCTCACTAGGTGACATAACGAATTTTAGTTAGACACTGGAAGTGGTTGCGTGCCCTATAAAGAGCATTATGCCACAATAATTTTTTTAATCGGTCTATTAGAAGCTGAGAAAACCGATGTTTTGAGGTGGTTCGAAACACGGTTCGAAACCATGATGCGAGGAGGCGAGCTTGAAAACCTCGACACTCGCCCAACACAGCAAGTGTTGGCTCACCCCGTGTAGCCTTCGCAAGCCAAATCCCTTCCCAGCCCCCTTCGGCACGTGAGCGGGAGGATCACATGACGCATACGCATGAACAGGTCATGCGCACACAATGTTACGAGCGCATCACGTCATCGAACCAGCCCTAGCCGCCGAGACGCAGGCGGTATTGTGGCGGCGTTCTAGGCGCTTCGTCTATGCAAGCTATGCCGAATGCGCCCTCGCCGATCACTTGGCTTTCAACCTATTACTGAGCATGAAATCTGCAACATTTGTACGGACGCGAGACAAGCGCTGCGCCGCATGAACATTTAGTTAGACGCGGGAGGATTAATTAGCCTTGTGAGCTCTGGAACGCGATAGAAAATTAGTCTGCACGATGCGCAAAGCGCGAGAACACGAACGCATGCGGAAAGGAGGTAGATTCGCAGAAAAAAATTAAAAAAAGAAAACGCACACATTCTGTTTGTGTGTTTTATTACTGCTCTCAAGTTTTATTCGTCTATTCAAGCTACAAATTGCACAAACTACACGTCGTGTCAAATAATTATCGCGGTGTCACGTGCTAGTGCTGGCGACGTCAAAGCACAGTCGTCTACGTAGAGGAGCGACGTCACGGCACTACCGTCTACGTAGGGCTACTCCATCGTGTACGTCATCCCCCTCATTCTCCGCGCGCCCGCAAGAAGAAGGGCAAGGAGCGTTCAGCTTGAAAGTTGATCTATTTCCGCGGCGCGTTGAGTTGCAAATGTCGGCAGACCTGATTGTGAACGCCCAGCGTACGCATTCCACTCGTCAGATCAAAATTGTCAAACCGGGTGAGGGGCCCTCTAAAATGTCCACTTCTTTCCTGCATGCATAGCGAGGGTCTCGTTCTGGCAGACTCGATGCATTCAGGTGGTATGCGAGGGAATATTGTTCAGCTGCCAGCTCGTAGTAAGATCATGTGCTACGTGACACCAACAGGCAGAAAAAAAATCACAGCATATCCACGGAGTGAATGATGATGAGTGGGCGAAGCTCAGGAGGTTCATCGGTAAACCGTGAATCTTCGTCCAGTACATCATCAAAGACGTGACAAACACTGTGTGTATATATACAAGAAATTTTATTTATTCGTATATGGTAGCTAGACGTGGCTTCCGGTCCCCCCTTCATTATAACGGCTTTATCGGTGAAGTGGAGGTATAGGGGTTCTTATATGGCTCCGTAGAGGATTCCTAGAGGGGAGAGAGGGGGGTGCGCGTAGAGGAGAGAGAGAGGACGCACATTGTGGGGATGTGGAACGCGGACGCCGCTCCGTAGGGTAGAGGATTCCTAGAGGAGAGAAAGGGGGTGAGCGTAGGAGAGGAGAGAGAGGGGACGCGCGCGCCGCTCAGTACAGTAGAGGATTCCTAGAGGAGAGAAAGGGGGTGAGCGTTGGAGAGAGGGGGGAGGGGAGGGGGACACGCATGCTCTGGAGGGGTGTAGGACGCGGGCGCCGCTCCGTACAGTAGAGGATTGCTAGAGGAGAGAAAGGGGGGTGAGCGTTGGAGAGGAGAGAGAGGTGGAGGGGACGCGCATGCTCTGGAGGGGTGTGGGACGCGGGAAGGAGGGATGGAATAAGCCCCCCGCGAGCACATATATGCAAGATCAATCAATGGAGCCAACCTGGGCGACAGACACCACCTGCCTAGCCATTGCTAAGCGGCCCCTCTATGCTCTCGGCCATGACTCTAGTGACTGTAGTGGTGGTGGACGGCCTTCTTGTACTACAGTGTTCTGCTTGACATAGATGGCCACACCGCCTGCAGGACGCTCTGCTTCCTCGGTGCACACGATGGGAACTAGAGGTGGTCTGGAACGAGCTTATTCTTCATGGTCATCAGCGTCATCGTCATCATTATCACGAGATACTGCCGGTTACGCCTGACGCAGGACAAGGTTAACTAAGAGGAGCTGCGCCCCTAAAATACTGTTCCACACTCGCTGTCATGGCTACTAGCGGTTCTGACTTACACTCCCAGGTTTAAATGCACATATAAAGCGGACGGAGGGATGATCGCCGCCGTAGCTCAGTTGGTAGAGCATCGGACGCGTTATTCGAAGGTCGCAGGTGCAGTCCCTGAGAGCGGCAATTTATCTTTTCGGCCGATGCCTAGGCCGGGGCTGAGGCCCGCCCCAAAAAAACTCCGCTGGACATATTAATAAAGTTATTTCTCTCTCTCTCCACTTTTCATTGTTCACATTTACATTATAATTACCATTAATAACATCCCCTGTACTTTCCTCGGCATCATTTTTTGTTAGTTCTCCTTCATTTGAAACTAAGGCAGTATTGTTTCCATCGCGGAGAAAGCCGAGATGGTGCCTTGTTCAGCTAAATCACTTGTAACTACAGCTAGTTCATCAATGAAGAAATGCGGAATTTCTGTTGGAGAACACAGGTCAGTAGAACATGTCAGCCATACGATATGAATAAAATCTTTGTATTCAACGTAAAATTTCTTAAAACTGGCGTACACCTATCAACGAGCTTCTTTATAGCACGCGATTAACTAATTAAAAGAACATTAAGTGCGTTTGAGCTTCGCCTTGAAGAGGAGAAAGCGCAATCGAGCCCGATTCGCATCGCCTTCTCAATTGCCAGCCTCGCTTAACTTCCCGGCGCTCACCACGACCCTGCCGGAAAGAAAAGTACGTCTGTGCTGGTAACATTTACTGTTTCAAACTATCCTACAATGCCTACTGTAAGTACAGCATGCATAATGCCCTCTATATAAGCCATAATTCTTTCTTTTGCGATCCTTAAGCCTACAAGCGCGAATGCGCGGCTGCACACTTTGTTGATACTGTTGCTGATAATGATGATTACTCTCATGCCTGTGCACTTGGGAATTGGTCGGATTTTAAAGCAACAAACTTAATGTGCAATTCAAATATCTGACGCTGGTGCGATTCTATGCTTCTGCCACGCAATATTACATGTGTTAAGGGGCTCCTGGCACTACATTATTATAGTTTTCTTTTTCGAAACAGTTTCGAGCACTGGCGTGGCTGAATTGTAGAACCCCTGTTTTCCATGCAGAAGTCCTGGGTTCGATTTCCGCTCGAGCCGAATATTCATATTGTTTATTTATTTGCATCTATCTCGAATTTTCGCGCTCGGGCAACGCTTATTTTTCGCTCATGACGAACGACGCCAACACCAGCGCCGACACCGGATTTTCTGCAAAACGAGCTCTTTAACGCTATCGCGTTAAAACAGATCGCTCCTTTGTGGAATACCTAGCCACCAATGAAATCATGCGCTCCTCCAAAAACGTGTGGTTGGTGTAATATCTACAGTATCATGCCTCGTTCACATCAGTGACGCCTCTGATAAGAAAAGTACTCAATTTTTCAAAGCAAGATTGTGGTTCACTGGTGAATAATAATAATAATAATAATAATAATAATAATAATAATAATAATAATAATAATAATAATAATAATAATAATAATAATAATCAATCAATCAATCAATCAAACATTTATTTAACGTGCCCAGGAACAACCATAAGGTCTTTGTGCAGGCGCACGCAGAATTAAAACAAAAAAAATAAACAATACAATGAAGACAGTCTTCAGAAATAGACAGCAAATAAAAAGAGCGAAAACAGATAGGCAGAAAGAAATCAACGCAAAGGGGGGAAGAATAAAAAGACAACACGAGAATCATGGAATGGGAGTGAAAAGTAATGTGGAATATACACAACTATGCGGAAGGCTTCCTGAAAGACGGAAAAGAGGAAAATTTGTGCAATGTGCAAAACTATCTTAAGACAGTGCATAGCTCTGATAAAAACAATGACTGTGGACAATGAAAAACCTCAAGATCAAGAAAGTTAACATTATAGAGACTTTGTATTCTGTGAACGGTAGAGTGTTGGAAGAAGCTGGCAGGTACATGAAACGGTCGATTTTCTCTGGTTAATCGACCGTTTCATGTACCTGCCAACTTCTTCCGTAATAATAATAATAATAATAATAATAATAATAATAATAATAATAATAATAAATCATTTATTTATTGTGCCCGGGAACAACCATAAGGTTTTAGTTCAGAAGAGTGGCTTGTTGGGCGAGTTGGTTAAGCATCATAATAGAAAAGCGCAAAAAACAGGGACGAAGAAAGAACCACACGAACCAGCGCACTGGTTCGTGTGGTTCTTTCTTCGTCCCTGTTTTTTGCGCTTTTCTATTATGAAGGTTTTGTGCAGGCGAACGCAGAAATAAAACAAAAAAAAATAAACAACACAATACAGACAGCCTTCAGAAAGAGACATCAAATAAAAAGAGCGAAAACGCAGAGACAAAAAGAAATCAACGCAAAGGGGGAAGAATAAAAAAGGCAACACGAGAATCATGGAATGGGAGTGAAAAGTAATGTGGAATATACACAACTATGCGGAAGGCTTCCTGAAAGACGGAAAAGAGGAAAATTTGTGCAATCTGCAAAACTATCTTAAGACAGTGCATAGCTCTGATAAAAACAATGACTGTGGACAATGAAAAACCTCAAGATCAAGAAAGTTAACATTATAGAGACTTTGTATTCTGTGAACGGTAGAGTGTTGGAAGAAGCTGGCAGGTACATGAAACGGTCGATTTTCTCTGGTTAATCGACCGTTTCATGTACCTGCCAACTTCTTCCGTAATAATAATAATAATAATAATAATAATAATAATAATAATAATAATAAATCATTTATTTATTATGCCCGGGAACAACCATAAGGTTTTAGTTCAGAAGAGTGGCTTGTTGGGCGAGTTGGTTAAGCATCATAATAGAAAAGCGCAAAAAACAGGGACGAAGAAAGAACCACACGAACCAGCGCACTGGTTCGTGTGGTTCTTTCTTCGTCCCTGTTTTTTGCGCTTTTCTATTATGAAGGTTTTGTGCAGGCGAACGCAGAAATAAAACAAAAAAAAAATAAACAACACAATACAGACAGCCTTCAGAAAGAGACATCAAATAAAAAGAGCGAAAACGCAGAGACAAAAAGAAATCAACGCAAAGGGGGAAGAATAAAAAGACAACACGAGAATCATGGAATGGGAGTGAAAAGTAATGTGGAATATACACAACTATGCGGAAGGCTTCCTGAAAGACGGAAAAGAGGAAAATTTGTGCAATGTGCAAAACTATCTTAAGACAGTGCATAGCTCTGATAAAAACAATGACTGTGGACAATGAAAAACCTCAAGATCAAGAAAGTTAACATTATAGAGACTTTGTATTCTGTGAACGGTAGAGTGTTGGAAGAAGCTGGCAGGTACATGAAACGGTCGATTTTCTCTGGTTAATCGACCGTTTCATGTACCTGCCAACTTCTTCCGTAATAATAATAATAATAATAATAATAATAATAATAATAATAATAATAAATCATTTATTTATTGTGCCCGGGAACAACCATAAGGTTTTAGTTCAGAAGAGTGGCTTGTTGGGCGAGTTGGTTAAGCATCATAATAGAAAAGCGCAAAAAACAGGGACGAAGAAAGAACCACACGAACCAGCGCACTGGTTCGTGTGGTTCTTTCTTCGTCCCTGTTTTTTGCGCTTTTCTATTATGAAGGTTTTGTGCAGGCGAACGCAGAAATAAAACAAAAAAAAAATAAACAACACAATACAGACAGCCTTCAGAAAGAGACATCAAATAAAAAGAGCGAAAACGCAGAGACAAAAAGAAATCAACGCAAAGGGGGAAGAATAAAAAAGACAACACGAGAATCATGGAATGGGAGTGAAAAGTAATGTGGAATATACACAACTATGCGGAAGGCTTCCTGAAAGACGGAAAAGAGGAAAATTTGTGCAATGTGCAAAACTATCTTAAGACAGTGCATAGCTCTGATAAAAACAATGACTGTGGACAATGAAAAACCTCAAGATCAAGAAAGTTAACATTATAGAGACTTTGTATTCTGTGAACGGTAGAGTGTTGGAAGAAGCTGGCAGGTACATGAAACGGTCGATTTTCTCTGGTTAATCGACCGTTTCATGTACCTGCCAACTTCTTCCGTAATAATAATAATAATAATAATAATAATAATAATAATAATAATAATAATAATAATAATAATAAATCATTTATTTATTGTGCCCGGGAACAACCATAAGGTTTTAGTTCAGAAGAGTGGCTTGTTGGGCGAGTTGGTTAAGCATCATAATAGAAAAGCGCAAAAAACAGGGACGAAGAAAGAACCACACGAACCAGCGCACTGGTTCGTGTGGTTCTTTCTTCGTCCCTGTTTTTTGCGCTTTTCTATTATGAAGGTTTTGTGCAGGCGAACGCAGAAATAAAACAAAAAAAAATAAACAACACAATACAGACAGCCTTCAGAAAGAGACATCAAATAAAAAAGAGCGAAAACGCAGAGACAAAAAGAAATCAACGCAAAGGGGGAAGAATAAAAAAGGCAACACGAGAATCATGGAATGGGAGTGAAAAATAATGTGGAATATACACAACTATGCGGAAGGCTTCCTGAAAGACGGAAAAGAGGAAAATTTGTGCAATGTGCAAAACTATCTTAAGACAGTGCATAGCTCTGATAAAAACAATGACTGTGGACAATGAAAAACCTCAAGATCAAGAAAGTTAACATTATAGAGACTTTGTATTCTGTGAACGGTAGAGTGTTGGAAGAAGCTGGCAGGTACATGAAACGGTCGATTTTCTCTGGTTAATCGACCGTTTCATGTACCTGCCAACTTCTTCCGTAATAATAATAATAATAATAATAATAATAATAATAATAATAATAATAATAATAATAATAATAATAATAAATCATTTATTTATTGTGCCCGGGAACAACCATAAGGTTTTAGTTCAGAAGAGTGGCTTGTCGGGCGAGTTGGTTAAGCATCATAATAGAAAAGCGCAAAAAAACAGGGACGAAGAAAGAACCACACGAACCAGCGCACTGGTTCGTGTGGTTCTTTCTTCGTCCCTGTTTTTTGCGCTTTTCTATTATGAAGGTTTTGTGCAGGCGAACGCAGAAATAAAACAAAAAAAAATAAACAACACAATACAGACAGCCTTCAGAAAGAGACATCAAATAAAAAGAGCGAAAACGCAGAGACAAAAAAGAAATCAACGCAAAGGGGGAAGAATAAAAAAGGCAACACGAGAATCATGGAATGGGAGTGAAAAAGTAATGTGGAATATACACAACTATGCGGAAGGCTTCCTGAAAGACGGAAAAGAGGAAAATTTGTGCAATGTGCAAAACTATCTTAAGACAGTGCATAGCTCTGATAAAAAACAATGACTGTGGACAATGAAAAACCTCAAGATCAAGAAAGTTAACATTATAGAGACTTTGTATTCTGTGAACGGTAGAGTGTTGGAAGAAGCTGGCAGGTACATGAAACGGTCGATTTTCTCTGGTTAATCGACCGTTTCATGTACCTGCCAACTTCTTCCGTAATAATAATAATAATAATAATAATAATAATAATAATAATAATAATAATAATAATAATAATAATAATAATAATAATAATAAATCATTTATTTATTGTGCCCGGGAACAACCATAAGGTTTTAGTTCAGAAGAGTGGCTTGTTGGGCGAGTTGGTTAAGCATCATAATAGAAAAAAGCGCAAAAAACAGGGACGAAGAAAGAACCACACGAACCAGCGCACTGGTTCGTGTGGTTCTTTCTTCGTCCCTGTTTTTTGCGCTTTTCTATTATGAAGGTTTTGTGCAGGCGAACGCAGAAATAAAACAAAAAAAAAATAAACAACACAATACAGACAGCCTTCAGAAAGAGACATCAAATAAAAAAGAGCGAAAACGCAGAGACAAAAAGAAATCAACGCAAAGGGGGGAAGAATAAAAAAGGCAACACGAGAATCATGGAATGGGAGTGAAAAATAATGTGGAATATACACAACTATGCGGAAGGCTTCCTGAAAGACGGAAAAGAGGAAAATTTGTGCAATGTGCAAAACTATCTTAAGACAGTGCATAGCTCTGATAAAAACAATGACTGTGGACAATGAAAAACCTCAAGATCAAGAAAGTTAACATTATAGAGACTTTGTATTCTGTGAACGGTAGAGTGTTGGAAGAAGCTGGCAGGTACATGAAACGGTCGATTTTCTCTGGTTAATCGACCGTTTCATGTACCTGCCAACTTCTTCCGTAATAATAATAATAATAATAATAATAATAATAATAATAATAATAATAATAATAATAATAATAATAATAATAATAATAATAAATCATTTATTTATTGTGCCCGGGAACAACCATAAGGTTTTAGTTCAGAAGAGTGGCTTGTTGGGCGAGTTGGTTAAGCATCATAATAGAAAAGCGCAAAAAACAGGGACGAAGAAAGAACCACACGAACCAGCGCACTGGTTCGTGTGGTTCTTTCTTCGTCCCTGTTTTTTGCGCTTTTCTATTATGAAGGTTTTGTGCAGGCGAACGCAGAAATAAAACAAAAAAAAATAAACAACACAATACAGACAGCCTTCAGAAAGAGACATCAAATAAAAAGAGCGAAAACGCAGAGACAAAAAGAAATCAACGCAAAGGGGCAAGAATAAAAAAGGCAACACGAGAATCATGGAATGGGAGTGAAAAATAATGTGGAATATACACAACTATGCGGAAGGCTTCCTGAAAGACGGAAAAGAGGAAAATTTGTGCAATGTGCAAAACTATCTTAAGACAGTGCATAGCTCTGATAAAAACAATGACTGTGGACAATGAAAAACCTCAAGATCAAGAAAGTTAACATTATAGAGACTTTGTATTCTGTGAACGGTAGAGTGTTGGAAGAAGCTGGCAGGTACATGAAACGGTCGATTTTCTCTGGTTAATCGACCGTTTCATGTACCTGCCAACTTCTTCCGTAATAATAATAATAATAATAATAATAATAATAATAATAATAATAATAATAATAATAATAATAATAATAATAATAATAATAATAATAAATCATTTATTTATTGTGCCCGGGAACAACCATAAGGTTTTAGTTCAGAAGAGTGGCTTGTTGGGCGAGTTGGTTAAGCATCATAATAGAAAAGCGCAAAAAACAGGGACGAAGAAAGAACCACACGAACCAGCGCACTGGTTCGTGTGGTTCTTTCTTCGTCCCTGTTTTTTGCGCTTTTCTATTATGAAGGTTTTGTGCAGGCGAACGCAGAAATAAAACAAAAAAAAATAAACAACACAATACAGACAGCCTTCAGAAAGAGACATCAAATAAAAAAGAGCGAAAACGCAGAGACAAAAAGAAATCAACGCAAAGGGGGGAAGAATAAAAAGGCAACACGAGAATCATGGAATGGGAGTGAAAAATAATGTGGAATATACACAACTATGCGGAAGGCTTCCTGAAAGACGGAAAAGAGGAAAATTTGTGCAATGTGCAAAACTATCTTAAGACAGTGCATAGCTCTGATAAAAACAATGACTGTGGACAATGAAAAACCTCAAGATCAAGAAAGTTAACATTATAGAGACTTTGTATTCTGTGAACGGTAGAGTGTTGGAAGAAGCTGGCAGGTACATGAAACGGTCGATTTTCTCTGGTTAATCGACCGTTTCATGTACCTGCCAACTTCTTCCGTAATAATAATAATAATAATAATAATAATAATAATAATAATAATAATAATAAATCATTTATTTATTGTGCCCGGGAACAACCATAAGGTTTTAGTTCAGAAGAGTGGCTTGTTGGGCGAGTTGGTTAAGCATCATAATAGAAAAGCGCAAAAAACAGGGACGAAGAAAGAACCACACGAACCAGCGCACTGGTTCGTGTGGTTCTTTCTTCGTCCCTGTTTTTTGCGCTTTTCTATTATGAAGGTTTTGTGCAGGCGAACGCAGAAATAAAACAAAAAAAAAATAAACAACACAATGCAGACAGCCTTCAGAAAGAGACATCAAATAAAAAAGAGCGAAAACGCAGAGACAAAAAGAAATCAACGCAAAGGGGGGAAGAATAAAAAAGGCAACACGAGAATCATGGAATGGGAGTGAAAAATAATGTGGAATATACACAACTATGCGGAAGGCTTCCTGAAAGACGGAAAAGAGGAAAATTTGTGCAATGTGCAAAACTATCTTAAGACAGTGCATAGCTCTGATAAAAACAATGACTGTGGACAATGAAAAACCTCAAGATCAAGAAAGTTAACATTATAGAGACTTTGTATTCTGTGAACGGTAGAGTGTTGGAAGAAGCTGGCAGGTACATGAAACGGTCGATTTTCTCTGGTTAATCGACCGTTTCATGTACCTGCCAACTTCTTCCGTAATAATAATAATAATAATAATAATAATAATAATAATAATAATAATAATAATAATAATAATAAATCATTTATTTATTGTGCCCGGGAACAACCATAAGGTTTTAGTTCAGAAGAGTGGCTTGTTGGGCGAGTTGGTTAAGCATCATAATAGAAAAGCGCAAAAAACAGGGACGAAGAAAGAACCACACGAACCAGCGCACTGGTTCGTGTGGTTCTTTCTTCGTCCCTGTTTTTTGCGCTTTTCTATTATGAAGGTTTTGTGCAGGCGAACGCAGAAATAAAACAAAAAAAAATAAACAACACAATACAGACAGCCTTCAGAAAGAGACATCAAATAAAAAGAGCGAAAACGCAGAGACAAAAAGAAATCAACGCAAAGGGGGGAAGAATAAAAAAGGCAACACGAGAATCATGGAATGGGAGTGAAAAATAATGTGGAATATACACAACTATGCGGAAGGCTTCCTGAAAGACGGAAAAGAGGAAAATTTGTGCAATGTGCAAAACTATCTTAAGACAGTGCAAAGCTCGGATCAAAACAATGACTGTGGACAATGAAAAACATCAAAATCGAGAAAGTTGATATTATAGAGACTTTGTATTCTGTGAATGGTAGAGTGTTGGAAGAAGCTGGCAGGTACATGAAATGGTCGATTCTCTCTGGTTAACTTACGCGGAATTCGAAAATTAATGCAACTGAGAAGTAAAGGGCAGGATATCATACCGTGAACTAGCTTGTAAAGAAATAACAGGTCAGCGCGATTTCGTTGGCAGTAAAGTGATGACAATGATAATAATCCAGCAGTGTTAGAACAAGATCCAGAGTCATTTCTAGCAAAACGATGGTTGTAAATGCTTAGGAATTTTTTCTGGACTCGCTCAGTGGCGTTACTGCTGGATTTAGCAATTCTATTCCAGATCACACATGCATACTGAAGTTGAGGAAGAGGTATTGCAGTGTATAATTTGTGGAAGGCTATGGGAGAACTGAATTCTCGAGAGATTCTGCAAACACAGCCGAGAGAACGATGGCCGTGCATGGCAGCACGTTTAGTGTGAGGAGAAAAATTTAACGTGCTATCAAAAACAACACCAAGATCACTGATCTCATAAACCTTACATAACGAAACGGTATTCAGACAGATTATGGAAAAGACACGATAGATGTTTTGCGCGATATACTCATGAATTTGGTCTTTGAAGTATTCAGGGAAAGGTTGGAGAACAAATAATAATAATAATAATAATAATAATAATAATAATAATAATAATAATAATAATAATAATAATAATAGGTGGGTGACCCTCTCCACAGACATCGCGCGTCTGTGTCTACCGCGCGTTGCCCGAGGGCGCTGCTCGCTCGCTCTCAAGGTCCATTGATTTGAGCCGTTGATCAAGCTACCAGACAACCCCTGCGCCAGCGTTCAATAAACACCTTTACAGCAACAATAACAGCAGTAATAATAATAAGTTGTAAGAATAATACATTATTATTGTTATTTTTATTATTATTATTATTATTATTATTATTATTATTATTATTATTTTCTCAACCACAAATTTTCTTTTAAAAAATGAGCACTTGTCTTATTAGAGTCGTCACGAATGTGAACAAGGCATGATATACTATAGATATTGCACCAACCACGCGTTTTTGGAGCCGCCTGTGATTTCATTGGTGGCTAAGTATTCCACAAAAGAGCGATCTGTTTTAACTTGATCGCGTTAACCAGCTCGTTTTGCAGAAAATCCGGTGTTAGAGCTGGTGTCGGCGTCTTTCGTTGTGAGCCAAAAATAAGCGTTGCCTGTGGGCAAAAATAAATAAACAATATGAACATTCGGATCGTGCGGAAATCGAATCCAGAACTTCTGCATGGAAAACAGGTTTTATACAACACGGCCACGACTGTGCTTGAAACTGTTTCGAAAAGAAACACCTATAATAATGCCATGTAGTGTGAGGGGCCCCCCTTAACACATGTAATATTCCGTGGCAGAAGCGTAGAATAGCCCGAGCGTCACACATCTGAATTGCACAATGAGTGGTTGCTTTAAATACTCATCAATAAGCGCGTCATGCAAGTATTAAATGGGTACTGGCGAGTGACCTTTTAAGAAACATTACCATGTAAAAATGTAAGCACGCTGTTCTTGAGCAAGACGAGCAAAGAAACAATGACACAAGTAGCGGCAAGGAAACCAGACGAGCGCTAACTTCAAACCCGCTTGTACGCGTTCCTCGTTCTAAATAAAATGGGCCGAAATAGCAGGGTCACAAACCAAGACCTGATGCCATTGTACAGACCGCAGAGCCAGCGAAACAAAGAGGTGGTTTTACGGTCGTGTACATCCAAATATTGTCAAGTGTTTTACGTCCCAAAAGCACGTTATGATTATGAAGGACGCCATTGTGGAGGACTCCGGAAATTTCGACCAGCTGATGTTCTTTAACGTGTCCTGACATCGCACAGTATGCAGTATATCTAGCATTTCACCTCCATTGAAATGCGACCGCCGCTTCCGGGATCGAACACGCGGCTTTGGGGTCAGAACCCGAGCACTGTAACCGCTATACCACCGCGGTGGGTGGTCGGATACCTGAATATAATTGGTTTCATTACGCTTTCACGAACAGTTAGCAAAGAGGCGCCGACGGGCTGTATGGCATGTCATGTGCATAATGAAATACTTTATTTCGGACGTCTTTTATTATATGCTCTAGAAACGTAAAGAGCGTTGTTTAAATTAAAGCGCCGTATTTAGAATGCTTCAATTCAGAAGGTCATAGAGCAATCTCGTCCCTGTAATCAATCTCGGCCATTATTTTAGCTCCTTTTTGAGCCCTGAAAAAAGATTGTCACTGGCAGTGAATATCGCACGGCCTGTTTCCTTCACTCTATAGAGCGCAAAAAAAAAAAAAGATCATTTGTAAAGTGACGCCAACAAACATTAGGGGCGTCGAGTCTCTGCGTATCCTCAAACCGTCATTACCATATCGTAGGCTGGTATTACTGTCTTGAAATTAGCTTTCTAAGATCACGAAAACGGCCGCGACGAAAGGACGTCCTTAGTTTCTAAAGAAACCCGTGGGGACCGACAACGATACAATCGGAAGAAATATATTGAAAATTACGACAGGATGGGCAGCACGCCCTTTTCAAGCAAAGACAAGTAACTTGTGTGCACGCATTCGTTGCAGTATAACTGCCGATTCACGATCGAGCAGCCAGCCGACCGCTCGTCGTACGCCTTGCGCTTATCAGTCCGCGATCACGGTTCGCTCTCGGTGGCGATAGTCGATATCGTGCTGCCTTTTTTTATGTGTATTGTCGTTTTGTCTGCCGCGCAGCATGCGTCATCGCGCCAATTTTGAAAGTTGAAGGTCCGTACGCCACGTGGTGTGAAAAACGGTGAACTAAAAGCGATGTCCCGAATTCCTGGGTATGCGGCCACAATCTCTGTCGCCGTCGATGTTGTTCGGTGGTCTAGACGGAAGCGTTCGCTGGTCTTCAAACTTGGTATGACGAACGCCGCTGTTGAAGGAGTGGGTAACACAGACCCGTCAGTAAAGACATGTATACAAGAGGCATATTCTGTAGATACGTGCGATAACGTTAATTGTTTCAGCCCGCATGAGGGTATACGCGATTTTTTACCCACTCCGAGAATGGATAGGCGCACCTCAGGTCTTGATAAAGTCCATGTTGGTACCTCTGCAACTTTCGCTGGAGCAAAGCGTATGGGAATGATGCACTGATGGCGTGAGATTGATTCTGCGAAAGTGCTGTCCGGTCGGTGGGTGTGGATCGTCGATAACGGATGACGATCATGACGGGTTAACAGTCGGAGATATACCCTTAAAGGTTCGCATGAAAGATAACTATCTATGGGAGTTACGCGTGCTTCCGCAATAACTCCCATCTTTGATGTACAGCGCGGCAGCCCAAGACATGTTCTCAATGCCTGAGCTTGCAAGCTTTGCAATGTACGCAGGCAGGACGGGCGAATACTGGTCATAATCGGTAAGCTGTATCGCAGGTAGCCTACAAAAAGTGCCTCATACAGTTGGAGCATTGACCTTTCTGATGGGCCCCATTTCGTGCCTGCTATATATTTAAGCATGTGTATAAAGCTGGTTAGTTTGGACCTAAGCATCGACACATGCTTTGACCAGGACAAGTTTCGGTCAATCATCACTCCTAGGAATCGGTGATGCGTTACATATGGTACGAAAGCGCCATCAATCGTAAATGCAAGGGCCGCACACTTCGCAGTCGCCAATTATAGACCTCGCGAACGCAAATATTTAGAGGGGACCGATGCTGCACGTTGTAGTCTTGCACGAAGCTGTGGCCGTGAAACACCAGAAGCCCATATGCAGATATCGTCTGCATACAGGCTCATCTTGGCGGTCTCTGGTACTACATCGGCGAGTCCAATGAGAGTTACGTTGAAGAGTGTCGGGCTGAGAATGCCGCCCTGAGTTACACCGCGAAGGACTCCATGACGACTCGTCTCTCCATCCGTCGTCGTCATAAATGTGGTCCGGCCTGTAAGGTAATTCATTATCCACAGAAGCATCCTCCGTCCAATTCCTAGCTCCTCAAGTGCGTCGAGGATGGCGTCATGTAACACGTTATCATACGCGCCTTTGACATCCAAAAAAACTGCTCCTGTCAAGCGTCAACGCTTCTTTTCCTGTTCGACAGTTGATACCAGATCGATCACGCTGTCAATAGAAGACCGCCCTTTGCGAAAACCTAGAGAAGAAATATAGGAAAGGTAGGGAGGTTAACTAGACTATGTCCAGTTTGCTACCCTACACTTGGGGAGGGGGGATAAGGGAGTAAACGAGAGAAGGAAAGAGAGAGAGAAAGAGGGACACATTGCACACCACACAGACAGTGCAGGGTTTCACAGGCGGTCCCTCAGTGATGTTGTCTTCAAGTACTTGGTTGGCGTCGTTGGTTGTGAGCGAAGACTCCTCTTCTTGTACATGACTAAAAACTCAAGAAAGATGCGCATCAAATAAATAATAAAAAAAGGTTCGGTTCGAGTAATAATCGAACCCAGGCCGTCTGCGTCGCAAGCAGATGTTCTAGCACAAAGCCCCGGTAGCATTGTAACGACAAAGAAAGACAGCGCTAAAAGACAGGGATAAAAGGGGCACACAGACACGAGCGCTGACTCACAACTGATTTTTTATTTGCCGCAGTGCAGGTTGTGTTTTCTGCCCCTGAGCGCCTTCAGGGTCTATGTGGACGCATAAATCAAGAAAAAAAATACGGGCCAGCGACCACTTGCTCCACGCAGCACCGCAGACGTTTTGTACAATGCACGCGCAATGTAGTCTATTCTCTACTCTTGTCATACCGTCAAGCGCATATCGGGCAGACAGGCAGGTGCTTAAACGAAAGACTCATGGAGCACTACTATAACGTGAACACAGCTGTTTCCGGTCATTTGGGGTTGCATTGCCGAGACTGAGGTAGCGTTCCACGTTTTGAAGCTACGACAGTGCGTAGCCGCCCATCAGACAAGATGGTAAGATTAATCATCGAAGCTACACTCATAGAAAAACAGGAAGGCGCATGTGTAAGCAAGGCGTCACTAGCACTGACCGAGAAAGAAAAGCGATTTCTAGATTTGTATATTTAGATGAGCAGTGATTGTTATGAGTGGACAAGTGCTAGATATCGATGAAAGCATTTTTATTGTTGTGCGTATGCTATATATCTCATGCACTGCGGCAAATAAAAAATCACTTGTGTGTCAGCACTCTTGTGTTTGCCCGTTTCGTTCCTGTCTTCATGCGGTGTTTTTTTTTTCGTTACAATGCTACCAAACCAACTAGCCCACCGACAAGCATTAACAAACCCTCGGTACTGCGAGCGAATGCTTCGGAAAATGCACTATGTGAATATCATTCAGTGTAACGAAATAAAAAAATCATAAAAAAAACCATCGTTTTGAGTGAGAATCGAACCAAGGTCGTCTGCGTGGTAAGCAGGTGTTTTGCCACAAAGACAGTCTACTGCTCCCATACGCTGCGAGGCAAAAAATAAAAGCACTATGTGAATGTCATGTAGTGCAAGGAAATAAAATAAATAATAAAAACTTACGTTTTAGTAAGAATCGAGCCCAGGCCACGTCTGTAGCAAACAGGTGTCGTGCCCAAGAGTCACGGTATTGCTACAAACAGCTTCGGAAAACAAAAAAACCCTATATGGATGTCATGTAATGGGCGGAGTCTCCTCAACGCACGCAAGATTGCGTGGCAGAAGCGTAGAAACCCGCCGAGCGTCAAAACGCGTGAATTGCATCGAGTGGGTGTTTTACAGGTCGCCCATTACAAAGCGCAGACACGTTTGATCATCATCAGCCGGAAAACCATCAACAAAGGGAGCAGCTGCGCAGGTTCGCCTGTTGCCTTACGGACGTGCAGTGGACCCTTCACTGATTCACAAAAAAAAAAAAAGAATTATGCCGTAATGGGCACTAAAAAAAGTCACAGTTTCGCCGCAAGGGTGAAGCAATTAATGCGATAGCAAATATTTGGCATTTCAAGCGAAGAACGGCAAGCAGATCGAAACTTGGAGCGCACTGCTCAAGCGCGAAGGACGCACGAAACATACGCAGAGGTATTCACAGGACGAGCGCGAACTAACTAGTGTCAAAGTTGTTACTTCCCTGTGTTGGAACTAGTCGCTACTTTCGGAAACGGGGCCTCTGCAGTGAGCGAAGTGACCTTCGTGCACTCTGTAACCTAAACGCAACCTGCCCGGCGAAAGCACGCGTCGTAAAACTGCCCCCATCCCCCCCCACCCCAAGATAACCGCGCGCGCGCACGCACCCGGGCAAAAGCGACTACGCCCTGCTGGCCAAAGTACAAGTCGGGGTGTTGGGGAGCCAACGCGTCGCAACTAGTGGGGCGCCGAGCGCGCACTTTGCGCCATCTCACTGGTTTGCTGGTAAAGCAGAGAACACGCTGATATTCCCCCCCCGAGATCTGTGTGCCGCCAGCGGCGAATGGTGTATATAAATAGCTCACCGTTAGTATGCTGTAGCATGTAGGCTCCTATGGGGGGTTAGCGTTGCGCGCTGTGGAGCGAGAGGTCGGCCGTTCGATTCCGCGCGTCGGAAAGCATTTTTCTGAAACATTTTTCTTCGTGGCTTTTATATATATTTACACATATACATATACGGAGCATGATGGCGACGCTAACGCTAACGCCGACGGCGAAATCTAGCCGAGAGTGTCCATATGATTGCTATCGCAATAAAACCTGTACATGCAGTGGGCATTCTAGGATTGTTTGAAACGGCCAATGCTACGCGCACAGTCGTTCGTTAGTTTCCTTACGGCACCGTTGAGGCATGCGCCGCAAACCGAAGCTAGCCTAGCAGTTGAGAATGCGATGCGCACGGGCCCCTGATTACGCTATCGCGTTCTACTCTTGATCACGAAGCTCAAGTGTCCTCCAAGTTTTTGCTTGAACTTTTGCGAAGTTCGCAGTAGCGATGTTGAACTTTTCCTTCAACTTCGCTATAGCGATATCGAACTTTTGCTTCATCTTGGTTTGAACTTGGCTTTGGTGATGTGTTTGCTTGAAGTTGGCTTGAACATGGCTTAAACTTCGCTATAGCGAAAGATTACGCGAGCAGGTGGTACGGAAGACCACGTCACACTTTTGTCCGCAACGTTTCATCCCTGTCGCTTCGCAGGCATTTGTTGGGCGAGTTGTTGCGTTCTTCATTTCTTTAGTGAATGTTGCGCGTAGTGGGATTTACCCAATACATGTGGCGCATACCCGTTTATGATAGCTTTTTTGGTACGGCGTGAACAAAGAACGATTTTTCAAAGAGCCTGGCTGTTAAAATGAATACTCCATCATTGGGCTTAGACTCCAGGTTGCTGTTATTGAAGCATACATTTTATTCACTTTCGCAATCGTTTCTGGCGTAATGCCGATGTCGTACATAAGTCTCAGTTCGTACATAAGTCTAACAAATGACACAAGTATTTCGTCGCATACCCGATTTCTAATGTCGATGAATGCAGAGCGTCCTGGATGCAGAACGCTTTCGGTGCTCTTGTTCAGTTCAAATTAGAGTTTGAATTTGCCTCCAAAAAATCGGTGGTCTGCTAAATGAGGCGCCATGCAACAGTTCTTCCCCGAGCCAAGCACAACGAGCCAAGCACAAGAGACAACGTCCGTATGCTGGGCCGGCTGCTCTTATTCTCACTTCGTCATTCTCGTCTTCCACCTAGCCCGACACGCGCCCATGCCGGAGCGCCCCTACATCTACATTACAATATATATATATATATATATATATATATATATATATATATATATATATATATATATATATATATATATATATATATATATATATATATATATATATATATATATATGCCGCGGCCGAAACGTTAATCAGTAAAAAATATTCAATTTTCGTAAGTGTGCTCCTTCATTTCTTGACTATATATATATATATATATATATATATATATATATATATATATATATATATATATATATATATATATATATATATATATATATATGAAGGAAAGAATTGTAAACTTAAGGGCTCGTTTGCTTTGTTAAACACAGTATTAATGAGAACTAACAGACAAAGATGCCAAGGAAAGTATAGGGGGAGCTATTAGAAGTAATTGTAATGTAAATGTGAAGAAAGGAAAGAGGACGAAAAGATAACTTGCCACCGGCAGGATCCGAACCTGCGACCTTCGAATAACGCGTCCGATGCTCCGATATATATATATATATATATATATATATATATATATATATATATATATATGTATATATATATATATATATATATATATATATATATATATATATATATATATATATATATATATATATATATATATCCGCGGATAGCATTAAAGATTGCTATCCAATTATGTTATGTACGCCGTTATATGCATCGCCAGATGCCTTCGCGATGTCATCGTGCTCATTTAGTTACATTGGCATAAACCAGAATGGGCACTGAACGACATGAGTGTAAGACAAACGTGAGCTCGCCCCATAAATGTTCATTACGCGAAACCCGAACATGTCGTCACATAAATGGCAGGAATGGCATGATGTGTACGCAGTCATGGTTACGCGTTAATATAATAATAATATGTGGGGTTTAACGTCCTAAAAGCACGATATGATTATGAGAGACGCCGTAGTAGAGGGCTCCGAAAATTTCAACCATCTGGTGTTCTTTAACGTGCACTGACAGTTACGCGTTAGTACATACGTGGAATATGCATGTATACGTGAAAAATAAGAAGCCATGAATGTCATTACATGAATGCTGAAAGGCATGACACACGCGTCGTATTGATGTGACTGCCATAAATCATAAGATGGCATAAGTATGTCCAGAGTCACGGGTGAATCATGGAACAGACTACGTTGAAATGAGGTCACAATTGGTTGATTTTAAGAAAGCCCAAATTGTTAAATTCAAGCCACGTGTAAAAATGCCGTGTTGAAAGCTGGCGTCAAAGGTGCTGCTTTCGCGCGATCGTTGGAGTACCCAGAATAGACAAGAATAATCATTTTCGCGACTGCACCACAAGACAGAGAAGATCACAGGACAAGGCGCTCAACTATCAACTGAAAAGAAATACTTTATATATCAGTTCATACTGCAATAGTCATTTGTAGTCATTATTTTCAGATATGTTCATATTCGCAACAATGAACTCCTGTTGCTTTAATTACATCGAATTATCGTATCAGTCATGTTTTATCGTTTAGTAATGGTGACCATTATCTATGAAACCATATTCTGTCTGGATATCTATGTTTTCTTGCGTTTTTGTTAACTAAGTATTCCCTTCCCATGTACTACCGTTTTGAATTTTTGATGTTATAATGCTGTTACGGACCCTTTAAACATTTTGTTGTGTCCCTAAAAGTGTAAATACAGGTACCATAAATAATAATGAAATATACTTCAAACACACAATCCAGAAGGAAAAAAAATGCACCAAAGAACCACGCACGTGCATATTCACTGCCAACGTCACGTGCGAATATGTTCGAAACCCTTCTCGGGCAAGTCTGCAGAGTTTTCGGTTGCAAGCGCAAAGCTCTAAGGTGTCGGACTCCTTGTGTTCTTTTGCACCCTACCTGCATTCCCTGGGGTGTATAAAGAACGCAAGATCTCAGGTGCGCAAAACTCAAATACAGTCTGAGCACTGACGCTGCCATCAGGCTTTTTGGGGTTTGAACTGGACGAACAAAATGAATGGGAGACGGGGACACGTAGAAAGGGCTTCGGCACGTCCAGAAGAGGACTTTGAATAAGAAGGCGTGTGATTAGAAAAGGCAATAAACCTGTTTGATTCATCCGTCATAGGAATTGGTATAACACAAAAGTAAAACGTATTCTCACAGAAGCAGTTGAATGTTTACTGTGCATTGATATAAGAGAGCTTGCAGAACGTCTATTGTTGTTTGGCAGCCATAGCACCGTTTAACCTGGATGCACCCACGTTGACGCTTCGTGGTATATCGCCATCCCGACGAATAACATCCAAGATCAATGATTTAACAAACCTCTGTGGTAGCTGTAGCAGTTAACCGTGAGAGCGTAATCAGATAAAGCGCCGTGACAGCCAGAAATGTGTCGCTGATTATACGCGGAACTTGGGCTAAGGTCGCCATTCATCGGCAGTTTAGCGAGTTATTGAACAGCACAAAACTTGGGCTAAGGTCGCCATTCCTCGGCTGTTTAGCGAGTTATTGAACAGCACAGAACTTGGGCTAAGGTCGCCATTCCTCGGCTGTTTAGGTAGTTATTGAACAGCACAGAACTTGGGCTAAGGTCGCCATT
The DNA here is from genome assembly GCA_030522465.1 of Rhipicephalus appendiculatus. NCBI lineage: Eukaryota > Metazoa > Arthropoda > Arachnida > Ixodida > Ixodidae > Rhipicephalus > Rhipicephalus appendiculatus. The sequence continues at coordinate 234,600 of JALIZH010020203.1, forward strand.
CCTCGGTAGTTTAGCGAGTTATTGAACAGCACAGAACTTGGGCTAAGGTCGCCATTCCTCGGCTGCTTAGCGAGTTCTTGAACAGCACGGCCGACTAGCCATGTTGTATGTTATGCACTCCTAATGAAACACTCAAACAGGGAAGTCAAGGAAGTAATAAGGGTCATTATTTTTGGTTTCTGGACGGTCAAAGCGGACCAAAAATCACTGCTTGCGTCGGTCGGATCCGAACCCACAATCGTTGAATTATGGGTCCGATGCTGTATCGTATGAGTTACGATGGAGAGCGTTCCCTCGTCGACTTTTTGGTAGGGTACTTATGTGTGTCTAATAGGTGGGAGCGCAAGCGAGGGCCACTTGTAGCCCAGACGGCTAGTGTGGAACAGTATTTCTTTTTGCCAGATGGCTTCGAGGGGCATGCGCTGTTTTCACTTGGTGGCCGCTAACCAATAAATCCTCGCATGCGACGTAAAGGCAGTCAGCTGCGGCGAAGCTGTCGCTATGAAACCACGAAAGAAGGGAAACTGTCCGAGGCAGGGGCGTAGCCAGAAATTTTTTTTCGGGGGGGGGGGGGGCAGCCCCTTGATTTCGGGGAGGGCACCTCCTTGAAATGGCCATTTTTCGCTATGTATGTCATGACGAAAAAAAATTTCGGCGGGGGGGCACGTGCCCTGTGTGCCACCCCCTGGCTACGCCACTGGTCCGAGGAGCTCGTTTTTCTGTATGGTGCACAATTATTGAAGCCGACAGAATGTTAAGGCAATATTTCATAATAATAACAACAATAATAATAGTAATAATAATAATAATGATAATAATAATAATATTAATAATATCTGGGTTTTGCATCCCAAACCGCTATATCATTGAGGGACGTCGTAGTGGAGGGCTCCGGAAATTTTGATCATCTGGTGTTGTTTAACGTGCGCTGACAACGCACAGTACACGGGTCTCTACCATTTGTGCTTTCTTGACTGTAGTGTAACGATTCCCGCTTAAACGACAAATAAATAAAGTGGACTAAATGTCACTCTTTCCATCGATAAGATATGAACGAAGAACCTTCGCGTAATCCCAAGGTCGTGAGTATCAAGCTCACTGACGGAAAGGGTGATTTTAGATGTGAAGCATCTTATGGCGAAGCTTAACCCGGTGGTGGTGGTGGTGGTGGTGGTGGTGGTGGTGGGGTGCCGCGTGCCCACCCTTACTGCGCATGCGCAAACCCTTAAAAAAAATAAAAATAAGAAATCTCCTCTCCCCCTCTCTCTCCTCTAGGCATCCCTCCCCCCGGCAACCACACCCTCACTGCGCATGCGCCTCCCCTCCTCTCTCCCCCTCTTACACTCCCCCCCCTCTCTCCTCTAGGCATCCCTGCCCGCGGCGTCTACACTCCCACTGCGCATGCGCGTCCCCCCCTCTCTCTCCTCTCCTACGCTCCCCCCTCTCTCCTCTACGCATCCCTGCCCACGGCGTTCACACTCCCACTGCGCATGCGTGTCACCCCCTCTCTCTCCTCTCCTAAGCTCCCCCCTCTCTCGCCTCGCAACGCCGACGCAGGCAGCGTCTGCTAGCGAGTTTCTTGGTTGAAAAACCGACTGCTCGCGCTGCACAACCGTTCACTGGCCACCCCGTATATATGGCAATGGATCTTGACCTTCAAGGTGGTGCCGGTGGGAGATTTCTCCTGTGCGTTGTTGAACAATAAAAATTCGCAGCGTGCGCGTTAACTAAAAGCGGAGTGCGGGTCTATGTGTCCAGTCGGAGTCTTCTGTCTCTCATTGCCCATTAGCAGCGATTGGCATGTTCCAGTGGGAAACACTGCTCCATCACTGCCTGCTTTGCGCCTCCCCAGTTTTCTCTCCTGCGCAACGCTGCGATGAGCGCCAGCGCCAACGCCGCCGCCAGTGTAAGCGTTAGCGCCCGCTGCTTCACATCTACACATGGTTCCCTTTAGCGGGAGATGGTCTAATTTTTCGTCCACTTTAATTCCTAACAATTTCAGTAAGAATCTTCACACAAGGGTTAAAAAGCACACATACAGTCACCTACGCTCTCCTTGCTTAACTGTCTGCCGGTTTGATTAGTTGAGAATAATAGAGAAAAAATTCACAGTTTCGCCGCAAGAGCGAAGTAATGAATGCGATAGCAAAAAAATTGGCATTTCAAGTGCTTTTCTCGTGGTACAGTGATTTTCTTCGTAAAAACATTTTCGCATGCTCGTCGTTTAAGGGGCGAAGTTAGGGTCTAGGCTTGTCCGTCGTCCGTTGTAACCACTATACGCCATGACGATGACGATGACGCTAATGACGATAAAGAATAAGTGCGTTAGCACTTGCACAACACATACAACCCTACTGAAAATTACTATACAAATAGGACCCGTACATACGATGTTATTGGATACGGGTCGTATGGGTGATACGAGGTTTATGGGTCATATGGGTGATAAGGGATTTATGGGGCATATAGGTGATATAGGTTCACGGGCCTTATGGGTGTCATGGGTCATATAGGTGATATGGGTCCGACGAATTCTCCGGGTCCTATGGACATGTAGTAATGGTTATAAGTGACGTGTGATTGAGCATAGTAATAAGGCAATGCCTGTTTATGAAGAGTGTAGGAAATACGAATATATAGCAGTGTGTGCTTTCATGGTGCTTCAAAAGTGCAGTAGACTGTGAATGGGTGGAAAAAATATGGTTATATGTAGGCACATTGGAGAAAACCAATGAGACAAATATTCGTACATCTTCATCATTTATTTAAATCATTCAACATTTTGGCAACGACGCATTTCATCTCTTTAGCTGGCCAGGCGCATGCACACCTGCTGGCCTACACTTCACAGATGGCAGAGCCATCTGAACAGTAATGAGAAAATACATGAAGCACTGCTTAAATATTTAGATTATTTGTTCACCTATAAGTTAAAATGTAAAGCCATCACGTAGAGCAAAATACATTAAAGGGGTACTGACACGAAATTTCATAGTTGAGACAGCCTGCGGGATGATTCCCGTGAACATGCGTATATCATCTACGAAATCTGAACAGCAATTGTAGCTTAGAAGGCAGTTTATATGAATATTGAAGTTTGTGTGCCCGATCCAGTGCTATACGCTGCACCTCGCATCATTGAAATCATACAAAGTGACCTGAAGGTGACTCCCAACTTTCGAGACGTCACCACTGTGGCTGAGCTCAGAGCTGGTGCAGCCAGATTAATGACATCATAGTCACCATTGCCCTTTGGCCACATTTGTGCTAGCAGGCTGCTATTTGGTGACTGCTCACGTGTCCGTGCCTGCGGTGAACATGTGGAAAGTGAGGAAGCCTCAAGAAAGTTGGTGCCATCAAACAACAATGATAAAGACGACGGCAACGACATCGTGCTGCACATGCGACAGCAACAGAATGTGAGCACACAATGCAGGCAGCACGGAAGTGCGTCAGTGTTGTGAGTACGATTTTACACGCTAGCTGGCATTTTTTGCACCCGGTGGCCCGGTCCCATACTGCAGCAAGCAAATCTGCTGCGTTATGAATAATAGGCCATCAGCAATGTATTGCAGCAAAAAATGCCTGACAAAAATTTTTGTGTCAGTACCTCTTTAAGCAATACTCACTAGCCAGAGCCTCCAAATTTCTTGGTATCAGGGCCCTCTTCGGGGGCACCTGTCTCACCTCCTGATGTGCGAAACCCCAACAAGGAGCTACGATGGGGCTCTTGTTCTGAAGCTCAAGGACACTCCACGGGAGCTTTGTGGCCGCCTTGCAAAATAAGGAGTCCTTCTGTCGCAATATCAGCCAAGCTCACTGCTCCTCCTTCAAGAATATGCTGCTTGTCAGATGAACCTGCATTGGAAAAATGTTTCTGTGATCTTTTCCTTTTCTGTGGGAGTTAACTTTGTTGCACTCACTCTGAAAATGTTGCTATTACACTTAAAATTTACTTGCATAACTGCCTTGAAGCATAAAGTTTCAATATTGAAAATTATTGCTCCAAGAGGTCTCACAATTTTGATTTGAAACAGATAGAGGAGCTCACAGAAAAATATGTGTGCAGCTCAAGGCACATGCAGAAGTTGTGATCGGTTGCATTAGCACAACATTCAGAATGGCAGATGTGCAATCACTCGTTCTACTGACTGCTAAAATATCGGGTAAAAACGTGGAAGTAAACCATAAGTTTCAAGAGAAGCGGCAAAATCAGATATAGCAAAGCTATATGACTGCGTGCTTGTGCCAAAGAGAATTCGTCCTCTTGTTCTTCAAGCACCTTGATGATCAATGCAGGCAAAACCACAAAGAGCATAGCCATTTAAAAGGCCCCAAACCACCCAGAGGTCGAAATTCAATTGTGGTGGGGAAGTTGTGCACAAGTCTACAACGAACACATAGCCGTGAGCATTTTTCAAAACGGTGCCGTAATAGCGGAGTTAGATGCATTTGATGATCAAAACGCGGCCATCGCTCCTTTCGCTCTTTCCTTCACTACCTTCAACAGATCTCCTCTCCCAAAACTGCTTTGCCCTCCTCGCCGAGTGCCCCTCCCAAACTCACGTGGCATACGTCATCGCTGACGTGCTGTTTGAAACACCGTCTACTTCTGGTTGCCGCGACTCCGACAATTCCGTGCTTGTTGGCTAACCGCTGTTTACGCACCGGCCCCAGCTCCTACGAATTGTGCCGGTATGGACCGTGTGTTTCGCGTGCCTTCAAAGGATCGCCAGCATGATGGATTTGTACAGTGACACACCGTGCCAGAGCACCTCCGTGTGAGATGAGGAGCCGCCGCCACCACAACACGACGAACAACAAGGAGCGCAGGCAGCTGCTTGCAGACTAACCGGAAGGCGTAGGTCCTGGTTCAACCAATCACAGCATGACTTGCGCTCCGCATCACAGATTCAACTTCGTGACGTCACACACGTCACAAGGAGGGCGGAGGGGCCAGGAGAGGAGAAAGGATTGTTTCTTGGAAATTGTGGCGCGCCCGTGGCCTGTAGGGCTGCCACGTGTGGCATTGTTGACCGTGACGGCATTCTGCACACGGTGCACTTGTTTACTTGAAATGTTTGAAAAAAATATCGGAGGTGGTTTAGGGGCCTTTAAGGGCGCGCTCGCGCCAAAGAGAAGTCTTTTTCCTCTCATTTTTGGAGTGCCTTGATGATGATATTAAGTGCTGAGCACTTTAGGGGCCTGGGTTGTCTGCTGTCGCTTTCAACTAAATCGCTTTCAAGTAAATTGTTTTTATCAAGCGTAGATGATGGCAAATATACAGGAATTATACATGCTGAAAATTTTTTTTCCCAATTTCGGTGAAGTATACACAGTGCTCTTCATGAAATAATTAAAGGGGCCCTCCAACACTTTTCAAGCATGGTCAGAAAACACTGCTGATCGGTAGTCGAGTCTCCTGAGAGCACTTAGCCAAACATTATAGCCCAGCACGCAGCCTGGAATTCACAATTCATTCTCAAAGTCAACCAGAAATCGGTGTTTTCACTTGACAATATGATGCCATAAACCCAACTGACTGCACCTCAAGCACAAAGTCTTCCTGCGGCGGGAGGCTGCCACATGCCTGCACAGTCGCTCGCGATCACGCTGAAAGGAAACCCCACGTTCGAAGAAAAAAGGAACGAAAGAGCTAAAGATCATGACGCACGTTGATCAATGAGCGTAGCTTCTTGCCCCCTTGTCCTCCCTACCTGCGTAGCTTTCGGCGCGCTTGCTCATACAAAGGGAGAGAGAAAGCATGTAAAGCGTGTGACAAATCTCTGTAACTCCACTAGTACTTCACAGATTGTAAGAATTTTTCCGACAGTCAATTTAATGTAGCCATTCGATGATTACTTGGAAAGGTGTTGCACAGCCCCTTTAATACAAGAAAATGAACATGCGTCTGTGACATGAAGGTACGCATTCTTCAGCCTATTTGTTTATGGCACGGTGTAACCATAACAATTCCAACCTGCAATTTGACTTCCAAACCACCTTTTCCAAAACTTCACCCACTGTAACGATCACACCTCTAAATCAGTCAATTATCCAAAAACGAAAGAAATGTAATCATTATGCAAGAAAATACAGTACATGCTCACATAACAGGTAAGTGCAAGCACAGTGCAAGCAGCAGTAGTGTAAATGGCATATTCAGCCCATATGATGAATGTAATCGGACTGACAGTGATGAGTACTAATGCATCAACAGCGAACAAAGATTTGCAAAAACATACAGCTGCCTACCTCTTTATTTATGAGGGCCGATGCTGTAAGCGGCAGCTCACCACTGGCACCTGCACCCTGAAAGGCAAAAGATTGGATGGTTTAATTATACATACAACAAGGTGATTCCACACAAGCATGTGAGCATAGCTGACAGAAACGAGCACTTAAACAACATTTGAAAGCAGCATGCCAAATCACAGCCTCTACTGAGCCCGCGCAGCAACACGAGATGCCAACAGTCGCTTCTCTGAAGCATGCCCTCTTCACCCCCTCTGGAGAAGGCACCCTGCCGATCGCTAGCATGCTTCACATCAAATGCTGGTGCAAAAGCGGAAAAAAAATAAGAACTCAAGACACGATGCCATGTGGAAGGAGGCCGCTACACTGCCATGAGACAAACATGCAAAAAGGAATGTGCTCCTTCCAAGGCCTTCGTTGTGCTATGCATGCATGCGTTTTGTCAATAATCCTAGAACCAGGGCGCCATTGGTTGACAATCTCACTCATGAGTCGGCTGATTGAAACTAACTCTGACTTAGGTCGAGCCATGAGTCTGACTCTGTTGAAGAAGCGTATAGTAGGCTGGCTTGCCATTCAGCCGCCCATGCAAAACATCAATACAAATGAAAGCTAAATTTCTAAACAGTGCACGCCTGGTTGATAGCTTCCCTTAGAAGCATGCCAACCACTGTCAGGGTGTGGCACAGGTGGCATCATTGGGAATGACTGAGGTAGCGCCTCCAGTGGTGGTGATGCTGGTTGTGATGGCAGCAATGGCCGAGGCGAAATGGAGGCTGTGGTGGTGGTGACAACAGCTGCAGTGCCTGTGCTGAAGGTGACTGATCTGGAAGCAATGGCTGCGACTTAAGGGGTGATAGATTATAGGTACCAGGAAATCGTGAGAGAGTTTACTACATTACTGAAATCTACAACTTAGAATGACAGAAAGCTGAGCTTATTGGTAGGGATTCAGTGGGATTCATGTTGGATACAATCACGTCACGCAATACCAAATTTGGTGTATATCAAGCTAGCGAAATGGCCACGAGCGTGCCATGAGCTATGCAAGTCATGTTGCACATGCTTGTCATGTTTTTCATATTACCACTTGTCATTTATGTTCGTCATAGTCACGTCATACAATACCAAATTTGTCGTATATCAAGCTAGTGAAACAGCCGTCAGAGCACCATGAGCGTGGCATGTAAATCAAGTTGTACAAGACATACACGTCATGATTTTCATGATATGACCAGTCATTAATGTTCGTCATACAGTCATGTTATTCCAAACCAATTTTGGTATAAATCCCATTAACGATACGGTCTGGAGAGCACAAAGTCGTAGGCAGCTAGATAGATACGCTCGAAGTCGCCGAAGTTCACTATGAAATGCTTCACATTTAATATTACCACTCATTGGAGGGGCTCTAAATACCGTAAAATCCCAAGTAAGCGCTCCCTCCCAGAGCAAGCACCCCCTCCCTTCTTCGGGAGATTTCAAATATGCGGCCTCTTCTCCCCTCCCAACATCTTCACTGTTTATATTTGCCCAACGAGGGTGAATAAAAACAGTGAATGCATGAATATTCAAGAAAGTGCTTAATTAAAAGCACGGGTGTGCATTCTTTATTCTTAGGGGGCTCTTCCGCCTCCAGCTTGAATTTTTATCCATGACCGAGCAAGCCTGCGTGGTTTGACTGAACCCCACATCTGATTCACATCTGCCGCACAGTTTGAAGAAGAGCACCACACGCTGCACACAGCAAATGTTTAAAACCGGAGGCACTTATCCGATCAGCACATCACGCACACGCCATAATAACGTAAATGACTTCGCCATAGGCTTGTCTTGGCCGCTTGGGCTCGACCGACTCGACCAAGTTCACATCGATAAAGCTCGAAGGTGGCGAAAGCGACAAAACTCATTCACACACTTTCAAATTACCCACTTTCCTTTAAACTTGTAAAAAAGCAGGTAGCAAGTTTAATCACTCTTCACGCGTTTTTTTTTCTGACATCACCAGAAACCATAATTTGGCTACCGTGATGCGGCTGCTGTAGGCATTGCGCCGTGCTCCCTTAATGGCTGCAGAAATAAGTGCATTTTCCTTTCCTCATTCTAAACACTACCACCACCACCACCACTCTCAGGTGTGGTTGCTTTTGGCTTGTAAACATCCGGTCGCGAGTATTAGAAATGGCAGCCAACCACTCTGCGGTGATCGCGTTGATTTTCATCAACGCAGTAACAAACTGGACCTACCGAGAGCGGAGGGCATGGAAAGAAAACTTTTGTGAGCTTCGCCAAGCTTCCCAGCTAATTACAGTTCAGCAGCATGCTGTGACGGCCTACAATAACTGGCGCACATAAGCACACATGATGACCAAAAGAACGCGACAAGTACACGCAATTTAGAGAAGAGAGAAATAAAAACGCATCAAAGACAAATTTCATAACCGGTAGTCTAGATTCACGAAGAAGCATGAAGCGCAGATCTGCAACACGAAAACGATTTTGCGTTCAATACACGGGGTGGTCGTTATTCTCGTGTGGGCCCCGTAATTTATGTGTGGTGTTTTAGATTAGAATATTTTCATGAGCCGTAAGGATTACACAGAAGAGTATTCGGCTAACGTTGCTATATCTCCAAGCATTTATACATTTTTTTTATTTCGTATATGCATCTAAGAACTCAGCGTAAGTAATAAGTATTAAAAACAGTTGTGTAAGATGACCAGTTTGGAAGAGCTGTGGAGAAGAATGATCTCTGGCTAAGTTGTAAATGATGCGTAAAGCTTTCTTTTGAAGTGCGTAGTGATTCTGTAAGGCTGCTAGTAGAAATGAAACACGAGACAGCTTAACGAACGTGACTAACCTGCACATATCCCTCAGTAACTTTTCTGTTAGCCAAACACCAAGAGTCTTAAATGGCTGGCACTATTTTTATGTTTTTAGAGTTGAGTCAGTGATTCACGTCATAATATATGTTTTACCCTCAGGGCAAAAAGTCATCGCTTTCGTGTTAACCGCAATAACTTCTACTGCAATTAATTACTTCCAAACCACGCTCCATTATTACAACCGAAAAAAGTCAGCGACGATTACGATCATGCCTAATGCGAATTCTGAGCGCAGCTTGTATTGGAGCAATGTCAACTGCAACCACATGTGGTAGAACAAGTTCTCGCTTTCGCAGTTGTAGCAATGTAACATTCGTAACATATTGCCACAGGAACTGCCAGCGCTTACGTTTTACGCACACCACTCTGCAGTGCATTGCAGGCGTCGCGAAACGCCGGACGCTCGAGTGCAATGCACACCACCATGTGCGTTGAAGGCGCCGCGAACGACGCGAAACGCCTACAGCCCCGTTACGACAATCGAAGCCAGCCGCAGTGCACGTCTCAGCCCTGCATGCGCACAAAATCTGACCGTAAGGATCAGGAGGGGGGGGGGTGCAGACTTCGCGCTCTCTCTCTTTCGTCCTTCCTTCGGTCTATCGCTTACGCAGGAAAGCGCGTCTAGAGCTCAGCTCTAGGCGCGCTTTAGCATTGATCGTGAACGACCAACTTTGCGCCAACCAAAAGTTCGGATGAGCCATTTGAAGCGTTACGTGTTAACTTGAAAATTCAAGCTACTCTTGTTTCAGGGACACGACTAAGGTGACACGTAGTTGTCTGGTGGAAACTGTTTCACGCATACGTACAACAAGATGCTTCTGAAGGTTCAGATGGAAGCACATGAAACAAAACATTGAGAATTATGTGCTCTTGTTCAACTTTTGAGCGATAAACAACGCCAAGTATTGATCATGAACGACCAACTTTGTGCCAGCCAAATGTTCGGATGAGCCATTTGAAGCATTACATGTTAAGTTGAGATGAAAATTCAAGCTGCTCTTGTTTCAAGGACATGACTAAGGCGGCACATAGTTGTCTGGTGGTGACTGCTTCACGCATACGTACAACAAGATGCTTTTGAACGTTCAGATGCAAGCACATGAAACAAAACATTGAGAATTATGTGCTCTTGTGCAACTTCTGAGCGATAAACAATGCCAAGTATTGATCATGAACGACCAACTTTGTGCCAACCAAAAGTTCGGATGAGCCATTTGAAGCATTACGTGTTTACTTGAGATGAAAATTCAAGCTACCTACTCTTGTTTCAAAGACATGACTAAGGTTACACGTAGTCGTCTGGTGGTGACGGCTTCACGCATACGTACAACAATATGCTTTTGAAGGTTCAGATGGAAGCACATGAAACAAAACATTGAGAATTATGTGCTCTTGTTCAACTACTGAGCGATAAACAACGCCAAGTATTGATCATGAACGACCAACTTTGTGCCAACCAAAAGTTCAGATGAGCCATTTGAAGCGTTACGTGTTTACTTGAGATGAAAATTCAAGCTACTCTTGTTTCAAAGACACGACTAAGATGACACGTAGTCGTCTGGTGGTGACGGCGTCACGCATACGTACAACAAGATGATCCTCAAGGTTCAGATGGAAGCACATGAAACAAGACATTGAGAATTATGTGCTCTTGTTCAACTTCTGAGCCATAAACAACGCCAAGTATTGATCATGAACGACCAACTTTGTGCCAACCAAAAGTTCGGATGAGACATTTGAAGCATTACGTGTTTACGTGAGATGAAAATTCAAGCTACTCTTGTTTCAGACACGACTAAGGTGACACGTAGTCGTCTGGTGGTGACGGCTTCACGCATACGTACAACAATATGCTTTTGAAGGTTCATATGGAAGCACATGAAACAAAACATTGAGAATTATGTGCTCTTGTTCAACGTCTGAGCGATAAACAACGCCAAGTATTGATCATGAACGACCAACTTTGTGCCAACCAAAAGTTCGGATGAGCCATTTGAAGCGTTACGTGTTTCCTTGAGATGAAAATTCAAGCTACTCTTGTTTCAAATACACGACTAAGGTGACACGTAGTCGTCTGGTGGTGACTGCTTAACGCATACGTACAACAAGATGCTTCTCAAGGTTCAGATGAAAGCACATGAAACAAAACATTGAGAATTATGTGCTCTTGTTCAACTTTTGAGCGATAAACAACGCCAAGTATTGATCATGAACGACCAACTTTGTGCCAACCAAACGTTCGGATGAGCCATTTGAAGCATTACGTGTTTACTTGAGGTGAAAATTCGACCTACTCTTGTTTCAAAGACACGACTAAGGTGACACGCAGTCGTCTGGTGGAAACTGTTTCACGCATACGTACAACAAGATGCTTCTGAAGGTTCAGATGGAAGCACATGAAACAAAACATTGAGAATTATGTGCTCTTGTTCAACTTCTGAGCGATAAACAACGCCAAGTATTGATCACGAACGACCAACTGCGTGCCAACCAAATGTTCGGATGAGCCACTTGAAGCGTTGCGTGTCAACTTGAGATGAAAATTCAAGCTACTCATGTTTCAAGGACATGACTAAGGTGACACGTAGTTGTCTGGTGGTGACTGCTTCACGCAAACATGCAAGATTCTTTGTTCAGATGCAAGCACATGAAAGAAAACATTGAGAATTATGTGCTCTTGTGCAACTTCTGAGCGATAAACAACGCCAAGTATTGATCACGAACGACGAACTGTGTGCCAACCAAATGTTCAGATGAGCCACTTGAAGCATTACGTGTTAACTTGAGATGAAAATTCAATCTACTCTTGTTTCAGGGACACGACTAAGGTGACACGTAGTTGTCTGGTGGTGACTGTTTCCCGCATACGTACAAGATGCTTTTGAAAGTTCAGATGAAAGCATATGAAACAAAACATTGAGAATTATGTGTTCTTGTGCAACTTCATAGCGATAAACAACGCCAAGTATTGATCACGAACGACCAACTGTGTGCCAACCAAATGTTCGGATGCGCCATTTGAAGCATTACGTGTAAACTTGAGATGAAAATTCAAGCTACTCTTGTTTCAAGGACACGACTAAGGTGACACGTAGTTGTCTGGTGGTGACTGCTTCACGCATACGTGCAAGATTCTGCCAAAGGTTCAGATACAAGCACATGAAACAAAACATTGAGAATTATGTGCTCTTGTGCAACTTCTGAGCCATAAGGAACGCCAAGTATAGATCACGAACGACCAACTGTGTGCCAACCAAATGTTCGGATGAGCCACTTGAAGCGTTACGTGTTAACTTGAGATGAAAATTCAAGCTATCTTGCTTCAGGGACACGACTAAGGTGACACGTAGTTGTCTAGTGGTGACTGCTTCAGGCATATACATACAAGATTCTTTCAAAGGTTCAGATGGAATCACATGAAACAAAACATTGAGTTTGTAATAAATTAACAGCGCGAAAAAACGAGACACAAAAGGAGGATAACTAGACAGGACAAGCGCTTCGGTCGACCAACATTGAGAATTATGTGCTCTTGTTCAACTTCTGAGCGATAAACAACGCCAAGTATTGATCATGAACGACCAAATTTGTGCCAACCAAAAGTTCGGATGAGCCATTTGAAGCGTTACGTGTTTAATTGAGATGAAAATTCAAGCTACGCTTGTTTCAAAGACACGACTAAGCTGACACGTAGTTGTCTGGTGGTGACTGCTTCACGCATACGTACAACAAGATGCTTCTCAAGGTTCAGATGGAAGCACATGAAAGAAAACATTGAGAATTATGTGCTCTTGTTCAACTTCTGAGCGATAAACAACGCCAAGTATTGATCATGAACGACCAACTTTGTGCCAACCAAAAGTTCGGATGAGCCATTTGAAGCATTGCGTGTTTACTTGAGATGAAAATTCAAGCTACTCTTGTCTCAAAGACACGACTAAGGTGACACATTGCGACGCGGTCTTCTACGTGCGTTGCTAGCCGCTCTTGCGGGTGTAACTCGAAGTCATAAAGACGAGATAATAAAACGCGCATGTCGACGTTAAGTACCAATTTACAGCTTAATTACGTTCAACTAAAAGCTCTGCATAAATGTATGTCTCACTTTTCACAATGTAAAAAGAAGGTTATACGACAGGGTACCCAAAAGTAAACGAACTGGCTCTGTGTTGGGCGAAGCTACTGTAGTACGCAATCGTCCCGCTAGGCAAGCATCTTGCCACACCTGTAGAGTTCATTGTATCTGGTGGATTTTTCCAGGAAGCTTCTCTCAGGGTACAGTGGTTTTTTTCCTGAGAGCAGTTTCACACGTTCGGCGTATTTTTCTTTTTTCTGTAATTGCTGCTTTAAGATAACTGTTAGCGGATGTCAATTTTTTTGGCGGTGGTAAGAACGGCACTATCACTAGACATGAGTAACAACCATGGAGCGAAAGTCTTTCAAAGCAACGCCTTTCTTCGGTCGACCAGCTCTTTGCTCGCTTGTCGAAATTTGAGGCAGAAATAACTCAACATCCCTCCTAATCCCGAAATCTTTTGTTAAAATTTGGTGAATCAGCTCCAAGCTATAGCAAATTGCCTATCCAACTTTTTAGTGGTCCGTCGTGGGTCGTGAAGCGCGAAGGTCAATTTTTTTTTATATATTTTCGTCTACTCGTAAAGTTGACGGACGTCCTGAACGAGGTTCTCAGGATGGGACATTTCCCCCCTGTTTTCAAACAGATAAAATCACCCAAACCCTTGTGCTATTCCCATCGCATCTTGCTTGTAAACAGTGTTTATATACAATAGTTGCTCAGTAATTTTACTGGAGCGCGGAACAAAATTTCACGGCCTCCCTCTTGTCACTTCAGTAGCCCACCACGAAAAAAAGTATGGGCATCTCCACGGAGTGAATGATGATGAGTGGGCAAAGCTGTGGGATCGTTCGGTGTTACCGTAAATTACTCGTAACATTGTCCACACACGAATGTAAATGAGTGACAAAGCGGTGTACAGTTATATACAATGTTTATTGGTCATAAATTGTATGTCGTGTTGAGTTGTCGATTTTGTTTTGCCTTCATTATTACTGATTTATGGTCCGTGAAATGTAGAGCCAATGGTTGTTCTATCGAATGTAGTCTGAAGTTGGCGTAGACGAGGTCTATGTACGTTCCCTGGTGGCTATAGGTTGTTTCTAGTCATACGAAATATATCGTAGAGCGTATCGGGACGTCATAAACAGTACAAGATAGTCGTTGTCCATGATGTCAACGTTGAAGTCTCCGAGAAGCACGAAGAGGTAGTTCTTGTAGTTCGTTTCATAATCGCGCATGGCTAGATAGATGTACTGACATGACGACGGTTCCGTCAGATAGGTTTATTGCAGAGTGTTCGCCGTTGTCAGATTGGTTCGTTTTTGGTACGTCGAGATTCAGCGCGGTCTTTGGCAATTTCGCGTTCATCGCAAAGCCACCCGCCTGACGCTCTGCTTCTTCTGTGCAAACCAGGCAGACGAATTCATTGATTTGCGGTATTCTTGCGTTCCACGTTTCGGCAAAGCAAAAGACGTCTGCTTTCGTTAGTATGGGATCTCGCTCGACGTTGTCTGCGGGGGGCATCGAGGCAGCGAGCGTTTAGCAAGATCAGAGTAAATCTGTCGTGGAATCTACGTCTTCTTGAAAGGCTCTGAAGTACCGTTGTGTCAGTGTCCTTGTAAGTGCTAACGCGCTTCTTCTTAATCGTCATCAGCGTCATCGTTATCATCTGGCGTATAGTGTGTACCTTCCCTACTGAAAAAACCTATATACTTTCATATAGGATCCGTATGGTTTCATACCGGACCCACAAGACTGAATATAGGAATTGCATAGGACCATATGGTAGTATATAGGATCCATATAGGACCGATGCAGGACCTACATGGTGGCATATAGGACCTAGATAGGACCTGTACAGGACTTACATAGGACCAGTATGGCGGTATACAGGACCTAGATAGGACCTGTACAGGACTTACATAGGACCTATGTAATTCCAAGATCAAAATGGGTGCCGACAAATGGAAACACGTAGTGGGCTAAGCAGGAAGAACAGAGGAAGTGCCTCAGACAGGCTGGCCGACGTTTCGATAGGTGGACCTATCTTTGTCAAAGGCGCCTTCTCATCCTTGGCGTGTTAGTTTTAAGGGGGTTAGTACTGACGTCATCTCCTGTGGTGGCGCATGTCCGTGCTGGTAATTGCAGTCTGGAAAGAAAACAACTATAAAACAGATGAGTGTAGTCCCTGTCTCATTTCAGGCAAGGTTGCAATGGCGCTAAAGAATCGTTCTCGGAGGTAAGGTGAGCTGGAGTTGTAAAAACAGGGGCGGGGGAGGAAAGAACGAAAGAAAGGCGAGGAAGAAAAAAAAGAAAAAAAAAGGAAACGAAGAAGGTACGTAGGGGATGGGGGGTACAACAAAGTCGAAGCCGCCACAACTGTGAATGAAGGAAAGACGAAGCATGAGGCTCCGAAAATCGGCAGACGGGCACCGCGTCTGGCTACCGGGAAGGTTTTTGACGATATGGCGTCTGCCTACTTCAACCAACCGCCCATGGATGGGAAGCACCATAGGAAAGCGGTCGCAAAAGAGGGAGAAGCGGGCGGCGCACTTTAAAAGTCAAAATGTCGATAGTAAGTGCTACCGGAAGGGGTGGCTGAGAAACACGTGTTTAATGGGGGAGGTCATTGGCAGACCTATGCGTCAAGTGTCACCGTACGAGGCCCTCTCGGGGGGGGAATCGCCTCAAAAAGTGGGCGGCATGACGCGTAAGAAAGAGAGAAAAAAAAGAAGAAAAAGGATAAAAAAAGAAGAAAAGAAGGGGGGGGGGGTTGTGGATAGGGACAGTGGGGCCAAACGAGCCAATCTGACAACGGCGAACACTCTGCAATAAACCTATCTGACGGAACCGTCGTCATGTCAGTACATCTATCTAGCCATGCGCGATTATGAAACGAACTACAAGAACTACCTCTTCGTGCTTCTCGGAGACTTCAACGTTGACATCATGGACAACGACTGTCTTGTACTGTTTATGACGTCCCGATACGCTCTACGATATATTTCGTATGACTAGAAACAACCTATAGCCACCAGGGAACGTACATAGACCTCGTCTACGCCAACTTCAGACTAGATTCGATAGAACAACCATTGGCTCTACATTTCACGGACCATAAATCAGTAATAATGAAGGCAAAGCAAAATCCACAACTCAACACGACATACAATTTATGACCAATAAACATTTTATATAACTGTACACCGCTTTGTCACTCATTTACATTCGTGTGTGGACAATGTTACGAGTAATTTACGGTAACACCGAACGATCCCACAGCTTTGCCCACTCATCATCATTCACTCCGTGGAGATGCCCATACTTTTTTTCGTGGTGGGCTACTGAAGTGACCAGAGGGAGGCCGTGAAATTTTGTTCCGCGCTCCAGTAAAATTACTGAGCAACTATTGTATATAAACACTGTTTACAAGCAAGATGCGATGGGAATAGCACAAGGGTTTGGGTGATTTTATCTGTTTGAAAACAGGGGGGAAATGTCCCATCCTGAGAACCTCGTTCAGGACGTCCGTCAACTTTACGAGTAGACGAAAATATATAAAAAAAATTTGACCTTCGCGCTTCACGACCCACGACGGACCACTAAAAAGTTGGATAGGCAATTTGCTATTCGCCTCGTGTGCGACCGATGGCGGCGCTGCGAACGGCGCTCCGGTGACGCAAGGGCGGGGATTCGGCTTTTGTCGTCTGCTACGCTCTGGCTAAAACAGCAGCATTTTCGTTATAGTTCGCTCGCGTCGCACGGCGTTCCTCGACTACTAGCTGCATTTTCTTCTTATGATATTTCTTGAGATGACTGCTAGCATTACATGAGTTTAAGAAACGTTAACATTTAACATATCTTCTGTATACCGACAGCCATCGCGGCCAGGTTCATGCCCTCGAGTTCGTAGCGTCGCTCACTGGGCTGGATGGCGTTGAAATAGCTTACGTGAAAGCGCGAACACCCCCCGCCAAGTGAGTTAAGGAGAGTCTCCGCTGCTTTGAAATCGCAGCGCGATCAATTTTGCGGCTTATTCGCAAAAATCAGCGTTTTGTAAACAGACTTGAGATGAACGAAAATTCACGCTCCACTCCCAATTGCAGTCATGTGGACTTGTGCAGACATGACAGCCGACAAAATGAAACCGATAAGTTCATCGACCAGCGGGTTATTACGGACCACTAGCATAGATTGGGCGAACTGGATGAAAATAAGATCGCTCGGAATGAAACTCCAGCAGTGGTGCGCGTGGTACAGTTCGACTCTTATGATTAGAGATAGATACGTTCATGAGCCGCATTGATGTTTTCGATCGCGCAGTGCTGCCTACTCGACTGTGCGAGCCTGCCAATGGTAATGACAGGACGGCGCGCACTACATTTCTAATGCTTGGGCAACGCGATCCGCTGCAGTGTTCGCGTTTCACTTGACACCGATTGTACAGCTTCGTAAACATTAGGAAAAATCGGCGAATGTGTCCAGGAAGAGGAGAAAGAGAACTCTTTCCCACCATTTCTTTTGGCCCCTGTGGCTGATTATTGAGATTCTTTACCGTGCTGTAATAAGATTGAATATTTTAAGGTGGGAGCCTTAGATTCCACATAAATTGCGAAAATTGACCGTCGGCGTCCCGCGTCGCCAGCGTCAACACGAGTGATGCGAAAATTCATCACATCATCACGTCATCATGACATCCCAGACCGACAAAATTTGTGACGTCATAACATCATGTCACATGATTACGTCATCACATGACATCGTCGCTTTGCATTGCCTCCGTGATTGGTGGGCCGATCTCGGAGGCGATGCAAAACCAGGTGATGTGTAGAAAGCTTCAATGCAAAACCACGTTACGTCCAGAAAGCATTCGGAGGGGGGCGGCGAAGGAACAATACATCGACTCAAGAAAAAGATGGCTTTCGCCTTCGAGTCAACTTAGGCAAATGCATAAGGAACTCGAGTCTCTTTAGTACAGTCATGGTACAGTGTTCGCACCAAGACACATCAGGAGTCGACCGTTGAGACCGATTTACAGTATTTTATTGCAAATACATCTTTCGATGCGAAAGCTTTATATTTATCAACGTTAGTATGTTTACACTAATACTGTTCAGTATATTTTCAGACCACCGTGAACGAGTGAACAAACGTCGATTTATTAACGTAAGGGTTAAAATATGTTGAAAAAAAATAGAACAAAAACAAAAGAAAATCACTTCGGACAACCTATCGATATTTCATATCCCCGTAGTGCATCCCCTTTAGACTCACCCTGTTTATTTCGTGTTTCAATTTAAAATACTTACGACGCGCTTACACAGCAGCTGCTAAAAATGTGTATTTAATCAAACGTTGTTGCCGGTAACGCCACTTAATTTATTTGAATGACATCACACGTCGTTTGTCATGCTCCGAACATATGAATTGAACCGAAGGAGCAGGCTTGGCAACCGAACACGCGCTGCACGCGGTATACATTTATTGCGCTTCAACGCAGACATGGAAGCTGAAGCCCGAACGCTGAAGTCAGTTATCGAAAACGGGCAAGAAAGTCATTTTGAGTGCGCCACGGCCATAGAACAGTCGCGAAAAGAAAAATTCACCATAGAAGCAGATGTACACATGGATGTCTAGCAGACGACAACAGGAGCAATCGACACAGAACGTGCTCCTGACGGCAACTCCGCTCGATTTCGATGGGCATTTTGCTTGAACATTCAGTACAAATTGCTTTATCAACTCGCCCACCACTGTTTCAATAACTCGAGCGCGATAGACAGGCTGGCAGCGTCGAGCAGCCTTCACGTAGCGAACGCGCATGCGAAGAGCTGCATCGGAGTCCTCTCCCTGACGTCACACGCGAGAGGGCGCCACTCCAAGATCTCGAGGCGAATAGCTTGGAGCTGATTCACCAAATTTTAACAAAAGATTTCGGGATTAGGAGGGCTGTTGAGTTATTTCTGCCTCAAATTTCAGCTGGTCGACCGAAGAAAGGCGTTGCTTTGAAAGACTTTCGCTCCATGGTTGTTACTCATGTCTAGTGATAGTGCCGTTCTTACCACCGCCAAAAAAATTGACATCCGCTCACAGTTCGCTTAAAGCAGCAATTACAAAAAAAAAGAAAAATACGCCGAACGTGTGAAACTGCTCTCAGGAAAAAAATCACTGTACCCTGAGAGAAGCTTCCTGGAAAAATCCACCAGATACAATGAACTCTACAGGTGTGGCAAGATGCTTGCCTAGCGGGAGGATTGCGTACTACAGTAGCTTCGCCCAACACAGAGCCAGTTCGTTTACTTTTGGGTACCCTGTCGTATAACCTTCTTTTTACATTGTGAAAAGTGAGACATACATTTATGCAGAGCTTTTAGTTGAACGTAATTAAGCTGTAAATTGGTACTTAACGTCACCATGCGCGTTTTATTATCTCGTCTTTATGACTTCGAGTTACACCCGCAAGAGCGGCTAGCAACGCACGTAGAAGACCGCGTCGCAATGTTCGGGAAGCCCCACGAATGGCTAAGCTTATTCCGTTAAGATTACGCGCAGTACGCGATTAGTCAAGTTTGTTCGAGCGTTTTCGCAAGCGCCAGTGATAACGCAAGAAACTCGACGCGGCATGTATGAGTGTCGAGGCGCCTTACCGTAGATGAGTTTTATCGATGACCGACGTTCTGTTCGCCGGTATCAGTGTACAGCGTGCAATGCTTGCCCTAATTTGAGTTTCCGTTTCCCGGCCGCAAGTTCGGCCCAATAAAGGGCTTCACCTTGAAGAAGCCAACTGCAGCCCTCGTCCACGTCATCCCGTGAATATATTTTAATATATGTTTATATGAATCGTAACTACGCAGATGCACGGACAAGCGAAGATTGCCTATACTTGAATGTTTGGACACCGAGACTGAATAACACGGCAAAGCTTCCAGTCATGGCTTGGATACCGGGAGGCGAGTTTCTCGATGGCTCGGCTGCGATGCACTTGGATGATGGAGGAAATTTGGCTGCCCTTGGAAACACTGTGGTCGTGACGATTAGTTACAGGTACGGTTTTAAGGGCGGAAATCGTTCTCATAATTTGATCGGGCTGGTGGTAAGGATGTGCGTTAGTAGATAGCACATTTTTTCCCCAAGGATATGATAAAAAAATGACAAGTCACAAGCACTCACTTATATTTACAGACGATTGTCGCCAAGATTTAGAACTTTTGTAGCCAAAAGGACTTTTGTAGCCGTGCGCTGCACCTTGAGTGTG
Source organism: Rhipicephalus appendiculatus (assembly GCA_030522465.1). NCBI lineage: Eukaryota > Metazoa > Arthropoda > Arachnida > Ixodida > Ixodidae > Rhipicephalus > Rhipicephalus appendiculatus. Next base: position 255,073 of record JALIZH010020203.1, read on the forward strand.
TTTGAACAGTGTTCGTTTACATTGGGGAAGCGCTTTCAAGTCATGCACAGGAATGAGTGCACAAGTATTTGCACGGGCATTTAACAGTACATTGAAGTCCGAAAAATTGGGTTCTTTCGGTATGCCTAACGTTTTTCTATGGACGTCAGTATCCGCGGAATCATCACAATTGTGATCACTGTTATCATCACAATTAGCCTATTATATCGGCACTGCGGTTCCAATGCCTCTATCAGTGGTCTGTAATATATTTCGGGTAATCATTTATTAACATTTTTCTGTTCAATGTCCACTGAAGGACGAACGCAGATAAGGCTGAAATTCCCGAATAGAATTTGTGAATGAAAAATTGCGCGACCTAAGTATCGACAACTATAATGCATGACTGTCGCAATGGACAACAATTTAACTGTATTGCTCACATATTTAAGCTCAAATTTTCATATATTACGATCTAAAACAAATGCACTCTACGGCGTGGCAATAAAAGTTATGCGAAGCACTGCCTACGCTTCCACTCTCTGCCTACGCTTCCACCCTCTTCACAGACTAAACGCCGCACGCAATAGACGCGTCACTTTAGGGAGGAGCTTTGCGCTGACCCTCACCCTCTTGCATGCGTAATCATGCGAAAGACAATTAAACTTTGGAGCCGGATATCTCGGAGCACAGGCGCGCTAGAAGAAATCTTCGAAGTGAAACTGTGTAGAAACACCACTGCGCACATTTTTCCAATACAAACATGTCAACTTACTGTAGCCAGTAAAAACTTAATTATTAAATTTTTGTTAATTGGGCTGTTGACAGCGACAATTATCATCTCACTTTGTGTCCCCCCTGGCCTCATAAATTATTAGCACAAGTGGTCTTCGCGTGCCTTTCAGCGCCTAATCAAAAAAAAAACCATAAAGCTTAACTTTGAACACCCGGTACTTGACTGTTCACGTCATTCGCGCAATCTTAACAGCATGATGTCAAACACTCGCCAAGCTGCCCAAACCGAGATTTTCTAACAGTCTTTGTGGGTGACAACCGAACACATCAAATTGAAGCAATAAACACGCGTGACAGTCTTAAGGTCTGTGAAAAAAGTCGGGTGTCCTTCAAGTAAGGCGAAATGGAGGAATTAAAACTTGGCTTGCGCGCGCCTACAACATTGCGGTCATGCGCACCGTTTGTCTGGTTCGGAATGTAGACAATAAACTATCATCATTATTCAGGCGCGCGCTCACTTCGTCAACCCTTGCTTCGCTCACAGAACACGTGCCCGGCGCGTGCTCTCCTGCGGCGCCTATTTTTCCGGCATGGGATGTAATAACTCGGATGAGCAAGAGAACGACTACCGAACGACACAAAAAGATACGAGGAAAGAGAACGAAAGAAATAGAAAGAGAGAGAAAGAAAGAAATATAGAGAGACAGAAAGACACAGAGAGATAGATAAAGACATACAATGAAACAGACAGAAAAGACAGAGAAAGCAGAAAGAAAGCAGAGATCGAGACAGCAATAGAAACATCTGGAGAAACAGAGATACAAAGAGGAAGGGAGCAATATAAAGGCAGAAAGAAATATATGAAAAAGAAATAAATAAAGAAAACCCGATCGATACTTCGCCAGTGATTGCGGTTTACAATGTGATCACGTGAACACTTCTTACATATGTGTGTGAATGCATACGTGCCTAGTGAAGCCAAGATCGGCCGAGTGCTGACCAACTATGCTGTTCCTCAGCCTTGTGCGACTAAGCGCAAGCTGTGCAATTTTTCTTTTAATGCGATACCTTTCTTAGCGAACTTCCACGACTATGAGTGTATACTGCCTACGAATTTGTGCTCACGTGGTCGTTTCTTTGAATGAGGATATATATACCAACAATCGTGTGGTGTGAGACGGGCTTACGACGAACATAAATGATATTTTAGAAGATAGTAGAAGTTTCGGCCAACTGGTGATGCATACTTGGTCAAATGAAGCGCTATGAACTGGACAACAAAAGTTGAGACGGACAGGACGAAGCGCTATTGACAACTGTGAACAATTATTGAAAAACCTCGCCGCGGCTATTTGTCTGTCTCACATTTTGTTTTCCCGCTTATTGCGCTTCATTTCACCAAGGAAACATCAATGTCAGGTTCTAACAAAAATATCATGACATGAATGTCATGTAAAGCATGTAGCTGCCGTTCCGCTAGCTTCATAATTCGTAAAATTCATCAGGCGTGACTTGACTGCATGACTAACACAAATGACGTGAAGTGAGTGAATTCCACTGCTCACCAAACATCACAGCCCCACGCCGAAAAATCTTCCTCGCGGAGATGCTTGCTCCGCGCCTGTGTTGTAGGCGATGGCTGTTTACCATATTGGAGTTCCACAATCCAAGCTACACGTAGCTTCTTACCCTGCGCAAACGTGTGAAGAGTGACACCGGGCTCCATTACGTGCGTCCTACACTGCGGCACCGAGTAGAGGCCTCCATATCTGAGAATGCATATAGCAATATTTTCATGGCCGCCGCTATTTCCTGTGATTGTGAGAGATGAATTTCGAGCTTCGCACAGCGTTTGCCGCCACCAACCGACACCCGGCTGCGGCTCCACACGAAGCTGGGCGCCACCTCTCCAAGGAGACGGCAGCACTCACCGCGAGACCGTTGCCGATTAGTTGCAGCTGCGCGCAGGTCACTTGCCAACCACTATCGTTCTCGGTATACTGCTCGGTACACATGCTACTCTGAAAACTTGGCACACTGCTACAGGTACCAAAATAACATATGGCAGAACCTTTTGGTCAATTCTTTTCTGCCAAATACAGAATCTGAGTGTAACCACCTGACCACTTCCGCCGCCAGCAACCCAGACAATTCATCTTTTCAAGCTGCCATGTAAAACACTGTATAATTATGTATTCACCACTCTTCTCCGTAACGCTGTTGGGCATGAGATTATTTGTAATTCAAAGGACACGTCACCTAGTTCAAGATTAATAAATAAACTGCGAATCCCAAACAACGAACACACTGAATCATGTGCCCTGTGTAGTCCGGAAACAAACCGAAGGACGAGGACGAAGTGTAACGAGAAGAATTAGGAAGCCAGTGGGAGGCCTAACTTTTTAACAAGAGCCAATAAGCCTGCCAGAGCAGCGGCGAATCATGCCTGCTACAGCTCTCGAGGCCAGATATCACGGGGCCGATATCATTTCCCCCTGACTACACGGCGACTTTGGTTATGTCGGGGACCTAACTTGTAAACTTTCAATAAAATAAAAGCTTAAGCTTGGACACTGTCTTGTTGGTTCTACGCTGCACTCTCCTTATATTAGTTGCTGCAGGTTCTCCAACTCTACTCAGTACGTTGGTGGAGTGGCACCTTGTCTCATATAATTCATCATCATCATCATTATCATCAGCCTGACTACGCTCATTGCAGGGCGAAGGCCTCTCCCATGTTCCGCCAATCATCCCGGTCCTGTGCTTTCTGCTGCCACGTTATACCTGCAAACTTCTTAATCTCTATGATAAAAAATACTACAGCGCAAGCACACAGGACGGAGGAAAGAAGTGACACACACGGCGCTGAACTTGCAACTGGTTCATTGGAAAAACATGTACATGTTTTTTGAAAAACAAACATGGCGAGCACGAATGCTCAATGTCATAGATAATAGAATTATCAAACCGTAAGGCACAGTCTCGTGTCAAAAGAAATGGACCTGTTAAAACGGCAGTGACTAGGAATCTTACACGAGGCTGTGCCTTACGGTTTGATAAATCTATTATCTATGACATTGAGCATGCGTGCTCGCCATGTTTGTTTTTCAAAAAAACATGTACATGTTTTTCCAATGAACCAGTTGCAAGTTCAGCGCCGTGTGTGTCACTTCTTTCCTCCGTCCTGTGTGTTTGCGCTGTAGTATTTTTTATCATGGAACCTCACCAACTCACCCAATCTGCCTGTCTTCTACAGTTTCTTAATCTCATGTGCCCACCTAATTTTCTGTCTCCCCCCTCACGCTTTTGCCTTCTCTTGGAATCCAGTCAGTTACTCCTAATGTCCGGCGCTTATCCTGCCGACGTGCACGTGCCCGGCCCATGTCCATTTCTTCGTCTTGTTTTCAACTATGATATCTTTAACCCCCCGTTTGTTCCCTGAACCACTCTGCTCTCTTCCTGCCTCTTAAGGTTACACCTATCATTTTCCTTTCCATCGTATAATTTCCTAATATAGGTAATTAAGCTGTGCTTAAATGCTTTATCCTACTGAGCTGGTAAACGTGCTGGTAAACATGCCATTAAGATTTGTTGCTTCACGCAGCTGTATTATAATCCAGCAAAATGGCTCAGTTTCCTCTTTCCCTAGAAGTTGTCAACAGGCTCTTCCTTTTTCCTATATAGCTTGCTTTGAGTAGTTATAAACTGATACTAGCCAATAGCTATTTCAGGGTAGTTCACAGATAGCGCATATTCTTTTTTTTTGGAATTTCAAACGAGTTGTACGCAAGAGTAGGGCCTCAAATTCTTCTTTCGCTGGATATGTGATATAGTAAATGCTTGTGGCAACTATGCGCATTTTTTTCCTGGACTCTATTTTATGCTTGCCTGCAGCGGAATAACTATGGTGGCCTCCTGTTCCCTTCCATCTTCACTTTTATATAATTGCTACTTTTGGGAACTGTACTATCCTGCTTTTCCCTGCTATTTAACTTTCTTATTCATGTAACACTTGCCAAAATTACAACTCTTTAATTTAGCCATCTTTAACTAGCATTGCCCAACATTAACCGTCACTTATTCAATACTAGCTGGTAGTAGACATCGTTTACCAACACTCGGCAACCACGGCTAAGGCTAACCTGTGCTCCTCGTAATTTTATATGGCCATTATTTGTTGGGGCAAAGTTTCAGTGCCCTACACTTTATATGCAACTATATGATAGAGTTTTGTTTCAGGCTGAACACTTCCCTTTCTGCTTCCTCGAATTGTGTGATATAGTCATATTTCGCGGCAACAATTTTACTGCCCACTTTTTTTTCCACAGGTTAAATTTACTTTCTCTGCCAACTGAAAAAAGCCTACCTTAAATTTGCCCCGACTATTTTGATTACACTCTCAAGACGTTCCAAAGAAACACGCTCATGTGAGTGCTTTTAGTGGACACCCGATGGAAGCATATTTGTTCATTAAAAAGTAGTACAACTGTATTCAGGGTTTGTCCGAAAAGTGATGTCAATGATAAAATTGTAAAGCGTATATACCTCACAATGGGCTAGGACGAATTGATATTGGTTGAGGGGGATGATACCTCACGCACGTGCGGTCGCACTGTCGTATGCTACGATCTCGAGAGTAAGGAGACGCTTTTCCGTGATACTCGTTTTCATTTCCCGTGCAAACCACGATGTAGCGCTCGTTGAAAAAAAAAGGATTGCCTTCAAGTTTTGTCTGAAACTCTACAAGCCCAACGTGGCAACTTTTCCTGTGATAGAGAGCTTTGGTGATAATTGTTCGAGGTAACGAGAAGTGTATTGGCAGCACAAGGCCTTTTTATAAGGTCGTAAAGATGCCAGCGATGAAGCCCGCGCTGGACGGTCGTCAACAACCATTACTGACGGCAACGCGCCAGTCCGCAGCATCTTCATCTTGACCCGCTTCCTTGTCGTTTCAAAGGTGCCACGGGGTTTCTGAGCCGCATGGCAGTCCTGACATGGACATGGCTCCTCCAGACTTCCTTTCGTCTCAGCGCATGAAAATTCTCACGAAAGAATATCATTTTAGTTGAGGTGACAAAGTCAAATAGTCCTGCACCAAGGCTTTAGAGGACATTGCGGAGCAAGTCTACGGTGACGCCTTCGATGCCTGCAAATCTGGATGCCGCAGGAGGAGTCTATCTCGTAATTTTTAATTCTGTAGTACTGATCTGATTAATACATCGTTTTAATCGACTCATTGGCATTCCTATACGAGCATACCGTGTATATGCAAAGCGTGTTTGCGATAAATATAAGGTAATTTAAATACACAATAATTATATAAATATTATTGATTATTCATAAATATTATAACTAAAATTAATGTACATAAAAAGTATAATAATAACTTATGCCAATAATTTAAACAACTAAACCAGATAGCTGATCTTTCCGAGTGTGCCGCTTTAAACTTCATCGTATTCTTAATATGTAATCGTCAGGGTACTACAGTGTATAATTTCGCTTTCGAAAATGATGCAGGTTGCACTCTTTCGGCTTCCTTTACGACGGAACGGAAGAAGCGCCGGGCAACCAAGGCCTCTACGA
>JALIZH010020204.1:0-32054 GCA_030522465.1 Rhipicephalus appendiculatus
GGCGCCCGCGTCCCACAACGCATGCGCGTCCCCCTCTCTCTCTCCTCTCCTACACAGTAAAAAATTTTACACCCTTAAGGGTGTAATTTTTTTGTCCCATGGGCAACACCCTTTTAGGGTGTTTAGAAACACCCTAACGATAGGGTGTTTAGAAACACCCCTTAAAAAACGTAGGGTGTAAGGAAAGACTACACCCTAATTTAATGGGTGTTTATGAACGCCCCTAAACTATGGGTGTTACAATAAGCTACACCCGTTCGAGTGGGGTGTAATACACAAAAACACCCTTGAAAGGGTGGCAGTGTAAGGGGGAAGCACATATTATACTTCTTCCCAGCCAGCACCCTTGGGGCACTACAGACATCAGCGTGTATCCGGTCCCTTCAGGTGCACCCTAGAAAGAATTCTCCAGTTAAGGAGATGATTCAGAAATGTGCAATCCCTTGACAAGAAATCAATTGATAAAAGGTTTCAAAAACTGCAGCAGTGCCCACACCAGTGTGGCTGTCGTCGACTGTCTTGGCGCTGCCACCCAACAGCTGTAGCTGATACACAAGCAGCGATTCTCTAACTCACGTAACATTATATAGACTCAGAATGTTGTTTAGCTCAGCAGGCCTCCATATTATCTCTTTTTTAGGAAAGTGCATCAGTGAAGTAGAAGACTGTTCACATTGCTGGAATGATGAAACTTTTCCCACCTACTCAAAAGCAATGGATTGTGGTTCCAACAAAAACAGGTGCGCAAGATGACTATGGCTTGCACGTTACAGCTCATACTGAATGCGATATGCAGGAAATGCACGTAGTATGATCACGACCACACTGCAGAAACATGACCTGCATCAAAACATTAGAATGAAATTTTACATAGGCGTGCTCAGACAAATTTTAAGGATTATCCCTTTCCAAGCAAGGACAACAGAATCATTGGCAATTGAAAGAAATATGAGTATTTATTTGTTTTAAAATAAATCGTTACAAAATGAAAACTTGTCATAAAACTCAAAAATAAATTCCACAACAATATTCGATACGCTGATTTTACTGACAGGAACTGGCAGTTTTGTTAAGCTAAAATTTCAACAGTAAATGATCTCAGTTATTATAACTGCTGCAAAAAAGTCACAAAGCACCGAGTCACAAACCACAAAGTAGAATGACTATATAAGCGAGTGAGGTACTATTCCTAGCATGTGCGCGCTATGAACACTGCGAAAAGGCATGGCTACAAACTTGCTGAAGGCTTATTTACAGTCCACTATATGTAGCAGTGTATAAACTTGGAGATTACACGATCACAACGTTTGACAAGGTTGTGTAATAGGGGTCAGATTAACGTAATGCGATTGTTCATACACTTGCACATTACAAAACCACAGCTCTTCACTGCTGCAGTTGCACAATCCATCTTCAGCTGCAGATGACTGGTTCCTTCGACAGAAGTGGGGCCAGGCTGCTCTTTCTGTACAGTAAATTCGTTCCCGGAAACCTAAAATAAATACATAAGGAGCAATGACCAAAAATTTTACAAAGAGTGTAACATACATTATGCTCCTGACATGACCAATTGCTTTCTTAGTTATGTGTAGGTATGAATGCAGTGCATGCCAGCATATTCAGTGGCATCGGACTCCACACAGTTACAAATGCAAAAAAGGGGGGTATGCTGCGCAAGAAATGCAATCAGAAGCGTTCTGTGGCAGAACTTTTTACGCCTTTGATGCCGAAGATCTGAACTTTACCCTTTTAGCCTGCTCGCGCACCAATGCAAAGGTATACAGCTCCTAGGCGACGATGCCCCATTAGCTTTATGCATCGTCACGTCTAAGTGAAAGTTGAGTTCTATGCATAAGTATGCATCCACTTAGGCATATGTGAATTTCTGCAGATATATCATGGTACTCATACGATGTGTTTCTTAAAGGGAATGCAATGCTATGGGCGCCGTATAAATATTTTATTTATTACAAAAAAGCACAATACCACTGCGCATATACGACGGTATTCACATTCATCATGTATCCAGGGCAGGTAACATGTAAAATTAAGTTCTGTGTAGTTCTGTGTTCGCTTGCGAATAGAACTGAAGTAGTGTTCTTCAGGCGGCTCACATTGACACGTTTAATAATGTAAGAAATTGCTTTCACTCATTGACTATTCCATACTGCTAAATTATGGTCATTCGTTTCAATGATCTTGGTTAGCTAAAAAAGCAGAACTCCTTACTAATAATGCAGCATAGTCTGTTTCGTGGCTGTGCGGGGAAAGAGGCAGAAATTCCGAGACTTACAAAGCACCGATCATGAACCACATGCCATCACAATAAAGTATGTAAACTGGAGAAGCGGCGAAAGGTGGGCTAGTTAGTATATAACTTAAAACTTGACAAAACAGCGCAAAGACAGGACGAAGGAAGATGACACGAGGACGGGCGCTGTAAGCTGTAAGCAAAAGTATGTAAGCTTCTCCGACAATCGCCAATAACCAGAATCCTGAACGCTATTGACCGGAATTTAGTAATACACGATAACCATTCGGTGAAACAGATTCCTTAAGTTATTTAATTGTTTCAATTGATGCCAAGATCCCGAAAAAGTCATTCTATATTTGTTGTGTTCTCAGATAAATACGCTGCGAATCTGACATTTTTGTAGCTTTGTAGCAACACATGCATGCATAGCGTGCAGTATGTATAACATTATGGCGAGTTTTGAGCAACAGAAAATACTGATATACTTGACATAGCACCAATCTCTTTAACATCTGTAGTGTATGAATAGAGAACTTACAATATCGGATAAACTGTTAGGTCTGGCGTTTATCAGAAAATGTCATTGCAGGTGGTGGTACAAACTGCGTTTTATATTTCTACACGTAAAAGTACTTAGCGCAGTTAAAACACCAAAATGGGGTGAAGTGAATAACTCTTAATAACCAGAACAATATAACGAAAGCTACACATGGTGGAAACAAGCAGAATAAAATAAATTGTGTTCGAACGCCAGCACTTATGCTCAAACTGGCGGTTGCACAGTGAAGGTACGGCTATTTGGTCACACACACATGAAAGATCCGTTCAAACACAGGTTTAACGAACGGCTCCACATGCACGGGTGCCGGCAGTATCCCGCAACCTACATTGCGGGTGAACGAAAAGATCGGTACGAATTTAACGAAACGGAATGTATTAGCACGTAGGCGAGCTTTGCGAGGCGCACCTAACACGAAGCAATATGCTGTGTTATCACCCACAAGCGTCAACCCGAGTATCGCGTTAGTTTTAGCGCAAAACGAACAGGGAGGGAAAAGAACGACGCGGACACCACGCCCTTGCTTTTCGTCTTTGGTCCTTTTGTGCGCTAAAAAAAGTGCACATGAATTAACATGCCCAAGCATACGCGCCTTAGACATGGTTGACGCTTAGAGCAAACAGGCGCCATCCCCACTCAACTATTATTAAACCAAAATAGATGTTCATCGCGAGCGGGGCACCAAACACCACTGCCAACAGAGAAGGGCGCCGCCACAACTCAGTTCAAATCCCTCGCCGAATCACAGCCGCGCATGCGCACTCTGCTTTCAACTCCAAAGAAAGGTAAGCTTGCCCGCACTTAACATCACACAACTTTGCCATCATCCCAATGAAACAATACACACAAATATGCTCGCTACGTAAACAAATGCTGACTTATCCTCCACTAGTTAAGAAAAACTCAGTTGACGGTGTTATTATCGCGCTCACGCAGTTAACAAAGCGCTGACCACAGCAACATGAGAGCGGTACATACCGTTTCACTTCGAGTGATCCACGATATGAAGCTGCAGGCCTCCCCTTCAGTACAGTGCATCTTCCTAATAAGCAGCACTCGCAGAACACAAAGCACGAGCACAGAGCGCAGGCACATTTCAAACAAAACAACACCGACTGCTAAACTCGCCTAATTGAGAACGACGCGCACCACACGCACAAAAACCGGAGACTGCCGGAGAGATTTTCGCCAGCGCATTGAGTCACGTGGTACATAGTCTCGCGCGCTGCGCACGCGCGGCGGTCAGGGCAGCCTAGGTTGCCTAGGCGACGAGACGAGGCGGCGCCTGGCGGCGCCGGCAACGTTTGGTCCAGCCGTTGTTGGATTGCGCGGCCGCAGCTCTCTTTCTGCGGCCTATTTCGTTATGCTTCTTTAACAGTGTATTCGAATCGCAGTGAGCATTACGACGATGCTGTAAGGATTGCACGGGCTGCATGTCACCGCGCACGAATGTAGTATTCAAGAGCAAGATTTAGCGCAGCTTCACTTAACGTCGTGAAGACTGGTGAAACAGCGGAGCTAATGGCTTTTGCATAGCTTTAGAGTCACTTTTGCTAAGTTCTGTATTAGCTGCGGTATAGCGATGATGATGTGATTCCACTAAACCTAAAAATGTGAGTCCACTCGTCGGGTCATAGTCTAGCACCTTGCCGTCGTCTTTCCTGTTGCGCCGCTTCGCTTCTTCATCCTCGCCACACTCGTCGCCGAGCTTCGTAGCGCTCTGCGCCGACAGTGCAAGCTGTAATTACTGCTTTATTGACGCAGAACTTATATCAATACGAATTAAATGAAACATAAACATGAAGCAAGCAGTGTTAGGGCTGCAAAATCAAGGTGTGTGTGGCCAGGGGGCGGGGAGCACTTTTGCCCCTAACTCCCCTCCCATGGCTGACACCTGGCTCAGCGTACGCAGATGGTGCCCAGTCGCAGCTCCTGTAGAGACTGCGCGACTGTGCATTCATGGCCACGCAGGCGATATTTCATGAGCGCCTTCAATTTGCGCAAGATATTGCTCCACGCAACATTGCATGCATGGATCGTCACACTATTTGAAGAGAACACCTATTTGTGCTTTGCTTGCAGTCCTTCGAACAAGACCACCACTGAAGAGGGTGCAGTACTGTTGACTTCTCGTACTTAATGAAGCTGAGGTTTTAATGGAAGCACGTCTGCTCGGGAAGTAACATCATAAAATTAAAAGAAGGGCACCCGCTTTAAAAAAAAAAGCGAAAAAAGGCGTTTCAGTGCCCCTGACGAAAACCTTGTTCGCAATCTAGTCAAGAAGGCTCCCGTCATTGTGAGCAAAGCTGTGTCAGGGGAACTGAAACGTCTTTTTCGAACTCTTTTTTATAGTCGGTGTCCTCCTTTTAATTTTTCTGATGCACTTGACAAAGAATGTGCAGCACGAAGAGGAATATTCACAACAGTAATTAAATAAAACGTGCCCGGCTCAAAATCCATCACGTCAATGTCCATTTTTAAGGGACCTGATGTCCCGTTGCCGTCGAGGTTATGGCTAGTCAACTGCGCAAAGGGTATTTTGTAGATGGCCGACGTTTTACCTCCCGCTTTAAGAGCATCGTTCTAAAGAGGGGGGGGGGGCGAGGGGGAGGCAATGTGCGCAACATTACCTTGATTCGGGCTAGTTAGTTCACTTTTTCAGTATTCACAAAACGCGCAAACGACAGACGAGAGGAACACATACGACAGCATTGGCCCTGATCCTATTGGATAAGTTGTTGTGTCTTCTGTCGTTGTAGTTCGCGCGCTTTATGAATGAACACTGTGTTTCGCTTGCATTACTTCGCACTTCGATTCGTTACTATAGAACCGCAAGGAGCTAATAGGACGGGTCTTGCTGGTATCAAGACGGTTCATGTATACTTAAAATATAAGCAAAGCCTGCCCAGAAATGTCGTACATTTGTAGCCTTGTTCATAACACCCCTCAGATGAGGGTGTAAATGGGGTGTTGCTAGGGTGTTTTACTTACCAACACCCCAATTCTGAAAATAAGGGTGTAATAAGGGTGTTCATAAGGGTGCTTTTAACTCAAACACCCGTATTACACCCTTAAGGGTGTAAATATTTTTACTGTGTACGGTCACCCCCGTTCTCTCCTCTAGGAATCCTCTTCTCTATAGGTCTCTTCAATTTGGCTTGCACTGCCTGCACTAGTTCCGAAATGTGTCGCAGCGGTGCCAAGCGGTGCAGGGTGCGCGCAGCACCGGTTCAGCAAGTGCGGGTGCAGCCGCGACACTACTGCGCGGCTAGCGCCCCCCTGTAACCCGCCGGATGTCACTTTCGCGCCTGCGCGTTTGGAACAGCATATATCTTCTGTGTGTCTTCAATTTTTCATTAAAGTTGTCAGCAGCGCCTGTGGTTTGTGGTTCTCTGTGTCCGTTGTGTCTTTTCGCGCTACATCATGATTATATACTGCGCGGCGGCTACCGCCAAAACCAAGACGCAAGTGCAGGCCGTGTTGACCAACGCGGCGTGTATCGATGGTGTTGTTTACCAAAACACTGCCGCGATAGCTGTCTTCGTAGCTGCCGTATATGAAACTGTTCGACAATGGCCACCCTTACAGCAACTCCGAGGAGGTGGTTGTGTTTTAATTGGTCGCCTGCTCGTTGGTACATGAAGATGCCAATCGTGTTCCCTGGTACGGGAACGTCGTCGGAAGGTTCCATGAGTGTGAGTCCAAAAGACTGTTCAAACTGTCTAGAACCGCGTTTTACTTCCTCAGTGGTAAATTCCGCTGGTTTCGGCCTTTATTAAAGTGCGTGCGAGGCCGTAGAGCTAGCGAAAAATCTCGGCGGTCCTTTGACTGACGGTTTAAGACAACTTCACGTAAAATTTCACCTATCCATGAAAGCTTGCTCGCTTTGTGTTCAAAACCTTTTATTGACAGCGCCACATTTCTTAACGCTATTCTAGAGCACAGATGTGGCAAATGTTTGAAATCATTAAGATACGTACGCAAGCTCTCATGGTGAATACATTTTTAAAATCAGCAGTTTTACTTGAAGGCTTCCTATCGCACATCGGCTTCACGCTTTCGCAAAAGACGAAGTGAGAGCACAGCTCGCGCCTCGAGCCACATATATTTATTACCAACTTTTTTTTCCTACGATTCTTATTGCTGTCAACACGGTGGATTTTGCTGCTTATGAGCCATGTAAAAAGATTCATCTTAGTAGCTGCCGAAAAGACGCGGCTAAGATTACCCGTGGCACGCACGCCCTGAACAGAACACGCAGCCAACGCAGCGTCGTCTGCTCTAAGCTTGGGAGGAGGAAGGGGCGCACACCATGCTGCACCTCTTTGCACCTCCTCTTGAGCGAGTGCAGGCCGGCAGAGAACTCGTGCAGAACTATATTTGCATGAGAATTGAAAATTGAGCTAGTTGGTACGGAATCATCTTGATTTTAGCAGAGCACTGACGGACGAGGACTAAGAAAAGAAGGTAGACAACACGGGCGCTAACTCGCAACTGATTTTATTAGGAAAGAACATGCTAATATAAAGGTGAAGTACAACAAGAACAGAAACAGAAAAACATTGTGATCATGTGCAGGTGCCGCTTAGGTATCGAAATTCCGCATCACTTAGCGCGATAGAAGGTAGACTGACACATTTTTCTCCTTTCCTTTGGATGTGGAATGCTTCGATGACTTCTCTTGCTATCTGTTGTTTATGACGTGACAGAATCATAGTGTCGGCGAAGAATGGTGTGCAACCGCATTGTTTACAATGGGCGGCGAGTGAATATGGTTTCGTGTCTGACAGTGAACGTTCATGCTCCCTAAGACGGATATTTACACACCTTCCGCTCTGTCCAATGTATGTTTTTCCGCATGATAATGGGATTTGATAGACGATGGCCTCTTTGCATTCTGTGTACTGAAAAACGTGGTTGATACCGCATTTGCCGTGAACACTCCCATTGTCACTGATCTGTTCATCAGTGCTTTTCTGCACTTTGGCGCACATGGATTCTAGTTTATGGGGGGAGGAAAAAACAACGTCAACGTCATAACGTTGAGCCACGTTTTTCAAACCGTGAGCCACACGGTGAGTATACGGAATGACCGTGTACTTTTTGGCTCTCTTAGACCGTTCTTCGTCGTTTCCCGCCTGTGAACGAGTTGGCTTCAAACGTTTGCGCATCTTTTCGCACGCTTGCGCAATGGTGCGCTCCGGAAAGCCCGCTTCCTTAAGTCTTGCCACCTGTTCATTGAAGCTAATCTGTAGCCCGTCCTGACAAGATTTCTGCAAGGCAGAACGAACACAGGAAAAGGCTATGCCCTGTTTGATTAATTTTGAATGGTTCGATGTGAAATCTAGTATTGGTTTAAGTGAACGGGGATGATAGCGCCAACACACATGTGTAGGTAGAAAATCCAACTTCAAGTCTAGGAACTGTAGTGCTCCTTCTGTCATCATCTCAACCGTGAAATTTAGGCCGCTGCCGCTCTCTCGGAACACTTTTAAGATATTCGCGGAATGTCGACAGTAATCACAGACATCAAAAAGCACCAAATAGTCATCGACATAGCGGAAGACATGCGTGACCAGTCCTTCCAAACCTTCCGCCAACTTTCTGTCCACAAAACTCAGAAAAATTTCACAAAGGAAAGGTGCTACCCTAGAACCAATGCAGATTCCCCTTTTCTGTATGTACAATTCTTCATTATGTTCAACATAGGTGGATTTTAAGTAGAAAGATACCAACTCTAGAAAAGATTCTAGAGGAACCATGCAACTGCTGAAAAAGGCGTGCTCATCATTGAAATCACATATGCACATTCTCACACTCTTCATTAATTCATCATGCGGTATAGAGTAGAATAAGTCTTCTACGTCTACACTAATGGCCTGACATTAGTGTAGACGTAAAAAAGCAAAAGAAAAGATGGCTAAAGTAAAGCAAACCGCCCTGAGGCTTCTAAACAACATGAAATTGGAGCGAATAGCTACTGATGTGAAAAAAAGCCAAAAAAAGTTTTCTGCATGCATTTTTTGCAGCCAAAACACATAAATCTGGTATTCCATTCAGGACTATTGTAACCGAAAGGGGCGCATGGCAACATGTTGTGTCTGGCTACCTACAGAGACACTTGGCTACTTTAAACGTTGACGACCCCTTTCGAGTCCCGAATTCTTCTGTCTTGGTTGAGTTTCTGCAGCAAAGAAATCCGGGGAAATGTCAGGCCATTAGTGTAGACGTAGAAGACTTATTCTACTCTATACCGCATGATGAATTAATGAAAAGTGTGAGAATGTGCATATGTGATTTCAATGATGAGCACGCCTTTTTCAGTAGTTGCATGGTTCCTGTAGTATCTTTTCTAGAGTTGGTATCTTTCTACTTAAAATCCACCTATGTTGAACATAATGAAGAATTGTACATACAGAAAAGGGGAATCTGCATTGGTTCTAGGGTAGCACCTGTCCTTTGTGAAATTTTTCTGAGTTTTGTGGACAGAAAGTTGGCGGAAGGTTTGGAAGGACTGGTCACGCATGTCTTCCGCTATGTCGATGACTATTTGGTGCTTTTTGATGTCTGTGATTACTGTCGACATTCCGCGAATATCTTAAAAGTGTTCCGAGAGAGCGGCAGCGGCCTAAATTTCACGGTTGAGATGATGACAGAAGGAGCACTACAGTTCCTAGACTTGAAGTTGGATTTTCTACCTACACATGTGTGTTGGCGCTATCATCCCCGTTCACTTAAACCAATACTAGATTTCACATCGAACCATTCAAAATTAATCAAACAGGGCATAGCCTTTTCCTGTGTTCGTTCTGCCTTGCAGAAATCTTGTCAGGACGGGCTACAGATTAGCTTCAATGAACAGGTGGCAAGACTTAAGGAAGCGGGCTTTCCGGAGCACACCATTGCGCAAGCGTGCGAAAAGATGCGCAAACGTTTGAAGCCAACTCGTTCACAGGCGGGAAACGACGAAGAACGGTCTAAGAGAGCCAAAAAGTACACGGTCATTCCCTATACTCACCGTGTGGCTCACGGTTTGAAAAACGTGGCTCAACGTTATGACGTTGACGTTGTTTTTTCCTCCCCCCATAAACTAGAATCCATGTGCGCCAAAGTGCAGAAAAGCACTGATGAACAGATCAGTGACAATGGGAGTGTTCACGGCAAATGCGGTATCAACCACGTTTTTCAGTACACAGAATGCAAAGAGGCCATCGTCTATCAAATCCCATTATCATGCGGAAAAACATACATTGGACAGAGCGGAAGGTGTGTAAATATCCGTCTTAGGGAGCATGAACGTTCACTGTCAGACACGAAACCATATTCACTCGCCGCCCATTGTAAACAATGCGGTTGCACACCATTCTTCGCCGACACTATGATTCTGTCACGTCATAAACAACAGATAGCAAGAGAAGTCATCGAAGCATTCCACATCCAAAGGAAAGGAGAAAAATGTATCAGTCTACCTTCTATCGCGCTAAGTGATGCGGAATTTCGATACCTAAGCGGCACCTGCACATGATCACAATGTTTTTCTGTTTCTGTTCTTGTTGTACTTCACCTTTATATTAGCATGTTCTTTCCTAATAAAATCAGTTGCGAGTTAGCGCCCGTGTTGTCTACCTTCTTTTCTTAGTCCTCGTCCGTCAGTGCGCTGCTAAAATCAAGATGACTATATTTGCATCTCGACAAAATAAGGGAGCCAGTGCAGAGCGCGCGCGCAGCACCAGCAAATCGAGGAGGGAGGTGCTGCATCCGTTGAACTGGTTCCGCCGGCGCAGCCAAATCGAAGACACCTTATGAAGCGGCGCGCACGACAGGTGCTCTCTCCTCTCCTATGCTCCCCCCCATTTCTCTCTAGAATTCCTCTACCCTACGGAGCGGCGCCAGCGTCCCACACCCCACAGCGCATGCGCGTCCCCTCCCCCCTCTCTCTCCTGTCCTACAGTCCCCCCCCGTTCTCTCCTCTAGGAATCCTCTACTTTACGGAGCGGCGCGCACGACACGTGGTGCGACAGCTGCATACTCCGCTGGGGGGCGGCACGGTAGTTCCGTGGTATGAAAATGACGGAGCGCGCGCGCCTCATTCTCTCTACTGTGCAGCGCCGCGATGAGCGCCCGGGCCGCGAAACGGGAGCGGCGACGTTTCTCCCGCTCAAGCCAGCCATCTCCCCGCTGCTTCGCATCCACACATGGTTCCCTTTAGCGGGAGATGGCGCAATTTCTCCTCTAGGAATCCTCTACTCTATGGAGCGGCGCCCGCGTCCCACACCCCCCTCAGGGCATGCGCATTCCCTCCCCCCTCTCTCTCCTCTCCTACGCTCCCCCCTTTCTCTCCTCTAGGAATCCTCTACCTTACGGAGCGGCGCGCACGGCAGGTGGTGCGACAGCTGCATACTCCGCTGGGGGGCGCCTCATTCTCTCTCCTGGGCAGCGCCGCGATGAGCGCTCGGGCCGCTGCCGCAAAACGGGAGTGGCCACGTTTCTCCCGCTCAAGCTAACCATCTCCCCGCTGCTTCGCATCCACAGATGGTTTTCTTTAGCGGGAGATGGGGAACTTTTTCATTTTGGGGGGGCAAGCGGGCGCTTCGGTGTCCAGGGTAGCTTGTAATGAGGACAATAACCAGGGGGGACTCTTTGACAGGTAGTATAGCGACAAACCAGAGAAAAGGTAAAAGAAGGGAGAAGGCGCGTGTTGCAATTAGTTACATTAAGACGGCGGTCTCACTCCGGCGGCACGAACACACCGTTTTTGCCACTTTTCCAACTGACGCGGCGGCTGTTCTTGTTTTAAATAGTTGACTTATATGTCATTAGAAAGCTTGATCTTTGTACATTTGAAATATATCTATTAAAAATAAGTCAACCTTTACTATTTGGGGATGGATGGGCAAGAATAAGCACTATTTACACGGTTTCGGCTGACCGTGCCCCAGCTGCGACCATTTTTTGAAACATCTGCTATAGTTACAGCACTGTTTCTTTCACAGCGCTTTTACGACATATTTATCTGTTTCCTCAACGTAGCAAATTAATGTCGGACATCTAGTTTATTGCTGCTTAGCTTTTGAAAACAGCCGAATTCATAAACTTTTGCTGCAGAGTGTCCTGTAACTATTCCGCAGAGGAAATTCATTTTCGGGTCGTATATAGAGGACAAGATTTTGTGTCCAAATGCTCAATTTGAATAATGTACGCGCGCTCCCTTTTTAATTATGTTGATCCAAATTAGGCGATATTCTCAATACATGGAGCTACCTTGGCCCATTTTTGTGGAAAACTACTAAAGTTCTGTGGCTTAATTCGCACGTAGAGAAACTAGAGCCCCTGATTTATTTCCTCAACGTAGTGTTTTTCAATAGAGCTAGCAGAAATGCCAAACGAAGCTCGTAAATTGTCTTAATTTATCGTGCCACAAACGTCAACAAAACCGTTGTAATCTTCAAATAGCGCTGAAATCTGAGCATGCGTAGCCTGAAATATAGTAGTTACGGTCTCCTGGTATAATTATACACACAAATCACACACAAATGCTGCAGGATTACTGAGCAATCTACATTATTCCTATTACTACAACGAAAATCTTCCTCTGGCGCCACCTAGACGGAAAAGGCCAAAGCTCTGAATTTGAAAGCTCCCCGTCTCTCCAAATGTGGCGTGCAAAAACATTTCACCTCAGGGGACGATGTCTTTTCTAACTTCAAACCATGCGCCGCCATCTGTAAGTCTTTTTTTTCCTCCCATCAGAGGGTGTTGGTCTCACACGGCTGCGCGGGAGAGCGTGAAAGCAAGTGTGCAATTCTCCGGGAGGATGGGGTGAGACGGTTGAATGTCTTCGAGGGAAAAGAAAGGCCGAATCCTCGGAACGTCCCTCTTGGATTTTGCGCGTGTTTGCCGCCCCGCCATGGCTACCACGAGAAAAGTGAGGGTATAGTATATTCTAGGCACTATAGTGAGGGGCGTGAGGGGTGTGCAATGACAGACAAACGAAAGCAGACAAACGGACAGTGCACGTGCGATACTAGCGAACTGAGCAGACGTGCGTGGGTGAGGTATTTGTGCATATCGCCTTTTTTTCCCCTTCATTTTCACAATAAAATGTAGTATTTCAGAAGTGCTGCGCTTCTATTGGCATGAATCCATCGCAATAAACAGCACACACATGAGAAGAGCCACACATAAAGGAATGACACGAAAACTTTTGTACTTATTGCGTGTTTAGTTCTGTCATTGCTAACAAACTGAACACTACACAATTAAACTAAGTTAAATATTCCACACAATGAACATTCCCATTTTTGCAGCAATCAAATGCAGACCGCTCGAATGTCTTTTGTACCGGCTACGCTTCTTTTCTGCGTCTTCAGCATTTACCCCGGGCAAAATTACAGTGCGGCATCTGTACGTGTCGCGAAAGTAACCCATCACTTTCATCCGCGCTTGCTGTGCTCTGAACTTGTGCTACATTAGGCTACAAGTGGAAATATGGCACGATACGCTCGCTTCGAGCCGCCAAGTATGGTATACCTAAAGCCGCGTTCAGACTGCAGTCGCATCTTTCATAAATGCCGTATCCCGTAACGGCTGTATCGTCAGTTTGCATCGCTAGCGACCACGTATGTTCACATTGATCCTTTCGGTACGATACGTTTCTTACGACGCGCCAATCACCACTCTGAATGTGCGTTGCGTCTTCGCTACAATTTCAGCCTAGCAAGGTTCGCGTGCTTGGCCATGGCTGGCCTGGTTGGGCTAAAGGGAAGACGCTACCCAGTAAACCACATATATCACATCAACATCCAGGAGATGTTCTCAATGGAACCTTAGACATATCCGTGAGATGTTCTTTTTTATCCGTGTAACTAAGAATCAACGTTGCCACAACCAACGTTTCTCCGCCCAAATCATGTTGACAAAACGTTGCCCACATGTCGCATCTAGACATGCTATCAACGTCCTGTTCTAGGAAGGAATGTCAGATTTACGTTGCCCTCACGCATATGTGACATACTGTGGAGATGCGCTGGCTACTGTACGTGGCCTTCCCTTGGAACCGCAACCAGTAAATAATGTGCCCACAGAGTTCTCAGAGCTTACAATTGCAAATAATGCAATCTATATATACTTGCATGAGATGCTAATGTAAGCTCTCAGAACTCTGTGGGCACATAATTTACTAATTTGCAGTAGTCGTGTAAAGTTATAGGTACAAAAAACAGTTGTAGATACTCGTACACAGTTTATTCTTCATGAACGCTATCACTTGCAAAAGGTAGTAGACAGTAGCATCTAACACTTTTCAGCAAATGGTAGTGGCTGATAATTGCCCACAAAAAACATGTACGCTGTAAATAGACAACTTTACATGATATACACGCATGCACTTGCTCACATAAGTTGGCATGTTTTCAATGAGTGTGACGACTGATTTACAGTAGTCTTTTAAAGAAAATTTACAAAGCAAGGACACTTTATGTGTCTTCAGAACAATGCTATCTTGATTCACAAAGTACTTGTAATAACACGCATGTTAAGAAACCTTGATGCTAAAGAAAAAGATTCACAAACGAATATATATGTAAGTGCAACACTGAACAAAAGTGTCTGTACTGACGTGACCCAGCAAATACATAGGAAGAGCAGCATCTGGTATACTAGTACACATACTTAGCTTTAGCAGGTTAGTACATTCACAAGTTCATCATGTACACTGTGGACAAATCATACAACAGAAATGAAACTACAAAAAATATTGAGCAAAACCGTCTGCAGCAAAAAAAAATGTTCGACAGATCCCACATACCATAGGAATCGATGTCATGCGAAACATGCAGAGAGATGGCGATAGTGGTGAAATTTTTTTGTTGAGTGCAACGTTATGAAATGACGCTAAACATATATACAAATGTTATGCGCAGACATGTATGTTGAACAGTCGCATATGTTTTACATAACCAGTGGTTTACAATTGTGTAACGATGCCAAGAGCAACATGAGTATTACCAACACCAGAAGCGGTAAGCTGAAATGTAGCGCTTGTGAGGATGGCAGCCCTGGATAGTGCTACGTAGACAAACTTCAGTGGATGGCGCTTAAGTACAATTGATGCTAACCTGACGTGACGCCTGTATCATTGCAGTACAGTAAAAGCTCGTTAATTTGACACCCGTTAATTCGGATAATTCGGATGGCTCTATTGGTCCCGGCCAAAGTGCATGTTAATCTATGGGACCAAACCTTCGTTAATTCGTCAGGATTCAGCTCCGCACCGCTTAATTCGGACAAATTCTGACGGCTGCCGCTACACGAAAGTGTGGTAAAGCAGCGCTGGCACCACTGGAGTGAAACCGAAACCTGAGTGGCATCGTCATCGTCATCAACTAGTGAGGGCGATCGCAGCGTCACCGAACGTCGGCGTCTTCTTTCTTCGCTCCGCTGCGCCGGCTGCGCCTTCGACGCCATTTTCCCTTGTGTTGTGGTGGTGGTGGTTGTGGTTCGAAGAAGGAAAAGGCGCCTAATTTCTGCAGCCCGGTCGGGAGCACGGCGCAGTGCCTTGTCGGCGCCGTCTCTTCTTGCGGAGTTCTCCTTTCTTTTTTTCCCGTGGTGACCGTGTTTGCATGCCACCACCATCGTGAGCTACAGTGATGGCAACGCCGGCAAAGCGGCAGAAGTGCGAAGCGAAGAACTTGGCGACTGAAGTGAAATTTTCGGAAGCTCTGAAGAACGGCGAATCGCGACAGCACGTTATGACCAAGTACAACGTGAAGCGGAGCACGTTGTGAACCTCACGGGAAGTCCCGGAGGCGCTTTTGATATTAGAGGACGTTAGTCTGAGCACTTCCAACAGGTTGCGTGCTGTTGGCTATTTGGAAGAGTTAAGAAAAATTGTAATTTCAGCAGGAATCTGCGCGAAAAAGCAGACGACTGTTACAATATACTTCAGCAAATAAAGGTATGCTTCTCCAACCTGATTTTAATGTTGTTTTTCCTGTTCATTCGTTAATTCGGCATTCGGTTAATTCGGACATTTTTTCCGGTCCCGTGAAATCCGAATTAACGAGCTTTTACTGTACATATAAAATAAGATGGGCCGGACTGCAACCACAATTGACGCTTCACAAACATTACGCCTGCATAGGGTCTTTTTTCAAAAAAGTTCCGAGACCTGGCGTGGCTCTGTGGTAGAATACTTTATTGCCACGCAAAATGCTTGGGTTCGATTCCTACTGGGACCATAACATATTTTTTGCATTCGTCGGGTCAACGCTGCTGATGTCGGTTTTTCTTAACACCCTCGCATTTAAATTACCCATGTCTGTTCTCGCCGTTCCTCGGTAGATATAAACTGTAAAAAATCTGTGGCGCATACCCGCATACCGTGGCATACGGGTATGTGCCACACATGTCTGGAGGCAAAGGTTTCACGTCGTACGCAACGGGATTTTCACATTATTCATGTCATGACCAGACATTCATAATCGTCCGACCCTCTTACCCTGCCAAACTAATTTTGGTCTACCCCAAGTTAAGGAGCTGATCACAAGAGCTCCCAGACGTAGGCGGCTAGATAGATAGATAGATAGAAATGCTCAAAGTGTCTGCAGTATGCAAAGAAATGCTTTGCATTAAAAAAAAAAGCTGCATAGCACAACTGCATGACAGCTTGCCACAATGTCGGGAAAATATGAAAAGAAAAAAAGAAGCTGTTTATAAACAGAAGGCATGTAAAGCATTAGCGTTAAATACAGCACCAAACAATGGCATGACGAGATATACACTGCCACAATAGTAAAGGAAAATGAGGCTTGAAAAAAATTTACATAAATGAAAAATGACGACGAAATACCTAAAACATGGCACTAATGTTGTAAAACACTCCTACAGAAACATGTAAAAGCTGTTTCAGTTGGGTAGCAATGTTAAAGTAAGTGGCATATTTAAAAATCCTAAGCAAATGAGTGAAAGTGCATACTTTGGCTCATCAAGCAGTCACAAATATTGTGAACAGAAATGACAAGGTAGCAAACAAGCAATATAGCAAGAGCCTGCATTGCACTTATAGGGTGTTTTTTTTAGGTAATATAGATTTGTTAATAAAAATCCTATGGGCTCCTCCTCCTATGCGCTCAAAGGCTCCTACTGTTTTTGCATACGAACTCCACGTTGAGGCTGAAATACTTTGACACTGCTAAAATGACACTTATGTGACTAATTAAAAAAAATAGTTCATTAAGTTCTTAATTATCGACTTGAGGGCAATTACAAATATCAGAAAGTTCTAGTGTATGACAATTTATGGCATACCCTTTTTAGAAACCACAAAAGTTGCACGTAATTTGAGGTACTCATAATTGAATTGCAAGGGTAATACCGAAACTAACCACACTAGGAATGCAGGAAATGCAACCACGCTTTTGTCAGGACAGAGCTATCTGTGACAAGGAAGTGACGAAATATAAATGAGGGTGCATCGTGGCCGTATCTTTTCGTAAGAGCGGCAAGTCATTTCACTTGCGCTAGTGGATCACCCTACCTTTGCATGTAGCGTTGGTGTTTATCTACTATTTATATTGAGCTGTGCACTTGTGCACAAAAAAGAAACGCAATATCAAACTATTCTTTGTCTGTGAAACATGAAACTCTGGCAGCCACTGTGGTGCTTCTTCTCAAGGACAAGCGAAATAGCTTTTGTGCCTGACCACATTCTGATCCCGCACACCTTGATTCAAATTTCGTCATTTTATTGTCATGTGTACTTCAGGTCTTACATTACAGAACGTTTCCTGTGCGCCAAACGCGATCAGTTTTCACCCTTAAATTTGATGAAGTTTTTTGATTTCTGAAAAATGTGTTTGTCATAAATTAGGACGCACTACAAGTTTCGAATATAAAAGGCTGCCCTGAAGTGAATAATTAAAAAGTTAACTTATGTTTGGTAAATTAGTTGCGTCAAAATAATATTCGCCCTGGAAATGTATATCTGCCTTGACATAGAGTTCGTGTGCGATAATGACAGGAGTGCGACTGTGAGAGTTTTTACAAATAATCTGTATTGTTTAAAAAAACACTCTATATATTTAACCAAGTTTGACTAAGAAGCTGGAGCGTGACTAAAATTATTTCTATAATCACAAGGCTGGCAGCTGCTCCAAAAGTTCACTGAATCCAGAAAGACCAGTAAGAACATTTATAATATAACAATTTCCAGAGTGTTATATGTCAAGATCACCATATGAATATGAGGCATTCTGTAATGGAGGGATTTTCAACCAGCCAGGTGGCACGGGGTCTCCCCTGCATGCTCTCTTTAACATGTGCTGATATTGCATGATATAGTGGCCTCCAACATTTTCACATTCATCAAAAGTGCACCTGCCACAGCCAGTAAGAACATTCACTATACTAACAGATCGGAGTGACATATTAAGCAAAATAGCTATACAATTCACAATGCGCAAGTAACAATGGGATATGAGAAATGTGCAAAAAAAAAGAAGAAAACACTGATGAGGCCCGATGAGGTGGTCATTTGGCTAAACCTTAAGTTCATAACCATCAATTCTCAAAGATCTTGAAGTAGAATGGTGGAAGCACTGGCTGAAATAACCTGGTTATGTAGAGGTCACTTGAATTAATATGCCATCCTTTCTGCAACCCCAAATCACCAATGTCTCAAGCACACCAGGTGACATTATGGGTATGAGTTGATGTTGCAATGATCCACTCGGTGCAGGTGCAGCTCTTCGTGAACGCTTGCTAGTTGGCACAATGTCTGTACCATAGTCTAATGTTGTGCAATACACTGATGTGCTTCTGTGTGTTCACACTCTGCATTTTACTCCCTTTTGACACTCACTTGCTACAGTTTAAGGCTTCCAAGGATGCTGTAGAGCTTTTGTGAGATGCCAGTAGACAAGATGCCCACTGCAAATTGCGGTGTGCATAGCCAGTGCATATGACAGTTTGTGCTCAGTCCAACGATGCTACTTGTGGCGGTTCACTCTGATCAATGCAACTCAGTCGCTGCAGGTGCTCACATTCATGGATGACTGAGAGTTCGTTGAGCAATGACCACCTTCGCCCTGCACAGTTTAAAGAAAGCAGATTATATATTTCCGAAATAACAGACATCCTGTGCCTGCATTATACTTGTTTAACTCGTGTTAGTAAAGAACCCACAGAATCATAAGGCATGCAAGACAAGGACAAACAGAAAACATGAAACACACTGGTGGCAATTAAAAAGCTTATATTTAATAGTGCATGAAATATACATGCAAAACATATTCTAGATTGCCTGCTTGAAATTTGTGAAATCACAGGTACGAAAGTTTGCAGCGAGATAGACTGTACTTACACACAGGCATCACCCAAATAGATCAGTTCCACCTTAATAATGTTGAAAGCCGGTCAACTGCTGCACTTGCTAAAAATTGTTGCGAGCTCAGTAAAGTTAATTCCATTTCACAATGCTTTCATTATTTTTATTTATTACAGCGTGCATCAAGAAACCCTTAATGCAGCTACTCTCATCCTATTATAATTTTCTTGAAAGCAATCACTTGTGACCTCCTGCATACACCAGCATAGTGTCCAATGCATGTTAATGGATGTTAAAGACAGTTGACTCTGCACTGTCAACTAGCTGGTTGGTGTTTCTTTTTGCAAGTGAGGTTCTTTGTGCTGTATTATCTCATGTACTCCTGTTTACACAGCCCTTATAATTCTCAGCAAAAACAGCAGCCAACTCGCCTATGAAATTATGAAGGCAGAAGTGATAGATGGTTTAGGCAATACCTGTACAGAACACCCTTCCATGGCTCTATCCCATAAAAAAATTACCATACTTGCAATATGACAAACATTTTCTCCATGATCATTGCTTTAACCATTTCAGAAACTGCAATAGATACACTATGTCTATGCTAAATTGAATAATGTGGTTCTTACTTAAAGGAAGCTACAAGTTAAATTTGGATCTAGAAAAACATTCTACATGATGTCTGCAAGCAGAACAAAATCCTCCAGTTTCTTTCTGCCATACAACATATGCCAGATGAGGCCACCTGCCATGCACTCGCACATTCCCCTTTTATAAGGATGGCAGCTAGGGCATCCAATAAATGGTAGTACTTGTATAACCCAGTCATAACTGATCCAGACGCTGAGCGAATTCGACAATGAAAATATTCACTGCTCATGACTGCTAAGCCCTGTCAATTAGAGCACAAAAATTATACCCACTTTCAGAGTAGAACTGAGTGGCATTCCTCGGTAGGTCCTGTTTGGTCATAGGCATGCAAGGTAGTAACCACCTTCCAAAAGTCACAATGACGTGTTCTGGTTCATGATGTCTCGGGCTGCTGCACAGGCCGTGCGAGCAAACCCAAAACACCATCGTCTCATATAGAGCTCTCTTCCGAACTGACGGCCTCGCCTTTTTCGTCACAAAATAAGCCCTTCATAAAAAACTTGAGAGGTCTTACATGCTACAACCACGATATTACGAGGCTCACCATAGTGGAGGGCTCCGGAAATTTCGACAACCTGGTGTTCTTTAACGTGCACTGACATCCCACAGTACACGAGCCTCTAGCATTTCACCCCCATCTAAATGCGACCAACACAGTCGGGATCGACACACAGCTTCCAAGTAATAACTTTCCATAAATGTGCAGCAAGCAGTCGAATTCAAAACTACAGGTCTATCATCGTTACAGTGAAGTTCCGACGGCGTCGTACACACGCGAGCTAATCAGACGCCTTAAAGCCATTGCTTAAACGGGCGAACACACTAGAGCACATTGTCTACCATTACAGATGGCCCGACGCGTAAATACGAGACATCGAGACGAGCACCAATATGTCGAATATATCGAGCAGAGAACGGGACCTATTTGTAACGCAAGCTGTGAAGTGAAGCGAAGCCACGGGCGCTACACTTCGTTGCGCAAGAACGTTGCAGACATGAGTACAATTAAGAAAACCTAAAGAACGGCACATACACACGTGAAACCCACTCACGCGAACCGCATTTAGAGACTTGAAGCGCTGGAATGAGCGTAATACTTTCGATTGGCGCGTCCTCTTCTCTCTGTTATATCGAGCGAGTGCATGAGGCAAGAGCAATGAATGTCATCTGAATGTCTAGGCCCTAAATGCATACTCAAAAGGCAAGGTAACAGTGCAAGTTTGCCCGCCGCGTCACAGACCGGTAGCACTAACAAAAACGAAAGCCGCGGTCAGACACACGTGAAGCATACGTACACGATTCCTCGAGGTTCTTGCAGGCAGTGTTACTTGAAAGAAGGTAAATACTAGCACTGGCAATGAACACTGGGCTCAAAACGCAGCATGCACCATGGACAAGGTAGCGTGAACGACGTAGACACAAGAGCACGAGCAGCAAGCAGCCCGCCAAAAGCGAATAGCGCGACAACAGCGCCAATATCGGTGAGCACGGCAAAGCACGGCTGATGAAAATTGTTCAAAACATGGTGGCCGTGACGTCATTTTTGTTGCCGGACATTTGCCGGAAAAGTGGCGCTGAACTTTACGCCTGCGCGGCGCCTTCTGAATTAAATCACACAGATATTGAGGCCGGAAAGTTTCAGACCTCTTCGATATTGCTTATTGCGTATACGGCCTTACCTTCAATGCCACGATGTCGTAGTATGAAAAAGCATAGCCTCTGGGAAAGGCGGTTGAAGCTCGGAGGACAGCTGCTTGGCTGCGTCCTGTTGCGTGTTGTTGTCTTCGTGTGTTGCTGCGTGTGTTGTCTTCCTTCTTGTGTCCTCGTGTCAAGTTCGCGCTGCAACCAATTCCTCCTCAATTTGGATTTCAACGCATCGCTGTGTCCAATATTTTCTTGAAATGGAACATTTTATTTTAAAATGTTCCATTTCGAGAAAAATACTTGAGTGTCCACTTCGTTTCTATCGCGTTAAAATTAAAACTCAAGGCAAATTTTTTGCCGTCATCGTCGCAAGTCCAAGGACGAAGCGTGCGAGGGCAGCCGACGATCGATGCTCAAGTGGAGAGGAAACGTGCCGACCGTGTTTCGTCGCACGAAAGGCCCGTGAGGGGTCCCGGGATAGGGGGCGTGGCTGCCGCTGAAACAGCGTGTTCGAGCCATGGTTCGAGCGGCCGGGCGCGGTCGTCCTATCTTGAAAAAATTGGCAGACGGCTCATATTCCATAGACGGCATTTTTAGCGCAAACGTAGAAAAGAAAGGTGTACTAAGAAGAGAAGAGAAGAATACAGTGCACAGGGCGAGCGCTAAAGGCCCGTGAGGGGTCCCGAGCCTTTAGCGCTCGGGAACCCTTAGCGCTCGCCCTGTGCACTGTGTTCTTCTCTTCTCTTCTTAGTGCACCTTTCTTTTCTACGTTTGCGCTAAAAATGCCGTCCGTGCTGAGTTACCGCCACTCATTTTGCATTGATGATATAATAACGCACGAAGACTTCGCTTCTCTCGCTGTAGCCCCCGCGTTTCCTGACGCCAGCGTTTTGTTGAAGTACGCCACGTCGGATGCTAAATGAGTAAGCTGCTGGCCTAGCGTGGCCTAGCTTATTAGTTCGCATTGATTTGCCCTTGCGGCGAAATTTTTTCACGCAACAGGGGCTTCATACACCGAGAGAAATGACGAAAATTCACCGTTCGCAGTAGATCACATAAGTCGGTAGGTTCAATGTGTGCAGGGAAACAGTTATTCTCACATCACCGCAAAAATTCAAGCTTTCATTTGTCCATTTCCCACGTCTACGAGTGCTTAAGTAGCTGACCTCTGGGTGACATTCTCTGGAGGTTATTAAAGAAAATCTATGGGCTGTTGAATTGTAAAGCTTCTGCAACATACATTAGAGGTCATATTACAAAATCCATAAGCCGTCTATTTTTTTGGTAAAAGCAGCATACCATAGACATCCATAAATTTGAGTGCAACAAACGTGCGTGGCTGGGACGTCTCGCAGATGTCGTTCATAGATATAGACATTCGGATCTTATTCGTACATCGCAGAGATATTTGTGGTTTATTGGGTACGTGCGCTCACATTAACGCACATCGCGTCTGCGCTTTAGTCCGGCAAACCAACTGCACAGACACGCTACTGCATGGCTTTCAAGACGCGCATGAAGACGCGGAATCGGGGGAGGCTAGAAGCCCCGCGAACGGAAAGTGAAACCGAAACTGCTTTGCCCATTGGTAGTACGTAACGGTCGCATCTGTAGTTGTCGTAAAACTCGTGGGCCTGGCCTTACGTTACGTACTTTACGCTAAATCCAACAACGTCTGAACATGTTCATTACGTTGCTTGCGCTTACGCTTACGATCCTTACGGAGGATGCGTACGTTGCGCACGTAGTCTGAACACGGCTTTAGCAGTTTACGCGTCCGACTGTTTAGCTTGCGGACGCGTGTTCGATTTCGCCTATGACGAGCGCGCATTTCCATGGCACCGAAATGCGGGAGCATCTGTGTATATATGTTTCCGTGCACCTCAAGTGTTTTGGAGTACCCCATGACGGCGTTCCTCATAATTATATCCAGCTCACTCTAAGTAGACGCGGGCGTTTGCGAATTCTTCACTCGGAGTCGGCTGTGAATATCCGTCAGTGGTTTCAATAAACCACAAAGCCGAACAATATTTCTTTCTATGCTGACTGCATAAACACAGGGTTAATTCTTGTACATTTCAGCCAGTAACAACGAATCGAATTGGCCTGAAATTTTGCTGACTGCCGGGCATGGTGTAAGAAAGATACTTCACTGCAGGTGTGTCTTTTTTTTTCTTGTCCTTTTTTTTACTGGGGAGCACCCGCGACAAGTGAGTTCCTTCAGGGGGGGGCATCAAGGCGGAGAACTTATGCGTTGTGTTTTGACCATGCTCTCTTGAGCAAGGGGGGATGGGGGGTGTCAAGGGGGGGGCAAAGGGGAGTAGGCGAACATTTTTGGGGGAAGGGGGTCTGCCGCCCCCCCACCCATGAGGGCTAGATGAAATGGTAGACAAGAACCGTGCACGAGGATACACAATACCCTATTGTATATCTTCGTGCATGGTTCAATACCCTATTGTATAACCGGCAGTGGTGAAGCCTAGAGTTCCTGTATATGCTACCTTTAGGTAGAAGAGTTGCGCATCTGTTTTCCTAACGCCGCTAGCAACCATGCATTGCGGAGAAGCTGATGCACAGGCCACGCCTGGAAAACATGGCCGTGCCGCCGAAAGCGGCTGCCGTTCACCTAGAATCTATCAAGTCACCGTCGCTGACTCTGTAGCTCGTTAGCTACGAAGTGGTGCTTTCATTTGCTTTAGATTCATGACCTTAAGCTTCGACAGCAAAGTATTTACGTCGATTCAGCACTGCTTTCGAAAAACATACTGAAATAATCGATGCTGTAGGCGTAGCGAGTGGCGATATGGGCGCTCCCGGAATCTCGAAGGATATTGTATTACATGTTTGTCAGTTGTTTTTCATCCTCCATAGCTGGCGCCACTTGACTTGGTGGCGGCGGCGGCCGATGCTATTGGGCACTACGCTAGCCCAATATTTGGTTTTGAGTTTTTGGGATAGCGTGTGCAAATGTGTGTGTACTGTCGGGTTTTCAATACCTTTTGTGTATATAGTTTAATTTTTTCTCGTATAAAGAATTTGTCGAAATCCTCAGTGTCCCTGTTTCGTTGTCCATCCTTAGAGACCATGACAACTTTAAGAGCAGGATCTCCTTCTCAGCTTCACGTGCCTCGCGAGCTTCCTTTTCCGCGCGCTCGAACAACATAAGAGATTCCTCTCGACTGAGCCCCAACGCTGTCGCTACTCCCAACAATTTCTCGAAATCCATGTTCCTGTGTCGTTAGAGACCAAAGGGTTAGGATAATTAATCCTGGCAGGCTCGCCAATATTTTGTCATGGTCTCTAAGGATGGACAACGAAACAGGGACACTGAGGATTTCGACAAATTCTTTATACGAGAAAAAATTAAACTATATACACAAAAGGTATTGAAAACCCGACAGTACACACACATTTGCACACGCTATCCCAAAAACTCAAAACCAAATATTTACAGTTCCATCACTGGTTGATGGCCTTGACGTGGCGGCTCCGGCGCTGAGACGAAGTCTCGTCGTGTCCGCGAAGTACGACGCTTCACCGGAGCATGACCGTCCGCTGCATCGTCGGGGCCTCGTAGTGGTCGGTCACCGCCGCGTCAGGTGCTCGCCGCAGCTGTACCGCTCGGCCTCTGGTGCGCAGCCCACGGAACACAGCCGCAGAACATCTGCGCGCCCTCAGGAGCAGAATCTCGCTGGGCCGATCTGGTCGCACTCCCGGTCGTGCCCCGCAGCTCCCAGTACGTTGCTGCGAAGGCTGGGGCACTCCTCCGGGAGCTCTGCTGGCGGACCTCGGGCGAACGCCTTGCCGCTACTCCCACACGTCCGCACTTCTCGCCGTTCCAAAACCGTCTGCCCTCTCTCCTTCCCTCTGCCGGCCACGTCACCTCTCGTGCCCGTTTTCCTACTTCTTCGTCTTCAAGTTCTTTAAACAATTATGTCTTCCATGTCCTGTCTTCTTTTTCTTCCTTTATTCTAACTTCATTTTAAGTAAGCTTATTTTCGGCCATCTTCGTCTTTTTCTCCGCACTTCCAAGTAAATAGATTCATGACAACACGCGTGGCACAGTCCCGAAAGCAGGTGTTTCTTCTTTCATCGCCGGTCGTTGGCACGCCAGGCATGTCGACTGGCGATCGCCGACACGCTTCGTCGATCGGCGGCAGGCTTAAGCAAGTCGCCTGCAAAAACAAAGTGCGGCTTCGCCACATAGCTATGGTTGCTAGCCAGGCAAGATGGCGGACCTATGCGCAACTCTGCTCCCGTAGGGAGCATATACAGGAACTCTAGTGAAGCCCATCCATATTTCCTGTGCACTGAAGGCTTACACCACTCAATCTCAAGGTCCATTCGTTTCCCCTGCACTTTGTGAACCGGTTCACGGAGGCGCTGCACTCCGGCATTCGTTTCACGAGTTCAACATGGCGGCGTCGGCACCGCAGTATTCGTTTCGAAAAAGTGCAGCTGTCGTGCAAGGCAAGTTCACGAATTCTCTGCACCTGCTCGTGAGGTAGTGCCGAGTCCGTGCAGCACAAGATGGTGGCAACCGCAGCAGACGACAAAGCCGATTGCATTCGTGTCTATTTTAGCGGCGTTCCACAAGTACGACAGTGAACATTTTTCGGCAGTTGCATATGCGGCAGGGCTGGGCAAAGATACTTTGAAATTGTATCGCGATACGATACAAGATACTCAGGCAAGAAGTATTGGCGATACAGATACAAGATACTACCGCAACAATTGTATCCGATACGATACTTGCCAATTGTATCTTAAGATACTTCGATACATTCGCAATTTTTTCGTTATAGACCCCCCAAAATGTTGTAGCGAACTTCCTATGCACGAAAAGGTCTGCTTGAAACTTTCTTAAATGCGACCAATTTGATTTCATTTTAATAAACTGTCTGTTAGTATCTCAAAAGTATTGCCGTCCTTGGTCAAAGTACATTTGTTTACTTCCGAAAGAACTTATTAGGGTTTCTTTTAGCTGATTAACATGACAGCTCTTTAGACCCTTCGCCGACAACGGTTCTTGCTTGTCACTTCTGTAATTGATTGGAGTGGCTGCTGAACTTGCCGTACAGCTATCGAGTTGCCATCAACCACACAAGCTTCTAGAGAAGCCTTCGCACGATGGCGCGAATAACGCTGAGCAGTTTTACACCGAATCACCGGTATACAGCAGCAACAATGCTGGTAGCAACATTTTTTGTGATGCATTGTGTATACCTAGACCACACAGCACTGCAATTACTTTTCATAATGTTCTTATCTGCTGGCGAAAAGCTTTCGTTATCTATATACTCACAAACGTGCAATCAATTTTTCTTCAACGAGAAAACATGTGCACCCCAGAAACGCCTCAGACCTATTGTACTGACACGTAGTTGTGACTATGAAGAAAGCGGTAGTCACTCTGATATAGAGACGAAACTCTTTATTAGGCTAACTTGTGCCCAGAAAACTAAGCAACTCGAAGTAAAATTAAAGCATGCCGTACTCTGATAGCAGCAATAAATGTCGTCGGCCTTCGGTAATCTGATCATCGGCAGAAGGCGTCTTGTTTTATACACGAGTGATCACACCTTCCAGTGTTATCGCTGGTGCTCGCATAAGTTCCTGAATGTACGCGTGTACTGCGCGTACTCCTAATAATAATTGTTAAGGTTTTACGTCCCAAAACCACGATATGATTATGGGGGAAGTAGTAGTGGAGGTCTCCGGAAATCTTGACCATCGGGTGTTCTTTAACGTGCCATTAAATACAAGCTCATGCACCTGTAGCATTTCACCTCTATCGAAACGTGGCCGCCGCGGCAGGATTTGCGCGTAATCTTAACCGGGCAATCTGAGACAGTCTCGAGGATGCCGAAACATTGCGGCGCGGCTTGCACCAAGCGGTGGTAAGTTTTTTGTGGTTTTAACCCGATTACACCAAAATAAAAAATAATAATAAGAGTGCGAGGCAGTATAGTTGCACACATCGTCGCAGGATAGCGCCGCTATTCACGCTATTGCCACCTATACTTCCGATTACCTGGTAACTAGTAATAGTGGGAAAAAAAAGACCTAAATAAGAAAAACAGTAAACAGTCGCAGAAATAAAGCAGTCGGTTTAAAATAAGGATAAAACAGAGAGCTTATTTTGGCTGCACTTTAGAAAAGACACATTGCAGTCACCAGACCGAAGGAAAATACAGTTCAGAGCAGTAGGCAATGTATGAGATGCAAAAAAAAAGGACAACTAAGAAAGTACTTGTGCTGACAATCGTATGATTTCAAAAGCTCTTTGAATAGAAATAGCAGGAAGAAAACGATATGGTACACCAAGATATCGTCTGATAGGTAAACACTTGTTTTATTAGATCTAGCATCGGTAGCAGTGGTGCTATAGCTAGAATCTTATTTGTGCATAAGTCACTCGCGTGTAATTCAAACTTACACCCACAAGATCCTTCGAAACGCTGTTGTGTGAAAGGCACGAGATGCAAAGCAACCCCGTGCTTCAAGTATTGTACCGAAGTACCACGCAGGAGGGCGGCATCATAATATGTACGATCATCGCCGCACGCATTGTAGTACGCGGCACTGGTAAATGGCACCGGTACAACTAAAAAGGGAAAATGAAACGCACGTGGGCAAGCGCGCGAACGTCTATGTTCGCGCGCTTGTTTCTGTCGAGGCTGCGCGAGCGCTGTCATGTTGCTCTACCTCATCAAAATGCAGGCGCGCACACATCGCCTGCCCTCACTGCTGGACTGTGACGGAAGGATAAAACTATGACACTGCCCGTAGTTTTATTCAGGTGACAGTGTCCCACCAGTGCCAGCTTGAGAAGCGGAGTTCAGTCAGAGATTATTGTTTTGCACGGTAGTGTTGCGATAGCAGTATCTTGTATCTTAAGATACACGATACATTATTGAATGTATCGGAAATACAGATACTCGTATTGCGAAACGTATCGCGATACAGATACAAGATACCCAAAGAGTATCTAAGATAGTATCTCAGATACATGTATCTTCGATACTGCCCAGCCCTGCACATGCCAAGCAACGTAAGCGGTGCCGTCGTTTACGAATCACAGCGAGACAGCCGACCTTAGCATAGGACTTGCACGACATCTGCACTCTCTTATTCGTTTCGGCGTCTCGTTGCTGCTGCACTTACTGAAACATCCCCTGCACGACGACGGCACCCAGGCGGCACCACCATGAACCAGTTCAGAAAGTGTAGGTTGAATCGAATGGACCTTCAGTATCGCTACGTCAGGTGGGCGACTTGTGGGTTTTCTTCGCTGTCAATATGGAACACCATGCAACAAGACGCTCGCACCTTTAGCCAGCTTGAGTGCACGAACTGCGAGCTCACTTTGCGTATTTCTCTGACTCATTTCTCTTGCTATAAATTATTGAACATTGGTGCGAAACGCGGTTTCTGTCAGCCCAGTATATTTCATTTCGCACACTTCATACCTCAATTTGTGTACCTGTTTGTTCGAATAAAGTTTTCTAGAAAGCCTGAATGGTAAGCTTCGGCCGTGTTTGTGGTCCCCTTGTGTCTTTTGCGGGCACACTTAGCATCGGGATTTTTCGAATGGTTTATATATCTTCTCGCGCTCGAAGTTGTTCGTTTCCGACCTAAATAGTAAGCCTCCTAAGCTTTTCATTTATTCAGTAAAACACCTAAGGCAAGGTTTCACAAATCCCAGGTAGCATAGGTATGCGTGATACGCTTCGGGTCCCGGTTCGTTCGCTGCTGTATACTTGTGCGCAGCCCAGATCGGTTACTACGCAAAAATTCTTGCTCTAGCGGGAATTTGCGTCTATAAATGCTGATGTGATGAGCAGGGGACACGAAGTATATGACATCGTTTCACACAACACACCTTTGGCGTTTATAAGACAGTGGCATTCAATTGGTAGCCTCCAGCGGGAAATATCAGGCGCGCACCTGTAGGCGTTTGTTGCTGCACTGTATGAAATCAACAGCTGTCCCTCGTTATCTGCGCCGTGCATGATGTTATGCTCGCTACACGCGACCGAACACTCCCTTGCTTTCTGTTACATTTGCTCGGCTCGTGCTCTATCTGCCGCCGCTTTCGCCAGTCGGAAAAAACGCTAGGAGAAAGCGGCTACCAATTCAACGTCTTTGGAAAGTCTGCTTTGTTGAGAACTTGCGATGTCCAGTGATAGCGAGTCGTAGACTCGTAGCGTGAGCCGTAAGGCTGACTATCCGATGTAGCCGATCTCTGACTTGGGCCTAGTAGCAGGATAAGAAGACAAGTGTTTTTGAAGAAAAATTTATAACAAGTATATAGTGGTATCGTGGCGCAGAAAACACGTTTACATGAATGCGACAAAAGCGTATCGCATTCATGTAAACAGCGGTAATCCGCTAAGAAGGCGCATCACACTAATGCGTCAGACACGGGTGGTTTATGCGAGTCCCGGTCGAATCACGGGTCGTAAATCACGAGGAGGGGAATGGTTGCCCCCCCGTCTTGCGAACTCCCAGCGTCCCTCTTTCGCTATAAGGAATTCATTTAGTGCAATGTAAAAAACAAACACTCGAGATAATGAGCCGCTCGTATAGGCAGCAGACGAAATCGCACATGGGCATGGGTGACAAGATTTCGTGTCGCGGCGAACAAGACCGTTTGTGGCCATGCAACGTTATGAGTGGTCTGCTGAGCT
This sequence comes from Rhipicephalus appendiculatus, assembly GCA_030522465.1. Lineage (NCBI taxonomy): Eukaryota > Metazoa > Arthropoda > Arachnida > Ixodida > Ixodidae > Rhipicephalus > Rhipicephalus appendiculatus. The sequence goes on from JALIZH010020204.1 coordinate 30,126, forward strand.
TCTAACACACACGCGGCCTGCCCACTGATGTTGACTGAAACATTTGTTTTTTCATACCCGGCTGCTTGGAGTCGACAGCACCACGAGGAAAGAACTTTCCTGAGCATTTGCAAATAATTTATGAAGTGCGAATAGGAGCCCTCATTTCACCATTATTATTGTCCATGATTAATTACATCATAATTACTGCATAACTATAGCGTTCGATCGACAAATTATTGCTCTCAATTCTTTCTCGAGAGAAATAAAATCTTTAGTGCATAGATCGATTGTGTCAGTGTGTGTAACGGGATAGAGAGTGGTAGGACGAGTGCCTGCTAACTTGAGAAACTATACAGCAATGGATAAAAGGAAAAGGTGATTTCGCTATGATGACCGCTGTCTAGCTCAAGAAGATCAATACTGAACGGTGGCCATCATTGAATGAGGTAGGAGTAAACGACAGCAACAGAAAGGGATTATGTAGATATGTACACAAAAGGATGTTTCGTGGTTCGATTATGACGTGACTTCCGCGAGAGAGTTTTTCAGCCTGCCGCGCATTCCGGCACTGAGTGTCACGGAGAGCAGCTGGCCAGTGAGGCAGGACTGTTCGACAGCCTTCAAACCAAAAGCAGTCTTGAGCGGTTTGCAGCGCAATTGTTCCTCGCGCGAAAAGCACCGCACCGCAGGAGAGGGGGGGACAAGTGAGCGTGGGCTTTAGAGGGAGAGACAGAGATGTTGTTGAAGGGGAGAAAGAAAAACTATCATTTTTCCGAACCGCGACAGCACGCTTCGCGCCCCTCCTTATCCAGTGTGGCGCACCACCACAAGTTCAGGTGTTTGACCTCCGAAGCGTTTTCCTTCTATTCCTGACTTAGTGGCGGCGTCTGGTGTCTGGAAAGTAAGTACTGGCAAGATGGCGACAGTGGAACCATCAAAGGCAAAATGGTTAGAGATTGAGGGCGTTGCGATCGCCGAGCCACCTTCTGCCGTGGGCGCCGGGACGGAAGAAAGGCAGCCGCCTCATTTTGCGGCAATAAGGAAGAGCGCGAAGGCACCCGGCTGTCTCTCATGCATCAGGAGGTGCATGGTTAGCCTAGCTAGGTTGCATTTACTCGGGACAACACCATTGTCGCTGGTGCCAGCGCGGAAATGCGACACATGGCGCCAGGGGCGTAGCCAGAAATTTTTTTTCTGGGGGGGGGGGGGGGGGGCACCTCCTTGATTTCGGGGAGGGCACAACCTTGAAATGGCCATTTTTCGCTATGCCATGGCGAAAAAAAATTTCGGGGGGGGGGGGGGGGGGGGCACGTGCCCGGTGTGCCACCCCCTGGCTACGCCACTGCATGGCGCCTTTGTGCCCGTGGAAAAGACATGACGCCGAGTTTCCGCCGCAGACGGAAGAGAGACCTCGGACCACCACGCTGAGTGTCCACGGCCGATAGGCCGCCGACGCTCAAATCAATACCAGCTCTCCAGGCACATGCCATTGGAGTTCCCGGGCCTGCGGCCGCCGGTCAACAGCATGGGTGGTCGGCCCGAGCGGCGAGACGACAGACTCGCCACACGCCGCATGCTGGAGGCGTGATTTTCCCGATGCGACAGCGTCGCAGGAACAATACCCGTGTGTGTGTGTGTGTGTGTGTGCGTGTGTGTGTGTGTGTGCGTGCGTGCGTGCGTGCGTGCGTGCGTGCGTGCGTGTGTGTGTGTGTGTGTGTGTGTGTGTGTGTGTGTGTGTGTGTGTGTGTGTGTGTGTGTGTGTGTGTGTGTGTGTGTGTGTGTGTGTGTGTGTGTGTGTGTGTGTGTGTGTGTGTGTGTGACAAGTGCGGCGAGTTGGGCGGGTTGGTAAAGATGCATAACTAGGAACGTTCAGCGCAATATACGGGGGGCACAAGAAAGAGATGCAGACAACACAAGCGCTAACTTCAAACCACGTTTATTTGGGAA
>JALIZH010020205.1:0-33892 GCA_030522465.1 Rhipicephalus appendiculatus
GCGACTCTACCCTCCCCCCTCATCCATCACTCACTGTGCTAGAGGCTAGAATTCTTCGGCACATACAATTGAATTGCCTGATCACGCCCTCTCACCTTTTTCTCTATAAATACAGATCTGACCCCCTGCTGTCCCAATTGCCCCTCCACATATGCCGACCTGTCACACTGCCTTTTCTACTGCCCAACTGCTCAGCAATCCAGCTTTTACCCTCCCCCTCCCTTTTCATCACCACCTGGCTCGACTGGATCGGCGCCGAAGGAGAAGAAGAACAGTGTCGACTGGTCGCGCAGGCGGTCGAAATGCTCGGCCTTTAGTTTATGGCTGAAATAAAAGTCTATTACTACTACTACATATCGCTTATGTATTTTCACCACTGTTCATTTTTTTTTCGTAATAAGTTTATGTATATTTAGTGTGTTCGTTGTAATTATGTGTTCGTTGATTTTAGTATGGTTCGTTTGATGTGTATAACATTTGTTGCTTATTATGATACTTTCACAATTTTTTCTGTGCAAAACTGCTAATTCTTATAACTCTTTTTGCACTAGACCCATCACTAGCCGCGTAAGCTACGGGTCCAAATATTTGTGTACGCATTTTCCAGAATATAGTGCAATAAAATTCCCGTTTCACTGATTGATTTCATTTAACCCCTGCCAATGCTCTGGTAAATTTATCTGGCACTATGTTTTGTGGCGCATGCATGTGGCTTGATGACACCCCGTAGTCTTGGTAGTGCTGAACGGTAGTGATGAGATGGAGTACAGATTCGAAGTGTACGTCGTGGCGGCGTGCATGTACGTGGTGACAAATAGGTCACCACTCGGGTTACCTGGGGCTCCCTTCATCATTTTCCTCGCGACTATTAAATAAAGCTCCTGCCACTGTCACTGTCACCTGGCGAAAATGTATGCGCGAATTGACAAGCTTGATTTTGTTATCTCGAAGCTCCCTTGCTAATTAAGGTGTAGTGCATGATAACATCTTCACATAGCATAAGACCGAAAAATGAGGCATGAGACAGGTTATTCTGACTCAATGCGAGAGTACAAAAAAGTAGGTAAGGTAAAACGAAAATTACAATGAGTGACTTGGTAACGTAAGGTTAGGCAAAAAAAAATTTTTTTTTCATAATGTTTTCGAAACGTTCGGAACTGGATGCGTGTATTTTGCGCCAAAGTATTCGCAATGCCCTCGAACTGTAGGTGACGCGCTATACGATTTAAAGTGGCGCCTGGAGGAGGGTCAACCAGTTTCTTAGCATAGGAACAGATAGGACGTGCGGTCGTACGGCCGGTGCCACTTTCACCGATTGAAGTCATGAGCTTCACTTATATGGATGAGAACGAAATACTTTCCCAAACCATGGAAAGTGCTGAATGCTTGCCACCTAATTATTTGCCGGGGTGTGAAAGGTTACGTTTCAGCCACGTTACCATGCATCAGATGTGCTTTGGGAAAGCCTGCGCGTGCTACAGAAAACTGCATGAACTATAATCGACGTATGAACTGAACGGGACTCCAAGGTAGTACGTACCGAGCCTACCTGAAGGACTTGCTGCAGTAACAGGCCGCCTAGCGAGTATCGCCATCGCTGATGCACGGGACTGCATGTTTAACATGGAGATGGTTTGCAAACATATCAGGCCGTCGTCAATATGCATTTAACATCCCATTCAGTAGCGCTTGTGTCGCAGCCATGCTCAGACTCCATCCGTGCGCAATGCGCGACACTAGCATGTTGCAGGTTCGATAAGCACGATCGAAACATGAATATCGTGAAGAATACAAACGCATGCTTTTCGCAACTTGCTATTCTTCGACGTTGAGAAAATTAGTCGAACAAAATGCCGTTCGGAAGGTACTAGTGCAATAGACGAGAAGTTAGTAGAGAGGCATGGATCGTGACCGTCATTGCAGGTGTAATCGCTCTAACCATATCCAGGGTTGCCGTTGGTGGCTACTTTGCGCCTAATTCGCCACTTTCTGACCCTGTCTGGCGATAAAAAAATTGAGGTTGGCGCCATGGCTACTTTCTGGCTACATTGAACATCTATTTTGGCGCATTTACTGGCCATTCCTCCCTATTACTTGAAGATAAAACAGCATGCAAGTTCAAAGAATAACCATTGTTTGCAAGCTTTTCTGACGTGTTGGTTTATGTGCGCACGTGTCCTGCCTCCGCCAGCGGGCTTGTGCGCATCGAGGCACCCAACGAGTGTCCCTCCGTCTGACACACGCATGTAAGGAAATGTATATCTATATAGCACAAAGCTGAAGCCAGATTCTGATGCTCAAACACAGCGCGTCAAAGAGATATCCCCAGCAAAATGGAGCTGCACTGTTCCTCTTTGATCAGATATCGATGCAGGACACACGCAAAGTCATAGTGTTCGTTTCTTGCAAACGCGTTAACACTGAGGCTAGCACAGCCGAACAGGGGAGCGACTGCGCAGTGCCGCCGTTTTGTCGTGTATTAACCCTCCTCGAGAGGATGCTCCTGTATTCCGTTTGGTGGCGCGACATTCTATGGGTTGCGAATAGAGTAAGTCTGCTGCCGCGCTGCCGTATCGTCACTCCTCAGACTCCATTTAATGTAAGCGACTGCAAACCTAATTAATGCAACTCGGAAACTCGAAGCCATTCCTAAGCGAAGCGCGCCTTTTTCGATAAATAATGTGCCGAAGCTGTCGTCACGCAGTTGGCCATCGCTTTGTGATAGTAGACTGAAGACGGAAGCTTTCCATTTGCACTTCAATGCAGCTCCATAGTTTAACTTAACGTGCATAAATCTACATAGCGTTAGTGGGATTCTCAGGCACATCTTCTAAGAAGTGTTTTCGAACGTTTCCTGGCAAACGATTTGCCCAACTTGCTGAAGAGCACCTATTCCAACACTTATGAAATTGCTCTAAAAGCCAACGAAATGCATCAATTTTCTACGCCCTGACAGCTTAAGATAACTAGATAGGAGAATCGGCGGAAATATAACACTTTTGGGCCCCACTTTAGGAATTGTAGACAGTCTACGATTTTGCTGTTCGATGTTATGCGAATGCACGAACGCTAGGCCATTGAAATGCACAGACAAGACATGCCAGCCAGTAGAATTCGGCGAGTAAAAATTCAAAACAATTGACGCTTATCCGCGCACCGTCAAGAGCTATGCTAGCGCAGAAGTTCAATATGGACGTCCGTCCGTGCACTCCACGCAAATATATACAGGCTGTACATGTCACGTCGCACTTTTCTTTTTTTGCCCCAGACCCTCTTGAACATTTTTACGTAATTGTTGCGCTGGAGAAGGTGGCAGCAAGACTGGTAAGTACGGAACACTTTATTTTGCTGAATTTTCCCTATATGTAGAAAATATAAACCTAAACGCAATACTCGTTGTACACCGACAGATGCGAACATAGTCGTTGATAGCCTACAACCTTATCATCTGTGAAACACGTCGCATTAGTCGCATTCACTTCCAGGTGCTGCTTTACTTCCAGATGATCGTATGGTGCACGCAATCCGATCAGAACTTTTAAAAACAATAGCGAATTTTACCATGGAATTCTGGCGTTGCCTTCCTACAAGGAGTGGTAACAAGCCTAACAGTTTCATAAAGGTAACCCGCTCTCACGGAAATAATGAAACAAGCGCCCTCAGGAACATTTGTTGTGAATGTTGCTACAGCATTTTTCTGCTGGTGCTGCAGCAATTACGGTAATTTTGAACATTCCAAGTAAACGCGCACATCGAGTTCATCATTTTGTCACGATCAAGAATACCGAATGCGGGAGCGCTAAGATACGTGGGCACCCTACAAATTTCAAGCTTCTCCTCTGCAGGCCCATTGGCTATCCTCAGCCCTTCAGCGTTCGCCGTGACGTCAACATTCTCGTCTGCTCGTCATGCACAATACCTGTTTGTCTGCACGCAGGCGAGTGCGCTCGCGTTTCTTCTTCTTCGTATGGTGAAAAAGAACACTCGGCCACGAGAAGAGACGAGCGGACGAACGCAGCCTAGCGTAAAAAAAAAAAAGAGAGAGAGCGAGATGAGCCAAGGCTCGTTAAACGAGTGTAACTCCACAAACACTGCACCGTTTCGAATAAGTCTCACGGCTACACGTTTGTTGTATACTCTTGCACCACTGCAAACCCACAGCTAAATTTCTTCCTCTGAGAGGTTTAGGGGCCCTCGAAACGGACTTACAACCGATTTTTCTGGAACGAGTTCCATACATCGCAAATGGAATGGTCCCCCTCTGTAGTGGTTAAAGCTGCAGCAGTGGATTGCAAAAGCTCCTGGATATTTTCTTAGAAGAATATTTTTTTTTATTTGACAAGCCTATAAAAAAGCTCCCACCTCCCTCCTCTCTGTTGCTGGAGTTCCCTCTTAAGCGTTGTTGGAGGAGGTAATCTGAAAGAGTCCATCCTCTAGCAACCCGATAATACTCTCTTCTTAATACATTTACTCCTCCAGAAACACTGAGAAGTTACAGTGCTGCCTATAGCCGTCCTCTCAAACTGTTCGTTCCGCTCAACGTTCTGCATTCATAGTAGTGAGTGTGACTGGGGTTAACTACCTTCACTTTGACAGAGTGGACCATTTTTGCATATAAAAAGCAGGTAGAATAATAAAGTTATGCGAACGCTCGTCGTCAAGCGAAGTCCATTTACAGCCTCGCAGCCACGCTCTCCTGGTAGTTGTTCAACTCGTCGGCAGGTGCCACTGGCCCTTCAGCTAGGCAAGACTGCTGCAGTGGTGACATGTGACCAGTATTGTACGTGTTACTGAAAAAAAAAGTATCTAAATACGGTGCGTGTTACACTATAAAAAAAAAGGAACGCGTTGCCTCCCTACGTTACCAACAGAAAAATTTGTAACGCGCTTACTGTTACCGTTACCGAAAAAAAAATAACGGGCGTTACCTGTCCCGCTACTCCCAATTCTAAATTTTAATCAATGTGTCTTTGCTGCAGGAACCCACAATAAGATTTTTTTTTAAATCTCAAGTTTATGTTTCACATAAAACTTCTAACCCAAACAAGGATTATACCCAAAATGTTGATTTAACGAGAATTATTGTTCAAATGTACCAGACTTTAGCAATCTTAGTGGCTTAAAGTTGCCTGTAGAGTTACGTATGATAGCTTCTGACTGCGGCACATGGTGAAGGCATTTTTCTCAAGGTGACACTACAGACCATATGAGATTCAATCATCGACGCTATTCGGAAAGAAAGCATCACTGAACTCCCAAAAAATTTTAAGTAATTCCGGCGGCGTGCTTCTACTAGCAAGACAGATGCGCAAAGTTTGCAGCAGTAAAGAAATTTTATAAAGGCCTAGTCCCAGAAAAAAAACTATGCATAAACATTTGTGTTCCTTTTAACCTGTATAATTATCCCGAAAATTTCAAGCGTCTATGTGAGGTTGTTGAAGATCAGCCTCGCTCACTCAGGAGTTCAACAACCAGAAACGTAGCTGCAGTTGCAATTAGAAAAAAGCAAAACTTTTTTTTTTCAAAGGAACATTGGTAAGTCTTATCCACTTTGTAACAACTATCACCTAACAACTATAATAAAATGTCGCATATGTAGACATTTATTTCAAAAATACTTTCCTTCGCTCTACAATTTTCAATGTTACAATACTCTACGCTCAGCATACATTTAATACACGAAATGTCATCTTTGTAACTGCAACCTTTGTGTTACATCGTCGTGAACTTTCGAGAACGACAGGTCATGAAATTGGCCTCCCCATGCTCAATATGTTCGATATTTTTTTTCTCGTAAATTATGCAGATATAAGGAAAACTAAGTTCATTGTCATGGTAATGGGCGGTATGTGCATAAAATATAACCTATTCACTGAAACTTAAAATTTCCATTTTCGGATCCGTGTCGATCTCTCGTACAATCACCCGTTTGCGATAAGCATGGTCAGGAGGCTAACTACGGTTATGTCTGCCGTGTAGCTACCTGTATAACCGTGGTTAGCCGTAACCGCATTTAGCTTAAGCTCGGTTAAGGCTGTTCGTGTGACAGCGGTATTGACGGTCTTTGGTTGAAACAGGGAGACGCCAACCAAGGTAATCAGTAAACAGAAATCTTCTTTTTTTTGACGTAAGAATGCGAACGTTTCGTGTCCCGCTCGCATTGCCACTCGTTTCGTGTCCCTCTGCCTTGGGATCACGCCTATTCTCCATGATGTGCAGAATTCCGTTGAGGCAGACTCTAGATCGGGAGCGCACCTTGTAGACCGGTCGACGTTACCGGTGGTCGCTTGGCTTGGCCAGAATTTTACAAAAAGCCGCGTCTGGTTATTGGCCTCTAGGACGAGGACGCAGGAGTTCTCATATTCGATCCAGTGGTCGTTCATGGCGTTGCGCTCAGCGTGTGTACCAGGGTTGCCAACTGCAGAATAATTACCCTATTGTAGGCTATTTTCGGAATTTCTCGGCCAGAGGGAAGTAGTAGGACGGTAATACGATTTAATTATAAAACTTAGGGAATTTCAACGTTTTGCTTGTCACTCATCCGTGAAAAAGAATACCCGCGTGATATATCCCGAGGGTTTCATTCCTGAAGAGATTAGAAAACTAAATATTTCTTTGAATAAAATTGGAATTATTTTAATTCACACATGTCGCCACCACAGGGCAGAGATGAAAAATATGTCGACGTCCTTGTGTTAGCATATTTTTTTCTTGGATATTTTCTTCCCTCTCTGTTGCCTCCCAATTCGTTCGTTGCGTCGCGGGGCTTTTACGTTTCCGACGGTGGTCGGTCTTTGTTATTAAGGCGAAAACATTAGATGCATCATCAGTCACAAAAACTGATTGTTGGCGTCCGCGCGAGGGTTGCGAAAAATCATCATGACATAGAACGACATCGTCTCATGACCTCACCGCGACATCACATATCGCCAGAATTTTTGATGTCGTCATGAAGGTCATTGTGACATCACTGTGACATCACAATGTGACGTCAGATGATGACGTCCTCACATGTCATCGTCGCACGGTTATAGGTGGGCCGATCCCTGAGGCACTGGAGGTGTTTAAATCTTGCGATGCCTCTGATCCCGGAGGCAATGCACAGAACCACGGAAGCTGCAGAAATATTTCGAGTCGGTCGATACAATCGACTGAGAAGAAGAAGAAAAAGAACATGGCGTTCGCCTTCCAGCCATCTTAGCTGAATGCACAAGGGAACATCCGAGCTTCTTTGACGACAGTGGATGGATGGCTGAAAAAGCGTCCCTCTGACAACGAGGTTATCACTTACGCTCCGCCAAGCTCAAGATTTTATTATTATTATTATTATTATTATTATTATTATTATTATTATTATTATTATTATTATTATTATTATTATTATTACACTACAGTTTAAGCTTTTCCAGCTGGATTAATGTTCTCTTCTAATCAAAAGCTTATAAATTTACACCCCAACTTCCTTCGCTTCACCGCACATTAACGTTAGTTTTCAGCTTTTATTTTTTTTTTTTCGTTTTACCTACTTCTCCGCCACAAATCGTGCAGCCGTCTTTCGATTTCTTCAATCGCCGACCGGTTTATTTTTTCATAACTGAGGGTACTTTAGGCGCAAATCAAACGAGGACACAAACACAAAAGAACAGGACGGGCGCCGAACTTCCAACTAATTTTATTCCACAGCGGAACAAAGATTTTATAGCAAAGCCAAACCACATGATCAGTGCCCGCGCATCACATTTTCCTTAACAACCAGAGAACCGTAACGTGCTGCTGAGATAACTAGTCTCTTTGTCTTGCAGGGATAGCACGTTACGGTTCTCTGGTTGTCAAGGAAAATCTGATGCGCGCGCACTGATCACGTGGTTTGGCTTTGCTATAAAATCTTTGTTCCGCTGTGGAATAAAAGTAGTTGGAAGTTCGGCGCCCGTCCTGTTCTTTTGTGTTTGTGTCCTCGTTTGATTTGCGCCTAAAGTACCCTCAGTTATGAACCAGTAACAACTAGGTCAAACCAGAATTCTGCTAGGTTTATTTTTCCAATGTTGTCCCTAAATCCCAAACCTTCATGTAGATTAGCGCCCTAAGGTACACCCGAGTGTATAGTTCCACATTCGATTGAAACATGCTCCGTTATTTGCTTACCTTCAGCACGCATATACAGTAAAGAAGAGATTTGTCTCTTCTTTACCTCATGTCGATTTATAACTACGCGTTTTAAGATAACCAGACCACCCTTCAAACTGTTAAGCGCTTTCCCTTGAATTATCGTAAAATGCATCCTTGCTTTTATCGTCTTTACCCTTACCGTATGTAGTTACTCACAGGCAGTTTTCTTTCCATCGCTGCCACCCAATTTTTTTAGGGGCGAAGCTCCTTAGGGCATAGGCTAGTCCCGCGTCGTCCGTCGTAGCCACCGTAGAGTGGAATGTACCCACTACACCTGATAACGATGACGATGATGCTGATGACCATGAAGAATAAGCGCGTTCCAGACCACACATTCTTTTTCTGCCATGGATGAGAACGATCGTGAACGCGCGCTCGCCCTCGAAAGGCAAAACGGCAACGCCGACAACAAACGTTCCCCTGAGCTTTACGTCATATATGACGAAAACAAAATCAGAGGAACCCCCTCCATGTGGTTCGTAGAGCTCTTGAACAAAATCATCATGTTTGGTTCTTCAACGCAGTCTTGTCCGGAAATTCTGCACATATTTTTTTTTCTTGTGTTCCTATGTCCTGTATTCTTACAATGTATGCCTTAAGTCGTTCCTCATTGCTTGTCTACCTATATTATTGCAGCTATCTTGTATTTATTGTAAAGTGTATTTAAATAGATATAATATACATTGAAGCTAATCTGTCATAGAATTTTTATAAAGAATCATAGTCATATTAACTGCACCTCTGCTCCTACCATGTAATAAAATACTCATGTAATAGGTTGGACCAGTAACTAGCCACATAGGCTAATGGTCCAAATACTTATGTAACCATTTTTTGTATTAACTTGATCGAATAAACACACTGATTGAAAGATCATCTACCCCTTATGTAAATAATAAAACATTGTGTATATACTTTATCAATATGTAAATAATGAAACATTGTGTATATACTGTATGTATAATCACACCACACCCCCGCGTTTGTGTGTCAGGTCTTTGTATCATGATCGAGAGGGCAAAGTTTACGGAGGATTGACGGCTTACCAGATTACCTCCGAAGCTTCGCCCACTCATCATCATTCACTTCGTGGATATGGCGTGATTTTTTTTTCTTCTGTGTCCATGACGTTTCACTGAACGCCCCCTGTTACCATGTCGCTTACACTTCCCGGCATATCCTTCCTGATGAGTCTCCTATCTTTCATTATTTTTTTTTTGCTCAAGTTTGAGTCAACGCTCTTCTCATAGAAATACCGCAACGCTTTTTCCTCGCATCTCCTCTTTTTCATGTTCCTTAGTCTCTCTTCGAAATTAATTTTCAATCCACTGAAGTCGCTACCGAGTTCAGCATCACCATACGACTGCACGTTCCACAGTGTACGTTATCATTGCTACACGGCGCTATTTTAGGGCGTAGGGTAAAACGTAGGGTAATAAAAAGTGTTCTGTAGGGTTAGGTAGGGTAACTTTGGCCTTGGCGAAGGTTGTTTTCTGAAAATTGGTTGGTAGCCTAACACTGGTTTGTACTCCTGTGTCACTCGAACATGCGGACGTCATTTTTATGTTGTCGCAGCCTCTCGTGGGAGTTCTTTGTTTCCCCCACGTATGAAGCGTCATGATCAGCACATGTTATGGAGTAAACCAGCTCTTGCGCTTTCCCTTCGGGCGGCCAGTCTTTTGGGTACGAAAAGGCGAAGGTGCCAGCGATTCCCCCTGTTAGAATCTACCTCCACGAAAAGCATGTCCGTACAGTTTTTTTTTAAAGTTTATTCGAGGTTTATTCAGTATTCAATACAGTACAAGTACAAAATTTGTATGATACAGAAAGTCCCAAAGTAAAAACTGACAGGGGGGACCTCCTGTTAACACATGTATCAAAAATCTAAAACAAAGATTGGTAACTAAGGAAAAAACTACAAGCGAATAAATTGAAACGAACCCAGTGAAAGTTATTATTCAAAAATATAGCAGTTAAAATTATACATTCAAGTAAAAGTACACCAGTGATAGAACGGATAACTAACTGAATAAGGTGACTATAACATCATAATACATACATAACACAAACACAGTTTGTCACGCCATAACCTATGAGTTTATGGACGCAGTTAATTTACGATATAAATTTCACAAGCTATTGCACGGTTGCCTATTCTTTAATTACTACAGTTCAGTTTTCCAAGGACTGAAGAAAAATGTGGAAAATTCAGTAAAGCTACAAAATTTAATTAGCCGTGAACCTACCGATACAATTACTCTACACCAGAAAGCAAACTTTTTCAACGCTGGAGTGTGTAGATAAATAAATACACCACGACAGTGCACTACAGCGTAGGAAAATAAATTAATGCGTATGAAGTTTCCTACGCCTTTCGTTGTGAAGTACCCACGGTGACTCTGAGCAACAACGAAGAAAACCATGTGAAACATGTGATAAGTGAAGCTGAGGTCACCGCTTCATACGAGGTACAATGAACTTCTTGTGGCATGTAGACTGCAGACCGATTGCGCACGGCGAACCCGATCTGCAAGGAATACCACGGTGTTGCGAAAACTGTCAATGTGTGGCCTCAATATGTAGCTACAAACATAAACACACACGAACCCACGCGCGCGCACACACACACACACACACACACACACGCACACACACACACACACACACACACACACACACACACACACACACACACACACACACACACACACACACACACACACACACACACACACACACACACACACGCACGCGCGCGCACGAACGGACGCGTTATGAAAATTGTAAATACTGCCTCGGTATTACCGTCCATGTTAATGACGACCTTTTTATTATTTTGTAATGAGAGAAAACAGCTCATTCAATTGGCAATAATGCATTAGTCACTTTCAACTTCATAAAAACAATCTGTATCCAGACAGATCGAGCAACAAACCAATGAAATAAACACTGAACGAACGACGCGTCTGCATCACGCTGCAAGCGCAAACACACGCGAAAATCCCGTTTTAAGTGACAATAACTCTGCAGTCTAGTCTACGGCACTACGTCGCTAAAGTCCTTCTCAAAACTTAGACACGCATTTTGAATGGTCCCGACGCACGCCGTCTACGTACTTTCAAGTGCAGTGGAGCGGAGTATTCGGCCCGCATTACCCAGCTGCCACCTTGCCCAAAGTACCGGCAACTCGAGAGCTTTCGCACAACGCGTGGCGCATTGGTGAAGCGGCACCACTTGGCCACCTCTCTTACTCTACCACTGTATTGCGGTCATGATCATTGGCAAGCCCGTAGCCAGAGGGGGGGGGGGGGGGGGGGCCCTAGGGACCCCGAAATTTGGATAAAAGGGGGGTGTATTACCGAGGAAAAATAATAAAAATGGGTGTTTTTATTTTAGAGGCTTTCAACAAGTGCCCCCCCCCCCCCCCCCGAAAAAAATTCCTGACTACGGGCTTGATCATTGGACCTAGCGTTAAACGAAGGCGGCGCCACTGTGCTCTCAAGACGTTATGGACTGGCGGCTCTGTTCTTCTGCGAAGGTGCTCTATTTATTTTAAGGAGTATGTGTCTCGACAGCAAAGTGGATGCAACAATCGATACTCATTGAAATGCCACGAAAAAAAGCTGGTGCACAAAATGTTGCTGCGCCAAGTTTCTTCAAGAATTCAGGTTCTAGTACTGCTACATATGAGCTGAAATGAGATAGTGTAAGCAATTTAGGTCAGGTGATAAAGAACTGTTCGAGACAGCTATTGTGAGAAACGTGACAACAAAGCCCACTGACGCTGGCTCAAGAAGAAAGAAAGACGATCTCAATTTAGGCTCACGATCTCATCGTTCATTTATATGTTAGGACGGCAGTGATCTCTGAAAACGTTTCGAGTAAGAACGGATAAAGCGACATGGTGACCTTCAACATTTCTCCGCTGCCTCGATCATGCTGCTTTGATTCGACTGTCGCCCACGGAGGCCATCATGAACTGGTGGACTCATTGCGGCTAAAAGCGCGAAACATGTAGACGATGAAGCAAGAAGTGGACACGGCACAGCGCTGAACTTTGAACTGAATTTTTATTGAACAACACGAAAACATATATACATCGAAAAAATAACAGCACGTGGCTATCCCAGCCTTGGCAATCTATAATCAAATGACCCAGAAAAAACACACTGCGCATTTAAGCAAAGTAAAGTATACGTCTTCCAAGTAAATGGCGTAATCAAAACACGACACGGGGTAACATAGATAATTATCCACAATCTAACAATTTAGCTTCATTTTCCAGTAAGGCAATAGATGGCTGACTGAAACACTGACTCCCGTTTTTACGTAATAAAAACGCCTCCATTATCTCTCTCGACAGTTTTTCGGGGTGCTTGAAGAGCACGTTTGCTTTTTTCAAAAAAGGGGGCAGCACCCACAATCACGACAGTGCATGGACAAATGTGAATGCGCGAAGCCTTTCAAAGAACTGTGGTGTTCTCTCAGCCTAATATTTAAACAACGTCCGGTCTGTCCTATGTATTGACGACCGCATGTCAAAAGGAATTTAATATACCCCGTTTTGAATGTCCGGAACACACTTCATACTATGTTTTATGGAGCATTGCAGATTGCTTCTATTTGCTTTGTTGTCTATGCGCCTACTAACTGCCTGGCAAATTTCTTTCAGCTTGGATTTACTCGAAAACCCGACATTTATTCTGAATTTAGACGCGACTTTCTTTAACCTGTGTGAAAAAGAATGTACGTATGGGATACAGGCAAAACGGCTATAATCTTCATTATCGCTCTTACGTGGGGCCTGTCCCTTGATCTCACGAAGCAACTTATCGCATGTCATAGAAATGGCTGACTTAGGATAGCTGGCCTCGCGCAGCCTTTGTACCTGATTTTGAACGCTGTCAGGTATAAGATGGGGACAACACTTGTTGACGGCGGGCCTTATGCGGAAGTCGCAATACCTTGTTTCATTAATTTTGAGTGCCGTGACCTGAAATCAAGAAGGGACTTCATTGACCTTTGTTGATAGGACCAGCAAACATGATCTGTTTTAAAGTAGAGCCTCAGGTCTAGAAACTGGAGTTCCTCCTTCTGTGATACTTCCAAAGACTTCTGGACGGACTGTTCTACGGGTGTCCCACCCCAACATGTTCACTAGCGTTTCTGTACACCTCACATGTTTCCGCCTTACGATGCTCAGCACCGTGTCAAGAACATATACTTCAGAAACCTAATGCAAACAACAGACTTCTGGAGACCTTAGTGCCAAACTGCGGTGTGGATATGCACTCTCCTATGAAGTTCCACTCTTTGCTGTGTATTTTCGTTCTTTATCCCCCAATCTTTCCGCCAGTGCAAGGTAGCAAACTCGACGCTCGTCTTCTTGGCTTCGCTGCCTTTTCTTTGCCTCACACCTCTCTATCTCTATGCACAGCAAACGGGTTTGAGCCTTTTTGGGAGTTTTGGGCCCGGCTCTTAACTTGCATCCTAAAGGTACTACGCAAAACCCCCCTACCAAAGGAGGTTTTAGGGGGGTACGCAGGGCAAGATGGCGGTGCCTGTTGAAGCGACAGCCGTCCACTTCGAATCTTTCTAGCCGTCGGCCTGCATTATTAAACTCATTCACTCCCAAATAATGCTGGTATTTGATTTATATTTGAGTAATGAGGCTTCGCTAAAGCGTATACTGCCGATAAAACAGCTCCGTTTTCGAGATACACAGTCGATTTGTGGTGCAGAAGGCTTAACAAGGTTTGTTTATACAAAGTAAACGGAGTCAAAGGAGGGAATTAGCAGAGTCTTTAGGAGGTAACTTTGGTGTTTTTATTTAACTCATTTCGGGGCGCTTGAACAGAGTTCATTGGAAGTTTTTCTGCTTCTTTTGAGAGCTTTTAAAACGCCCCTCTTTATACGCGGCCCGAGAGAGGGCGAGAAAAAAAAAGGTATTTCAGGCACTATACTAGCGTTTTAGAGACATTTCTTGCAACTATTCATAGCTAGGACATATTAGAAAACGGACATTGATGTATTCATGCACATACATGACATATGCATACATGCACGCACGACACCGGAATCGAACTCGCGACCACACGCACTAAAAGCAAATATCATATCCATTACACCACAGCGCCACCACTACCTTGCGTAGTTTTGCACGGGGGTATATATCTACAAAGCGGCTACTAACCCGTCGGCGACACCTCAAACTATTGTTCTCGTAGCATCGGCATGTGTTAGCGCTTTCGCAAGGCCAGTACATAAACTCAGGGGCGTCACGAAGGCCAAGGTAAACGCCTTCAGCTTCGAACTATTCGGTTCGTCGTGTCGTGCCGCTAGAAAAATTGTAAACGTGTGCCCTCTTGAGTACTTCGACACTGTTTCACTCGCCCAAAATTCGTGGATACCAGCGTGACAAAAGGTATCCTCAGATGGCCGAACATATGTGCATTCCATGGGCGTATGATGTGGAGCTATTTTCGTTGTTTCTGCCGCGAGCTGCACGCGTCCCATGGCAGCGGCGTGTTCTGAGCTGTACGAGACCGCCCGTGTTTCCATTGATGGGGTCTGTGCCTCCCGCCGCACGGAAGCCCTCAGAGACGAGGACGAAACACTGAGCAACACATCTTTATCATTTCAAAACTCTGCCGCGACTGACTGTCAGCGGCCCCTAAGCGCGAGCCGCGAGCGTGCCTGTGTCCATCGTTCTCGTCATCCACCGGCGCGCTCACCGCTACGACTCCCATAGCATATAAAAGTTACTCACGCAGATGCCCACAAGCGTGTGCAGGGTGCCTCTTCAGGTGAAAGGGGGGGGAGGGGACGAAGGCTCGTCGCTGCGCCCACCCTCCCTATTAAGTCAATGCATGGGGCAGACCCCCCCCCCTCCCCGTGTGCACGCCTATGCAGATGCGCGAGTTACAAGGACATTGTAACGCGCCTACACTAAGTGCATTTATTGCGCGCGTACTCTCGCGAGCCAAACGGAGGTGCAGCAGCGCCTTCAGAGTAGCTGAACGATAATCTACATCCACAATTAGCACTTATTCGCAACTCGCACTTTCGCGGGGCACACAGTGATTCTCTAACTCAAATTCAGTATTTAGTCGCTTTCACACTCGGAGACTACCTACAATCTTACTACCTACAATCTTACTAATTAACCTTCATTGTTAAACATCACACAAATGCATTAAAGCGAATGCGTAAGCATGCCCCAATGTCAAGTACAACCACCACAAATTAACGGTGACAGGTCTCCCGTTAAATAAAAAAGTTAATGCACATGCACTTCGCCCTTGTGAAAGTCCATGTGTATGTGGCACTCCTATTGCACACATGATGTAGCTAGAATAAAAAAAATGTAGTATTGCCCTCTTCTTCAACGAAACAGCTGTGATAAGAATGATAAGAAAAACAGTGTTCGCAATATTTTATTGGAATCAAAACAGTAGCAGTTCTCAGTGTAAGCATATGTATATTTCCATCGTCTTGCACAAAACCTACATCCCAATACAAAACACTAAGAACGTATACAGTACAGCCCAAGCTCTATATATAATTCACAACAGTAAAGCCAACATGAAAGTAGTGTGGCAAATCTCATCATAATGCACACTGACATGTGCACTTCACAGTGCTAGTATGTAAGCACAATCCAGAGAAATGGGATCTACAAGGAACTTGGTGTCAGCCTACACGTGAAGGCAACTAAGTTAGTACAATAAGGCTAGCATTACTTTTAAGAAATATGCAACCATGCAGGGAGGCATGTTGTAGCTTTTAATTAAATTAGTTTGCCCTATGGCATCAAAACATGTCATACATCATCATACAGTTCTGTTTTCTGCAGAAAAGTCCAAAATAGACCTGTGGTGTTGATTGTAGATCCACTTACCACAATTTGTAAAGGCGTTCAGCCATGCCAGCAAAATGACAACATTGCATTCATATATGGCTGCACATAGTTACTCACAAATATCTGAAAACGAATGCAATTTTCTAGAAATATACTTGGGAATTTGTCGCCATTATCACAAAACTGCAATACACCAATACTTCTATTATACATAATTACTACAGCTATGTTTAAAATATTCCCATGCCAGCCACTGTCATCTGCAACCTAAAAAGTTCTTCATCTTTAATTCCTCCCTTCATAGCTTGCTCATAATTACCACATTGAAAGTTAATACCACTACCATGGCTGCAAGGCAAACTTGAAACTAGGCAATCACATGCCTAAAATAAAAAATTTCCTACAAGTAGTGGCTGGTGGCTTGGCTTATTGGATCCTAGGGCTTCCTATGCCATGTGGTTGAATAGAATTTGACCACGAATCTATAGAGCCTGTAAAGCACTCAGGAATTGAGTTCATAGTTAGTGTGAAAACAAAACAGCAACACACATAGAAATAGAAATGAAGGGAACAGGACAACGCAGTACTAGCAACTGAAATTTAACACGTGTTTGGCATTTTTAGTCATGTTCATACTCATTCTGTGAGTGCATGGTTCTTTATTCTTGTAATTTTTTCGCACTAAGTGTGTATATCTTTCTGTGGTTTGCATTACACTTCAGGTGCTAGTTAGCGTACAGTGAGGCACAGGGGAGTGTTCCCACAATACAGTGTCTTGTACACAAACAAGTGGGCGAGCAACTCTTGCAGCTTTGCCAGAAATGTCTTCCTGAAAATAATAGAAAAGAAGTCCATTAAGCTTTCCATATCCAGAAATATAAATGTCTTGGGAAAGACTCCCACTTGACTATACTATTCCAGATCTTTAAACAGAACACGAAACAAATGCAAAAGTGAGATGCTGCTTAGTAGTTTCTTGTGAACTTTTCACTTAAAGTACAGAGGGAAAAAAAGTACACAACTGTAATGAAATGCGAAACAGCACCACAAGTGTACTTTTGTCCTGTGTAAAGGGGTGCAAATTTTAGTATGATTAACCTTGGAGTTAAACGCATTTCAATGGAGGCATAACTGCTTGAGGCCCACGTACTTAGCTTTAGATGCATGTTAAAGAGCCCCAGGCGGTCTAACTTTCCGAAGCCCTCCACTACGGCGTCTCTCATAATTATATGGTGGTTTTGGGAAGTTACGCACCAACAGTTATTATCATTTACAACACATGGAACACTAGCTTCTTCATCAACCACAGCTGTTCTGTTTAGGACTGAAGATTGGACGACTTGGTATTGATTCATGGCAAAATTAAACAGTGTACTTGTAATAACGACAATAGAAGACGTGGACAGAGTACCAGCCTGGTTACCTTGTCAGAAATTGTGTCAACAGTCAGAATACTGTGTGCTGATCATAAACACTATGGCAACAAAAAGTAAAACAAAATAACCAGAGGGAAGGAACAAGGTGATTCAACGAGGTTCAACAGATCCAACCGACCTATATCAATGTGATTAAATTAGCCTTGCACAAGTGACACATCTCCTAAATTTTATTAAATATGTACAACGAGGTTCAACAGATCCAACCGACCTATATCAATGTGATTAAATTAGCCTTGCACAAGTGACACATCTCCTAAATTTTATAAATATGTACATGTAACCTTGGCAAGTTCTAGTGACGATATGTGACTAATGTAGTGACAATACCATAAAATGCATGTGCTTCACCAAACACACTGTAACTAAGCACATGGTCTTACACATCATATGGCCATCATAATGTGTCATTAACATGAACTTATTCTTTCTAGCTAAATGTATACAAGCTCATGATGTCAATGCGCCTTGATATGCAATTTAAGTGTTTTGTGTAGCAGATGGACAAAGTGCCCAATGCAAAATTGTCGTCAAAAAGTATGCTTACTTGCTCATAATCTGCGCATGAGAACAGAATAAATAGAAAACAAATCTGGCCTTAACGCACATTTTACCACATGAGAGCATGATAACAGCTGTCTTTTTCTGTTGTCGCTTAAGTGCATACTCCCTGGAAGCACTCCTTCATTCATGCTTTATCGCAAGCAAGGAAATTATGTCGTACAAACAGTCAGTTTTAAGGCGCACTCGCTTGAATTGGCTGGCCATGCCAAGAGGTCAGCCAATTCGAAACACGTATCACACATCGTTGTTATGTGAGCTTAATGGCCTTTCTTTTTTCGCTTTTCATTGCACTTCTAACGCGACGCAATGTGCAGAACAGCACCTACTGCTGCCCAAGCGACAAGGAAGCGCAAACAGAGGAAACATAAGTATTAGGTACCATTTGTGTTCCTGAATGTGCCGCGAACGCGGCGCTCCCATCAGCTGCTGCTCGCTTGAGTCACCGGGCCATTGCAACACCATTGCACACGCAGTGCATGTTGCACCGTCGTCAAACCACGCATTTCACGTCCAGCGACGAGAACACAGTAAGGCTGCCGGCATGAAATGTGCACACATGATCGACGCATAGCAGGGTAGTTGAAAGGCGTCCTTCACAAAACCGACGTTATCTCATGACGGCTTCGCTTCGCTATCACTCACGCACGCCGCTGGGGCCAGCCTGCGATCGTATCCGCTGTCATTTCGGAACTTCTCGCGTTTCTCGAGACTCTTTTCTCGCGTTTCTTTCTTTTTGCTTTCTTTTTTCCCCTCCGCGCGCGCATGCGTGCGATGGTTCCTCTCTTATCGCCGCCGTTCGAAGGTCAGCTTCGTCCCTTTCAGAGCAGCCGCTTGAGGAGAGTCGCGTTTTTTTTCTTTCGTTTCTCTTGTTTTTTTCTTTTTTTTCTTTTCTTTTCTTTTTTTTTTTTGCGCCGGGTTTTTTCAACACCGGATCTTATTCCGTGCGTTGAGGCACACCGCCTCTGCCCAATTCGTCATCCAAAAGGGTATACTGAGTGTGCATGCGGTGCCGATGGCCACATCGAGGGTGTACAGGCTCCTACTTTTAGTTTAACTTCGATTTTATGGTAAAACAACATAAGCGAATTCATTCTGTGGCCGAAATGCTTCGTGAACCCGAGCCCAGTGGTAGTGTGCATTCCGTACAGCAATGTGCATCAGTCGACGCGACGAAGAAATCGTTGATTAGCACGTTCATGAATTTATTAAGCACTTTGAGAGACACTTCGTTCGCCCGCGCAGTTGCATACATGCCCGCCAGCACTGAATCGCAACTTTCAGCGACTATAGGGGGCGCCACAAGAAAACCAATATGGCTGTCGTTGCGGTGATCACCTGCACGCACGGAGCCTTCGTCGCATGTGTTGTCAATGCATGGTTGCCGCCGCTTGCGGCTAGGATAATTTTCCACGGCACTGAATTTTCTATCAAGGAAGCAGCTCATGCTTGAGTGCATTAAGTGCGAGACACACGGTATCATCTTGTGTCGAATTCAATGTCCGGCGCGCTGGTGCCGCAGCCGGTACGGTGATGATCCGTCGTACTGGGTCGCCAGATCGCGCATACAGCGTGCGTCAAACTCAGCAGTTTTGTCATCCGCTCGGTCCGCCGATCGCGCGGCCGTATATTCCACAGCGATAAACAGCTCAGGAGACAGGTAACGTAGAGCCGCTGGTGCTGCCGGTCGTTTCTTTACTACTCCGATCATCTTGACCGAGGATGCCGTGTCATTTACCGGTAGTGCCGCTATCGCTGGCATGAAAAAGATGGGCTACAATTGTTTTATTATGCAAAGCAACTCCTAATCCAATAAAGCGGCGCTCCAGTGTGCCACTTATTCAAAAAAGCGCCGGCTTACGAGCTACTAGCGAGATCGGGAACCACGATAGGGCATTTCGCAGGCAAACATGCGACACTGCAGGCCGTCTCGCCGAACCGGCTTACTTTGCTTCCACCTTCGCTCTTCACATCGATGTTGTCGAGAAAACTGCTTGCGTATGTCAATCATGTTGCTGAAGTTTGAGCGCCCTAGACAAGCTGGCGTTCGATCGCGGTCGGCGGCGGCGTCCGCTCATCTGTCGCTCGCAGGCTTCAGTTGCGGCGGACTGTTGTCATGTGTTTTTCGCTCGCGAAAGCATAGTTGTATTAACCGTGCTATTGTAAACCACAAAAAAAAAAGCAAGAGCACTCGCCTCTTGTGTCTCAGGATTACCCACCGTGGTAGTACAGCATGCAAAGTGCCGTGCTGTCCGCTTCGGTGGAACAGTGGCTACGGTGCTCGGCTGCTGACCCGAAGGTCGCGGGTTCGATCCCGGCCGCGGCGGTCGCATTTCAATGGAGGCGAAATGGTAGAGGCCCGTGTACTGTGCGATGTCAGTGCACGTTAAAGAACACCAAATGGTCAAAATTTCCGGAGCCCTCCACTACGGCGTCTCTCATAATCATATCGTGGTTTTGGGACGTAAAACCCCAGATAATATTATTAAAGTGCCGTGCTGCTGAGTTCGCTGGCACGGGCTTGATTCCCGGCCACGGGGGGCGGAATTTCGATGGGGCTAAATGCCAAAGAACAACCGTGTGCTAAATGCCAAAGAACAACCGTGTGCTTAGATTTAGAGCACGTTAAAGAACCCTAAGTGGTCAAAATCAATCCGGAGCTTCTCACTACGCCGTGTCTTATCATACCTTGGTTCTGGTGCATAAAATCCGAGAAATTCTGTTGCGTCCCAGAAGCTACAGCCAATTTCAAGTGCACGCTGGTAACCACAATGTTATTGTGGCAAGTTTCACGATGTGCAGTTGGATAGCCCATTCCTTTTTCCGTCGCTAGCCGGAAAGAAACCCAAGCACGCTTACGACGCCTTTCACGATGCGGTTTGAGCATTGCATGCAGTCCACAACACAAGCGATTGCTCATGTATTATTTGCCCATTATTGAAGCTCGAAGGTTCCACAGTCTTTCACCAACAAAATCCATCGTTATTCAGCTGCCACGCGCTCAAGAAGTTGTGGGACACAACGACGACGATGCGCGACTCGCACGTTGTCGTCGTGCAAGTTTTCGTTCTATCACCGCATCACGGCTTTCGCCGAGTGCCGTGTGGCGGCGCCACCGTAGCTGAAAGTTGCGACGGATAAAATAAAGGGAAGATATGCCCGAGAAAGTGAAATAGGAGTTTTCTGTTTTTGAACTCCATTTGACAAAATGGCGTCAGATCGTGAATTTACCTCCTTTCTTCCACCTTTTATCCCCATAATTTCTCAAGGGAAGTAAAATTGAGGACGCAGAACTTTATAACACCGATTTTAATACTCCCTAAGGGAGTACGGTCCCAAATAAAGGTAGTATTAAGCCCTTAAAACGCCCAATTCGGCTAGTTTGCGTTTACAGTGTGAGCATTAACCATCTGGCTTCCAGTACACCTTTAAGAATGGAACCGCACCCATACCTAGCATTGAAGGATATATGGTGAGGACCGCTAATCCAACGGCGCCTCGTGCTTGCAGGAGGGGCAGTCATTTACACATTATATTTACGATATTTCCAACATACGTTTGCAGCGCCAGAGTTTACGAGCAATTATCGTGTCGACATCCATACTCACAGATCATAATGTCTACATTTATGTTTTGTCTGAAAAGAAGTGACCGATCGCCGAAGTTGCTTCTCTTTATATATTACGGCGAACGGCGTATATTATCTCCGCACGCTCTGTTCATTTTATATTTCCAACTGGGGTCGCAAGCACTTGCCGGTATAGCAGCAAAGGGTAGAGGTTAAGTATCTGCTATGGTTAGCCAAAACGACACTCTAGAGGCGTTGTACGCGTACGAGAAAGTAACGCTCATTTACTGCGACTCGCCTGTTTTACAAGTAAAAATGTGCAACACGAATGTTTATAACGAACTTTTGCTACTTTTTCTTGCTGGCTAAACTTTCGGGACACATTAGTTTTAAACAAGAGCTGAAGGAATGAAAAGGCGAGACACGCGAGGGAGCGCTTATCACATTCCGAAACAAATGACGAGGCAGCTTCCGCTGGCGCCGGAAACTTCCGACAGCTCGGTAAACATAGATTCTGTCGACGCCTGTTTACAACAGTTCAAATATGTCGGTGTACTATACGAAGCCTAGAAAGTAAAAATAACTATTCACCGCCTCGCTTAGTTAAACACAACCGCAATTTAGCAAAGATAGCGTGTTGTGTATTCAAGCCTCATTTGCACGTGACGCATCAGAGAGCAATGTCAGGCAGAACAGAATTTCGCTTGAAGTTAGAAGCATCTACTCTAGAAAATAGCGGTGAGGCTACTCCATGTTTATTACCGTCTATTAGAACACCAAAATAATTTTAAAAAATTAATGGAGCTTCGCCCTAGTGGTGCCAAGGCTGAAGGAAGTGTGGAGCTGGGCAGCCTTGCTTGCTTTTTCTTCGGCGTTTTTTTCTTTCCGCCGTTCTTTCTTTCTTGTTCTTTTCCAGTTCTTTTTCTTTTATTTATTTGTGTTTTATTTTTTCTTTCTGTCTCTGTCTTTATATTTCTCGCTTGCTTTCTCTATCAATTTTTATGCGTGGTTTGTGTTGTCGTGTTTCCCCAGCCATAGTAGTATGTCCGCAATTAATATCATCAAGGCGCTCGAAGAACAAGCGAAAAAGACTTCTCATTCACACGAGCGCCCGTTCAATATGCTACAGTTGGTTATGTGGCCTTGCCTGAGTTAATATCATCACCAAGGCGCTCGAAGAGCAAGAAAAAAGAAGACTTCTCTTTGGCGCGAGCGCTAGCTCAATATGCTACAGCTGACCATGCTATATGAGGTTTTGCCTGCGTTACGACAAGCGACGACGATCCCATACGATCACAGCCTACAACAGCATACGGCAGCGCGGCCCTCTAAAGTCATCTGCGCTTAATACATATGGCCATCATTATCGCACGAGTTTAAGTTTCTTACTCATTTAGAATATTCATTCCACCTGAACGTTCCAATATTCCTTCCCGTGAACTCTTCACTGCTACTTGGATGTGGGCTCGAAAAAACAAGGACGAAGGGAAGAAAGTTCACACACGCTGGCGCTACTGACCACGTTCTGGTGAGTGCCCTGCTAGTTGCGGACAGGCCACTCACGAGAACGTGGCTTCAAATCCACCTATCTTTGCTCGTGTCGATTCATATGATCATATGATTCATCAAGGGCATCATATGCGATACCCTTGATGACATGGGCAACCTCATCGCCTTCGGACATCTGCGAATCCACCTTGCGGCACAAAGCGAGCACGTCCTGAATGTACTACGTAAGGTAGGATACGGTGCATGTCTGAACACGAGACGCGAGCTTTTTTTTGAGCGGAGCGCTGGCGTCCCAAAGGCCTGCCGAATAGCTCCGGAAGCTTTTGCTTGCAAGTCCCAGCTGGTCAGCTCTTCCTCGAGCGTTTCATACCAGACCTTCGCGGTGTCTCTTAGAAGATCACGTTGGACCAGCATGAGCGTTGGGTCCCATCGCATACGTACGCCGCCTCGCTCGTACGTTTTCGGCCAGTCTTCTATGTTAACACCATCAGTGGCTGAAAAGGTACCTGGATCTCTCGGGGGCTCCAAGATGAGGGTTGACGGGCTGGTTGGAGAAGGCACAGTAGCCGGTGAATGGTCGGCATTGTTGATTGCGCCCGCTCCGAAGCTTCGTCTTGCGGGAAGTGAGTACCCAGCACCTTCCACCTAAGATGTTACGGGGGAGAATCTATTTAAGTTATCGACACACAGAATAAATTCAGTGGCTGACAAGATGACGCTCAGCTCGCAGGGTCTGTCCACGTCGTCTTCTTTCCAGTCCTTTTCGTCGTCCTCTTCAGCCCGTTACAATATAGAAGGGGCGGCTCGCTGGGATTCGTCGGTAGATATGGAAAGTGATTCAGAGAGACTGAAAGAAGCCATGCTTCGTCGTCAGAACGAAACCAAGAGGACGCAGTGAGCCGAGGAGACGGAGGAACAACGAGCTGCACGCCCCCAGAAGCGTAACCATCCAGCGAACCAAGCTAAACAATAGACAGATTTAGTTGAGCGTCCACAACAGCTTTACGGACGCAGCCTGCCAGGGAAAATGACTGACAGGCTGCGTCCGCATGGCTGGAAACAAGATTTGGTATCTAAATGGCTGGCAACTAAATCTGTTGAATAAGATTAACCGTGCCTCTCGGTACTCACACCCAGGCATAACTGAGCGCAGCCACAGCCAATTTTTGATACTTTGTGTGGTCACGCGAACGCAGGAAAAAAATGACAGTGCAGCCGACGCGCCTCGACACGCCAGGAACGCGAGTGGTCACGTGCATTTGGTACGATCTGGAGTCGACGCCGGTTTTAAGGCGAAAGCCTTTAATGTCTTATGCTCCCGTCCGTCCGTCCGTCCATCTATCTGTCCATCCGTCCGTGTCCGTCCGTCCGTCCGTCCGTCCGTTTGTCCCTCCGTGTCCGTTTGTCCGTGCCGTCCGTTTGTCCAAGCCCTGGCACGGAGCCAGGTGGCCGCCGGGGTGCGCAAACGGACGCCGGTCGCGTCGGACTCTACAGCACTCGCGCTCTGCTTGCCCAGCGTCGCTGTGCCCAGCGTTTGGAATCGTACATTCTGACCGACGCCGTCTCAATGGAGAGAGGAGTTCGCGGGACACACTTTGGAATTTACAAAGGGTCCTTCAATTTAAGCGCTGGAACGCGGATGGCGCTTGCGCGATGCGCAAAGCGCGAGAAAGTACGAACGTGTGCGAACGGAGGAAGATTAGTCTCGCGTCTCGCTGCGATTCGCGGTAAAAAAATTAAAAAAGAAAACACGCACACATTCGGTTTGTGTGTTATCCCACTGAGAGTGTAAAAAAATAAAGTCACAGTGTCACCGCAAGTGTGAAGCAATGAATGCGATAGCAACAAATTCTAATGTTATTCGAAGTGAGGCTGGCAGCTAGCTCTTGGATCCGATCTCACGCAACTCTACAAAATGCTGGTTTAAGAGCATACGGCCGCTCCAGTGACACAATCTCCTCGCGTTGAGAGCGGAGCACGTAGGAGCCACCCGCCCTCATTCGGCTGCTGACATTTCGAGATAACGCGTGCGCAAGCGCCGACCGCACTCGTAAAACCAAAGGTTGCAGCGGCTGCATGAGGGAACCCCCCCCCCCCCCTCGCGTCTTTCCGCTCTTGTTAAAGACACACGGGGCGTTTCCTCTCTTCTTGAGCATTCCCCGGCTGGTCGAGCAGGCGGGCGGATCATATCGTATACGCCTCGGAGCGGCGATCGGTCGGCTCGTTTGATGTGCGCCTCAGCCGCGTTTGTCGCCCCCGCTCCCGTGCTGTTACCCGCGGGTAGAACGTACGATGCGCTGGGGGATCTATCAATTTGGACTTTATACGCGAAGTGACAGCGACGGCAAAGGCGACGGCAAAACCAGTCGGGACTGTCCATTCGACTGACTATGCCACTTCTTTTTATTGCGATAGCAATAAAATGAAATGGCATAGTCAGTCGAATGTCCACACGCTTTCGCCGTACACACTTTGGAATGTACAAAGTGTCCTTCAATTTTTAGATGCGAAGCATCTTACGCTCGGGGCTCTGTCCGTCCCTCCCGCGTCCCGCGTTCCCCTCCCCCGTCCGCCGTCCCGCGTCCCGCGTCCGGCCACTTTCATGAAGTAGGGAAGCACCCATTATGCGAACCAGAACACTGTAGTAATATGAAGGCCGTCAACCACTATCACAGTCATCAGAGTCATGGCCGAGAGCACAGAGAGGCTGCTTAGCAATGGCTAGGTAGGTGGTGTCTATCGCCCAGGTTGACCCCATTCCTTGATCTTGCTTGCATGTGTTTGGAGGGGGCTTAGTCCATCCCTCCTTCCCGCGTCCCACACCACCACAGCGCAATGGCGTCCCCTCCCCCTCCCCCCCCTCTCTCATACGCTCACCCCCCTTTCTCTCCTCTGGGAATCCTCTACTCTACGGAGCGGCCCCCCAAATCCCCCCTCCCGTATCCTCTCCTACGCCCACCCCCATTCTATGCTGTAGGAATCACCTACTCTACGGAGCGGCGCCCGCGTCCCACAGCGCATGCGCGTCCTCTCCCCCTCTCTACTCTACGGAGCGGCTCCGGCGTCCCACAGCGCATGCGCGTCCCCTCCCCCCCTCTCTCCTCTAGGAATCCTCTACTCTACGGAGCGGCTCCCGCGTCCCACACCCCCCACAGCGCATGCACGTTCCCCCTCTCTCTCCTCTCCTACGGTCCCCGAGTCCTGTCCTCTAGGAATCCTATACGGAGCGGCGCGCACGACAGGTGGTGTGACAGCTACATGCTCCGCTGGGGGCACCACGGTAGTTCCGCGGTATGAAAATGACGGAGCGCGCGCGCCTCATTCTCTCTCCTGTGCAGCGCCGCGATGAGCGCCCGGACCGCTGCCGTGAAATGAGAGCGGCGACGTTCCTCCCGCTCAAGCTGATTATCTCCCCGCTGCTTCGCATCCACACATGGTTCCCTTTAGCGGGAGATGGGAAAGTTTTTTACGCTCCAGGTCACGTTCGCGCGGGCATATAGGGTTTTTGCCTTAAGAAAAAGGGTTACAGAATATCCTCGCTGTTAATAATAAACAGCGTGATCCTTTTCGTGAACAATGCGGCCCGATTTTCGGGCTTTTCTTGGTTTGAAGTACAACTTTTATGGAGGAAACTAGCGAGCGATTTTCTAGGAGTGCGTGTCCAATTCTGTTGGATGTGTGTGGCGACAGCCGGTGGTGTCATAACAAAATATGGCGTCCAAGATTTGTAGGCTCACGAATTGTTATCAGTAAGTGATATCAAATCGTAGTTTCTTTACTGTTCAAATTCCATATAATGAGGGGATGTCCGGGTCCTAATTTGTTTCGTTAAATCGGGAAGTTCATAAACTTCAGAAATTAACTTTTTTGGCCCAAAATCTAAAATTTCATCGGAGCGGCACCCGAGAGCTACAACACCATTTAATTTGACACTAGCGCGTCTGGAAAGTCCGCGAGGGCACCCTGGACATGGACCCTTCCATGACCGGGCGATACAGGCGAGGTAGACGGTCACGTGAAGCTTTGGCAAGCTGCCAATGAGCAAAGACAGGGAGAATGAATACAGTGATTGTGCTAATGGGCGGAACAAGAAAGTTGCGAGAAGAAGATCAGTGCCATCTGTCGCATCAACCATTAAATAACGAGAGCAACCTCCGTGTTCTGTGGGGGGTGCATTTACAGGAAACACGAACCACCACCGCCCCGAGGGCCATTGTGTACGTACAAGGGCTACCGACTGTGAAGTCCCTTGTTCTTGGCATGCGCCCGCCGTGCAGCATCGACAGAACACAAGTATGGTCGTGACTGCAGAGGCTTGATGTTTTAACGCGATAACCGTGTTGTAGTGGATGTCAGCAGAAAAAAAGCACGTGAACTTCCAGAACATGGCTATACTCCATCTCACAACTACCTTGCAGCACTGCCGAAGCTATGAGGAGTAAACAGGCAGTGTCCTTGCGCAGCACATAATATAGTTCCGGGCTTAACTATCATTAACAACGAGGTGCAAGGGCTGCAGCTGTGCTTCTCGCATGACGCGTTACGGGGATGCGTGGCACGTTAGGCCCTTCACGCATGCACTTCTAAATTTCTGAAATAATGCTGAGATTACCGGATGGTAACCGTAATAACCACCCTAACCGCGATGACGTACAGCAACATGGCAGCCCCCCATACACCCCAGAGCACCCGCTTCCATGCGAATTCGTGCTTTTTACTGGCTCCATGCCTGGACAGCAAGAAATAAGTGGCATAATCTGTCATCGCTTAGTCTAATCTAACGCTGAGGACAAATCATCAGGTATCTTCTTTCGCTATTATTTATATCACTTGTTTGTTTTGAAGCTGCTAGGACTACCGAGGCGGTAGCGAGCCGTAAAAGTGGTTTGATGTTAACTGAGCAGATGTCGCCACAACATTAGCGTCGGTGATGCGTTGACGATGCGAAACACCCTGAATGTCTATATTGTTTTCTGTGCCAATAACTTGCTGTTCCACCCAAGAATGGTACACGATTGCTGCTGAAAGTGCGTCGACCGTGCTGTCAAAGAAGAACTCGGTGAAAACGCCAGTATAAACGCTGTTATAAAAGCCGGCAGATCCCACGCACTGTGGGAATCGATGTAATGCGAAGCAGCCAGGAAGGAGCAAATCATGCTTTACGTAATTTGCATGTCATGTTTCACATGTTACGACCAGTCACATGTGTTCGTCATACAGTCACGTCGCGATATACCAATTTTGGTGTATATCAAGCTAGCGAACTGGACGGAAGTGCACCATGAGCGTGGCATGTAAATGGCAATGTAGATGACATGCATGCCAAGATTTTCATGTAACCACCTGCCACTTATGTTCGTTATATAATCATCTCACTCAATACCAAATTTGTTGTATATCAAGCTAACGAAAACGGCCGCGAGCTCGCCATGAGCATGGAATGCAAGGCATGTCGCTCATGACATGTCATGATTTACATATTACCACTATTCATTTATGTTCATCATACAGTCCTGTAACTCAATACCAAATTTGGTGTATCTCAAGCTAACAAAACGGCCGCGAGCACTCCATGAGCGTGGCACACAAGTCACGTCGCACATGACAAGTCATAATTTCCATATTACCACTTGTCATTTATGTTCATCATACAGTCATGTCACTCAATACCAAATTTGGTGTATATCAAGCGAACGAAACGGCCGCGAGCGCGCCATGAGCATGGAATGCAAGTCATGTCGCTCATGAGATGCCATGATTTCCATATTACGACTTGTCATTTATGTTCGTCATACAGTCATCTCACTCAATACCAAATTTGGTGTATCTCAATCTAACGAAACGGCCGCGAGCACGCCATGAGCGTGGCATACAAGTCATGTTGCACATGACAAGTCATGATTTCCATATTACCACTTGTCATTTATGTTCGTCATACAGTCATGTCACTCAATACCAAATTTGCTGCATATCAAGCTAACGAAACGGCCGCGAGCGCGCCATGAGCGTGGAATGCAAGTCGTGTCGCTCATGACATATCATGATTTCCATATTTCCACTTGTCATTTATGTTCGTCACAGAGTCATGCCACTCAATACCAATTTTGGTGTATGTCAAGCTAACTAAACGGCCGCGAGTACGCCATGAGCGTGGCATGCAAGTCATGTCGCACATGACAAGTCATGATTTCCATATTAGCACTTGTCATTTATGTTCGTCATACAGTCATGTCACTCAGTATCAAATTTGGTGTATATCAAGCTAACGAAACGGCCGCAAGCGCGCTATGAGCGTGCAATGCTAGTCATGTCGCTCATGAAGTCATGATTTTCATATTACCACTTGTCATTTATGCTGGTCATACAGTCATGTCACTCAATCTCAAATTTGGTGTATATCAAGCTAACGAAACGGCCACGAGCGCGCCATGAGCGTGGCATGTAAATCATACTTTTCATGACAAGTTATTCATGATTTTCATGATTTGACCAGCCATTTATGTTCGTCATACAGTCATGTTATGCCATACCAAATTTGGTACAAATCCCTTTAACGATACGGCCAGGAGAGCAGAAAGTCGTAGGCGGCTAGATAGATAGCTAGATACGCTCAAAGTCGCCGAAGTTCGCTAAGAAATGCTTCGCATTTAAAAAGAACCGCGTTCCTCACAAACGCCAGCGAACACGTCCTGCACAAGAGGGTTTCTGAACATAAAGAAACGGCGAGGTGGCGTTCCCGCAGAGCTTTTCGCGTTTTGTATTAACTCAAGGGAGCAAGCATCGACAAGGTAGGCGAGCCGACGCCAAAGAGACGACGAGCAGACGAAGCGACGCGGATGAACACGTCTTGGGGGGCTTTCGCCTTTCCTATTGGCTAATAAGCCCTGCAGCTTCCACAGTGCTGCAAGGTACTTCTGAGATGGAGTATAGATTTCCATTTTAAGGCAAGAGCCTTCAACGTCTCAGGCTCACGTCCATCCTTCCGTGCCGATATATCTGCCCCCTTGATGATACACACCCAAATTTGTGTCACTGGTTTCGTTTCGGAAACTTGAACGTCCGGGTAAACGGCATTCTACATTCTGACATCGCTGCTCAGCCAAACGTAACATTATGAACAGTAGCGACGAACATTTAATTAATAATATGCGTAGTGCCTATATTCGCCGATAAAGTGTATTTGCGGTTTGAGCAGGAAACCAGCTAGCGCAACTGTCTTTCACAGGAGCAAGGTAGGCGCGCCGGGAAGCGATTCCACTACAAGCGGTTCGGAGAAGCGCCCCAAGAATGTGCATTCCCCCGATACCGAACGCTATACCGAATGCTCTATATGCACAAAACAAAGAACAAAAAAAAAAGACATGGCATAGTCAGCCGAATGGCGACAGGCTTTCGCCGAACAAACTTTGAAAATTACAAAGTGTCCTTCAAATTTGTTTCTCACAGGCGCATCGCCCCTACCAAATCGACGCACACGGCGTCATGATCTGCAATATATATATATATATATATATATATATATATATATATATATATATATATATATATATATATGTGTGTGTGTGTGTGTGTGTGTGTGTGTGTGTGTGTGCGTGTGCCTGCGTGCGTGCGTGCGTGCGCGTCTATCTATCTGATATCTTCAGATAGATATCTTCAGGTGTGCGGTGTGGCATCGCTGCTAAGATCTACATGGCAGGTACAACTTAGAATTGTGTGCCTAAAGTTCCTGTAGCGCGCTTTCCTCAGTGTTGTGCAACTGTAAGTCAATATGTTGCCACGCTTACGGGTGGCAATTTCTGTTATAGCGGTCCCGTCGTGACATAGGCCCTAGGGTGTTGCCGCGCAGCGGCGTCATACCTGTGGAATGTCGATGGTCGATAGAATACATACATTTTGCATGCGCACAGTATCTGCCCGACGCATGGCACAGTGTTTCCGGTGTGCCGGGTGATGATAATATAAGCAGCACCAAGGTGTATTCTTAATGAGCATAGATATAGGACCACGGGTCCTGAACACACGCCTTGGTAGTTTAGCAGCCTGAGGTGTCATCATAATCGCGGGTCCGATTTGACGTTATGACGGCGCCTTGAACTGGATTCGAAATTCAAGGACACCCGCCTACTTTAATCCAAGTGCACGTGAACCACAGGTGGTCAATATGATTCCGGTGTCGCTTACTAGGGTGTCCTTCAAAATCCAGTCTGAGCACTCTTTAAACCCTCATCAAATATTGAAGGACACTTTGTACATTCCAAAGTGTGTTCGGCGAAAGCGTGTGGCCATTCCACTGACGGAAAGACGGACGGACAGACGGACGGATGGACAGACAGACGGACATCCGGACGGGCGGACGGAGGAACGGACATCCGGACAGACAGACAGACAGACAGACAGACAGACGGACGGACACCGGACGGACGGACAGACAGACAGACAGACGGACGGACATCCGGGCGGACAGACGGACATCCGGGCGGACGGACATCCGGACGGACGGACGGACAGACGAACATCCGGACATACAGACAGACGGACATCCGGACGGACATGCGGACGGACGGACGGACGGACAGACGGACATTCGGACGGACGGACGGATGGACGGACATCCGGACGGACGGACGGACGGACAGACGGACATCCGGACGGACGGACGGACGGACAGATGGACATCCGGACGGATGGACGGACACCGGACGGACGGATGGACAGACGGACATCCGGACGGACGGACAGACGGCCATCCGGACGGACGGATACCGGACGGACGGACGGACGGACATCCGGACGGACGGACACCGGGCGGACGGATGGACCGACGGGCGGACATCCGGACGGACGGACAGACGGCCATCCGGACGGACGGACACCGGACGGACGGACGGACGGACATCCGGACGGACGGACACCGGGCGGACGGATGGACCGACGGACGGACATCCGGACGGACGGACGGACGGACACCGGACGCACGGACGGACGGATAGAAGGACAGACGGACATCCGGACGGACGGACGGACGGACGCACATCCGGACGGACGGACATCCGGACGGACGGACATCCGGACGGACAGACGGACATCCGGAAGGACGGACGGACGGACATCCGGACGGAGGGACGGACTGACATCCGGACGGACGGACGGACATCCGGACGGACGGACGGACAGACGGACATCCGGACGGACGGACACCGGACGGACGGACACCGGACGGACGGACATCCGGACGGACGGACGGACATCCGGACGGACAGACGGACGGACACCGGACGGACGCGAACATGAGACATTAAAGGCTTTCGCCTTAATAGCTCGCATGATAGAGTGGCGAGAAAAGGCAGAGGTCTGACGGAGACAGAGACTATCCGACTTGCACATGCGTTTGACGGACGGACTGGTGGACATCCGGACGGACGGACGGACGGACGGACATCCGGACTGACGGACACCGGACGGACGGACAGACCGACATCCGGACGGACAGACATCCGGACGGACATCCGGACGGATGGACGGACGGACACCGGACGCCGGACGGACACCGGACGGATGTGAGCATGAGACATTAAAGGCTTTCGCCTTAATAATCATCGGTTACCCAGCTGTCAGGAACGGCAGCAGGAACCACCGCACATTGCCTGGTCCCTTGGCCAGTAACCCAGCCGGAGTCCAGGAACAGTCTGGCGCCTAGAGGACGTCACCCAGTTCCTCGGACCCTCGAGCATTGCTCTGCCACCACGAACGCTGCTCGGCCTCGAACAAAGACCGTCACGCACTGTCGAAGACACGGGTCTCGTACCCTCAAGGCCGAGCTTCACGAGCTGCCGATGTCGTCTTCTTTGCCCGCGCACAGCACATACGCGCGCAATCACCACCACTTTGCAACCGCAGGGCAAAGTGGTGGTGGAAGCTCACTGTTTCGATCATCTCTTCAGTTTAAGAAGGCAAATGACTGCTGTCCCGTTCACAAAACTGCTGTGTAGAAGTCCTCCTTCTTCCTGTCTGAACACTCACCGAACGCTCATAAAGGCGCCCGATATATTGCGCACAACTAGCA
Source organism: Rhipicephalus appendiculatus (assembly GCA_030522465.1). Lineage (NCBI taxonomy): Eukaryota > Metazoa > Arthropoda > Arachnida > Ixodida > Ixodidae > Rhipicephalus > Rhipicephalus appendiculatus. The sequence goes on from JALIZH010020205.1 coordinate 33,165, forward strand.
TGCTATGCACGAAGCGATGCTGTAAAGTGAACAGATTAAAAAGGGAAAAGCTGAAGTGTCTTTTACCGAGCAGGCATTTTTCTTGCGCGCGTCTGCGGTGAATGGTTTTAATTTAAGGCGGATCCGTGCGGCGCGCCTATTATTTGATGCCCGGCGCTAACGAAGCACGAGAGCTAAACGCAATTACGTCTTGGTCATCAAAATTTGTGAGCCCATCAATAAATGTGAACATGGTAGAAACAAAAAAAGGCCTACGAAGCCTTCTTTGCCCGAAGCTTCCCATCCTCTTTTTCCTCGGGCCTCATTCGCAGCGTCGTGGTGATAGGAGATTACACGCATGGTGGCGCATGAGCAATTAGCCCAGTGTGCAAATGTAGCCGATATTCTTCCTGAAAGATATTAAAAACGCTAAACAGAAGGCGCTGATGCGACAATTTTAGCAGAATGAAGACTTGCCGTGTGCCTGCCGTGCTATAATGTCATGCGTTTTTTTTTTTGTTAAATGCGAAAGCCTTAGATGTCTCCTCAAACACAAAAAGTGACCGCCAGCGTCGACGTTAGCCTGAGTGATACAACAAATCACTTTGTGATGACGTGACCCTGTGACGTTAGGATGACGTCACAGACCGTTAAATTTGTGACGACATTTTGAGGTGACACGATGACGGCACCACATTACATGTGGACCGATCGCGGAAGTACGTGAGGCACATAAAGTTTGCAATGCC
>JALIZH010020206.1:0-18923 GCA_030522465.1 Rhipicephalus appendiculatus
TGATTTTTTTTTTGAAGCGTGGAAACTTGGGCAAGTTGGTTGGACATAATTAAATATACGAACAGCGCATAAGGACAAAGACGGAAGAAGGAAACAACACACAGCGCTGACTTTCAACAATGATTTAATAGCGGAGCGATGTACATATATATGTGAAAAAATGGGCATGCGTAGAAGGGTGCAGTTAACAACCACTGCGATACAACGCCAACAGAACTCTTGTCATTTATTGATTCAAGTCAAGTCAAGTGCTTTATTTACATTTCTTCCTACAATAATGCTTATACAGATATCTGGACCGATAGCCAGGGAAGGCTAGTATCCGGTCCAGTGTTGATAATAAAACATACAGGTCAGTGCAGTATTTTACAGCTAGGTATACAATTACATATCTTAACAGACAACAAACAAACAATGTTTTTCACGAAGTGCACCCGAATAGTTATTTGCAGATATGTTAAAGGTCCTGGTTCGCAAGAAAAAAGAATTTACTACACTGCTTAAAGTTACGTGCCGTTTTTACCTCTAAGGGTAGAATATTCCAGATTTTTTGTGCCACTGAATTCAATCACTCTTTCACCGTATACATTATAACATTTTGGTAAATTCAGATTGCCTTTTAGGGCATGTCTTGTACTGCGCGTCGGAAAACAAAACACGTTACGAGGAATAGGAAAGTTAGTGCACATAATGCTATTAACTGAAATTGCAATCTTATGATTACATAGAGCCTTAAGCGATAACACTTGCTGTGTCTGGAAAATGTCGTGAATGATATCATTGCTACTGTTAGGATTAATTATTTTCAGTGCCCTTTTCTGTAATTTTTGTAATGGTTGTAGGTATGTCTTGTAAGTCACGCCCCATGATTCTAAACAATAACTGATATGACTATGGCAAAACGCATAATATAGAGATTTGAGTATTTCACGGGGAAAATATTGCCTTGCTTTAATGAGGTGGTAACATCCGCACGCGACCTTCCTGCACACGCTCTGAATATGCGCTTCCCAATGTATATGCTGATCAAAAATTACGCCCAGATATTTAAATGTAACAACTTCTTGTATAGGGCTATTGTTTAAGCTAATACTTATGCGACTGGTGTCAACGTTATTTCTTCTCGCGCGAAAAACTACATATTTAGTTTTATTGCTATTTAAAGTTAGTTTGTTTTGAGCAAACCACGAGGAAATTCTTGCTAAATCATCCATCACATCTATTTGCAGTGCTGAGAGTGTGTCACCAGTAAATAATAAGGCTGTGTCATCTGCGTACATGAGAGCGTTAGAGCTATGAAGAGCATCAGGGAGGTTATTAATGTATAGTGAAAATAACACTGGACCTAGCACGGATCCCTGTGGGACTCCACTAGTGACCGTGCTGAATGTTGAGTAATAGTCGCCCATTACTACCATTTGTTTCCGTGAGGATAAATAGCTGGAAAAGAATTCAAGGGAGCTGTTGGTGATACCATAACTTTCTAATTTTTGCAGTAGTATGGAGTGAGAAACTGTATCAAACGCTTTTTTAATATCTAAAAATATTTAAAAATATTGCTATGACTAACTTATTTTCATGAAGTGCTGAATTTATTATTTGGGAGAGTGTTAATACAGCAGTAGATGTCGATCTATTTGGTACAAAGCCATGCTGCTGAGCAGTAAACCAGTGAGCAGTAAACCAGTGCATAGCTTAAAATTGATCGAGATACGCAATCTCTTTTTGCAATAGCGCAACTGATGGGGAACTTACACATGTACCGCCAAACTTACTTATGTGATAGGCCTCAATTATCTCACGCGTGGCCTGCGAGTGGTGCTTGCCTATTACCTCGCAACGCTCAAAGAGGGGCACGCAGCCGCAGTCACGGCAGTGAATTCCGAGGTGTCCTTGAACCGCATTGTGCACATTAATATTATGCTCTCTTAAACGGTCGTTCAGGCACCTTCCGGTTTGCCCTATGTATTTCTTACCGCACCAGTATTAAGTGACATCTTTCTCTCGCATAAGGACCGCCACATTCTAAAAGATCTTGACCTGTCCCTTGTTGTGAAGGTCTGCAGGTTTGTCGATGATTTCATAGTATTTGTTGATTGTTCGGATGCTGATTTTGAAGTTGTTGTCCCTAGACTTCTAGGTTTGTTTAAGGATCACTTGCATCCACTGGAACTTACACATGAGCTACCTTCTGGCAATTCGATTAGGTTCTTAGACCTAACGCTCTGTTTTCTGAGCGATCATTTGTGCTGGCTGTTCACACCGAGAAGTGGAAAACCCCCTTTTACCTTACCACTCAGCTCATTCTAAGCTGGTGAAAAGGGGCACCATTAATGTTTGCCCCGTTAACGCTCTTAGGAGGTCATGCCCGCACTCGATGCAACGCAGTTTCAAAGCACAGGTCGAGCGCCTCTTAAGCGCTGGTTACCCGATTGCCCTGATTTCTGCTGTTGCGGAAAAGCTTTTGAAGCAAATCAAATATCAAGGAGGGCAATCTCAGCCTCAAAATGCGTCAGTTCCTAAGAACTGTGTTGCAGTCCCTTATCTGCACAACGTTTCGCATAGGCTGAAAAAAAATTGGGAAACGCGCTGGCATCACTGTTGTCTTTTCCGCTCCGGAAAAGCTATCAAAGCTCTGCAAGTTGGTGAATCAACCAGCTACAAATAGAGTAAGATGCTCTGTGAAACACGCGCTTTGTTCCTTGTGCTACTGGTGTCGTGTATCTTCTTCCGCTGTCCTGCGGTAAGAAATACATAGGGCAAACCGGAAGGTGCCTGAACGACCGTTTAAGAGAGCATAATAATAATGTGCACAATGCGGTTCAAGGACACCTCGGAATTCACTGCCGTGACTGCGGCTGCGTGCCCCTCTTTGAGCGTTGCGAGGTAATAGGCAAGCACCACTCGCAGGCCACGCGTGAGATAATTGAGGCCTATCACATAAGTAAGTTTGGCGGTACATGTGTAAGTTCCCCATCAGTTGCGCTATTGCAAAAAGAGATTGCGTATCTCGATCAATTTTAAGCTATGCACTGGTTTACTGCTCAATCAATAAATGACAAGAGTTCTGTTGGCGTTGTATCGCAGTGGTTGTTAACTGCACCCTTCTACGCATGCCCATTTTTTCACATATATATGTACATCGCTCCGCTATTAAATCATTGTTGAAAGTCAGCGCTGTGTGTTGTTTCCTTCTTCCGTCTTTGTCCTCGCTGTTCGTATATTTGATTTTTTTTTGTTGAGCTTCACCGCATAACATTCTTGTAAAGCGGCAGAGCTGACTTATGGTTCTATACTCCGTGAGAAGGTTGTAAATCTTTCGCTGCAGTTTTCTACAACATATGCACGCGATCACACTTCTTCTAGGCTTGCATAGTAGTAGAGTAAACATGGCTAGAAACAGGTTGAATGTGGCTGCAGACCGCACAATTTATTGACAAGCTGTAGAGATTGAATTGGCGCGGCATTTTATTTTGACAATTCTTTGACAGGAAGAAACAAAAGGCACGCATTTCACGCTGCATGTTGCGTTAACTTATGGCCCAGCTCGTCTTTTCTCTCACTTCAAGGGGTCCCTCATCACTTCCACTGGTTCACAAGAGGTCCCCCGAAACATGAATGGCTGAGAACCACTGCACTACGCTATACAGGCACACGTTACGCAGTGCACCCCCTGTATTACCTGTATAAGGCACAATAATTTCTTTGGTGACCTAGAACTTTGACGGCACCACGCGTTTGATTTGATCGTAAACAGTTCTCACAGTGCCGTACTGGTCGCCAGAGGCTTCGGAAGTGAGGGGGGCAAGAGGATTTTAACGATCACGCCCCTACGTTTATATACCCATGGCGAACGCACACGGCCACGGAATGACGCATTTCGATAGAGGCGAAATTCTAGAGGTCAGTGTACTTAGATGTAGTGCACGTTAAAGAACCCCAGGTGGTCGAAATTTCCGAAGACCTCCACAACGGCGAGCCCGGCAATCATGTCGTAGTTCTGGCACGTAAAATAACATATATTATTATTGTGAACACGCATCTATCATTTATGTTTCGTTGTTTCATTATACTATGAATCGTTTTCCCGGAAAAGGGTGGCCGGGAGGTTGGAAGTTCAGAGGGCGGTTCAAATGATTTATACCACGAGTGGAAGGGCTCCAGAACGCCAGTTACGGTAAATGCCCTTACATAAGGGACGTTTCGTCAATCAAAGACCTCATGCTTTCTCACTTTTGCTGCTGTGGCCCACAGATTCCCTGACAGATGAAGTACAGCTCCAAAGTGGATGCCCTGTACAACCTTACAGAAAACACACTTCCTCTCTCACCAAATAATTGTTACTGTACAACACCAACTTGCTACACAACACCGAATGCAATTTGGCAAGCCAACCTATCTCAATAGCCTTTCCTCCCCTTTCGTTCCTTTTCATCCTTTGCACAAGCGCTTTATCTTCTCCTCCTCTACTTTTGAGGTTGGGGTGTAGAGCCTAGGTCGGCAAACTCACTCATGAGCCGACTCACACAGACTCACTCAGACTCAGATTGAGCCGTGTGTCTGAGTGAGTCCGGCTGAGTTATATTTCAGCGAGTCTGAGTCCGAGTGAGTCAGCTTAAGGAAAATTAAAATTTTGCTCTGTCTGAGTAGTGAGTCTGGTTGACGAAAATATTCATGAGTCTGAGTCCGAGTGAGCCCGTTTGAGGAAAATTTTGGTGAGTCTGAGCCCGAGTGAGTCCGGCTGACGAACGAAAATATTCGCGAGTCTAAGCCCGTGTGAGTCTGGCTGAAGAAACATTTCGCGAGTCTGGGTCCGAGTGAATTCGTTGGAGGAAATTTTTTGTGAGCCTGAGCACGAGTGAGTCTGATTGAGGAAAAGTTTCGTGAGTCTGAGTCCGAGTGAGTCCTAAGCGAAAAACATTTAACGAGTGAGTCTGAGTGAGCTTCATTTATTTTGCCGACGTATGGGGTAGAGTGGACAAATCGTACATAGACACGCTGCTAAGCAAGACAGTTGTTTCCCGGACGAAGACAAGTACACTTGTAGAGACGCTGGCTTCAGCCATGTTCCATGTCCAAAGATTTATCCTTACTTCAAATACTTGCTTGTAATGAACGGCCGAGCGCGAAGAGACCAAATTTAATGTAGTACTGCGCGTGTCTGCAGGAAAGGAAGGCAAGCTTAATTAGCAAAAGACACGAACGTACCTGAATTTGGCCTTCCGAGTTCTGCACGTACGCGTACTGCGTGCCATCGTTACTGACCAGCACTCGGTAGCGCGTAACCCACTCATGAGTGCGCTCGCGCCCTTGCAAGGCGATGCCAAACACACTTCGCCGTTGACCGAGGTCCACCTCGATGTATTCTCCGAATCCCCTGACGACGCGGTATCCACGCACCGACTGCACAAGAAATAATGCAGCGAAAATTGCACCATTCTCGTCAATCGGTAAACTATAAAGTTGCTCTTTATCAAACTTGTACGGAGCAAATTATTAACTTGTGTGGCAGAAGCGAACGAGTAATGAATTTCCAAAACCAAACATTTCTACCTGAAGTCTGGCGTTCATGTACTGACGATCAAGTCTCCACTAAATAAAGACGACCTGTCGTTACAGCTACACTGTTCAGACGCCAGAGCGCCAGGTTGCACAATAAACATTTTTTGAACGGATCAGCCTACCTGATATGACTTACAAAGCCGCCACTAACTGTGTACTCCAGAAATAATGACAGTTTAGTACTGTAGCGCTGCGCAGTGCTTGACACGTACCCTTCAGGGTGTTAATTTGACCGTATATTTTGCCGTACCTAAACCTAACTACGATCACACAAGGAAGGAAGGGAACAGGAAAGAGAGGAAAGGCAGGGATGTTAACCAGTCTAAAAAAACGGTACGCTACCTACACTGGGGGGAAAGATATGGGGGGGGGGGGGGGGGGGGTTGAAAGTTAGATGTAGAGAGAAAGAGGTTGAGGGGGGAGCACGCACCCACAAAGTAAGCCTCCTCACAGTCACAATATTGTCATTGACAAATGCATTGCTCAAATTCTTCAGGACAACAGATTTGCGCCGACAAGTACACAGACACATTGGCCCCTATGGCGCATATCCATTGAATACAACCAGCGTACATTGGATATCACCGTGGCAACGACGGAAGCATGAACATGCAGTGCACGTACGTGACGTAGATGTGGTGGTGGATCCGAGGCGCGAATGCCTTGGTGATGAGCTCGCACTGGCACTGCTCGAAGCCTTGTAACTGCTGTCCGGCAGCGGGAACGGACCATTTACCAGGTACACAAAGCTGGAGCACTTGTCTGCATAAGGAAATTGTCCCAGACTACCCACTGAGATCTCGATGAAAGACACACTGTTCATACCTGGCTAATATAGAAATAACGAGAGAAAATGATAAATAAAGACACGTTATGCGAACCAAAGCTGAGAACATTTTACTGCCTTACACTGGAGAAATATTAAAGGAAAGCATAAAATTCCTAATTTTACGGCTAACGGTTTGCTCGTGAGGTAAGGCGGCATATACGAGTTTAAGCCCGCGAAATAGCCTTGCATCTACATTTTTTCTCACTGACACAGTAGTGTGCTGTTTTGTTAACTACATGCAACGCCCGTTAAGGTTAAGCTACAACACCCGTTAATATATGTCGACCGCACAAACAGCAGACATCAATTTCTCGACAATCAACCGTTCCCATATGCTCATGAATGGCAAAAAACAATACGAGATAAAACTGGCAGAGACTGCACAAACCAGCGTCAAGTAAAGGCAGGTGTTTATCTTTAGTTTATACTGGTCTGGCCATGTCATTCTGCACGTTCTTCCCCGGCGTTTATTGCAATCATAGAAGAACATTGCCCTAAATTTATGCGAAAGCTGTTGGGTATACCTTTGCTGTACTGCACAGTAGTCTGGTCGTATATGATGTCGGTCGGGGTGGTGAAGTCTTCCCCTGCGGAAGAAAACAATGTCTTGAATGCAACTTCCGATGTCTTCGTTAGTTATGTGTTTATTCCGCAATGTCGATCGTAAAGATAACAATCACCTGGTACAAACTGCAACATAAGTCAGACGCTTAGATATGCAATGCCCGCGGCACTCACAGCCATCTATCTTTGTAACAGTCTAGATGGAAGAATTGTATCTATGCCAAAACGATATGCACCTGGAACCATCGGCGGGGCCGTGGGTATCGTGGAAATTGGCAGGGTAGTCCGGACAGTCCGAACAGTTGGGGTAGTCTGTGTATCCGAGGCAGTCGGAGTAACGGCCGGGGTTGTCGGAGTATTCGGAACAGCCGGAGTAGTCGGGACAGTCGGCTGCCTTACGGTTACTGGCGTGTTCTCCCAGCCCTTGAAGCAGTCGCAGTAAAAGCGCACCATGTAATCGGGACACTCGGTGTCGTTGTACTGCGGGTCGTTCCTGCACGCCAGTCCGTTCTGGATGTCACAGCGAATTCGATGCGTCTCCTCGAACACCACGTTCCTGTCGCGCGGCTCGCACTGGACCTCGGTGCGGAAGCGCTCGTCGCACAGTGGCAGGCCTCTCTCCCTGATGGCGTCCACCGACTCCACGTCGCCGTGCTCGTCCGGCTTCCGAGTGTTGAACCACATGGACCAACCGGGAACGCAGGTATCTTCTCCGTGTACCTCCTCCGTGACGATCACTGGTATTCCTGCAGAACCGAAAATGACGAACGAGTCGAACGTCTGTGTTCACACCGGCTGTAGCTGTAACAAAGCTGTACACTTTACGCCTACGACAGAAACCTACCATCCCTACAATACGAATATAACGGAAAATAGAGAACGACGTGATGTTTCCCTCTGGCAACCTGCTGGCAAATTTTCAATTAAATCACGCGGAATGTTAGAATCGGAATGTTTCTATTTAAGGTTTTACGAAGAATCAACGAAAGCTGGGGAACATGGTAAAGAAATAAATTTTTGGGTGCTTCAGTACACGAAATTATGCATTCGCCCTAAAAAGGCGAAAATCATCCGATGCGGCTACTTCAGCAGCAGCAGCAGCAGCAGCATCAGCCACACCATCACTGGAGCTTGAGAGTTTACGCGAGTAGCTGCACATCTTACTATTGTTATTGTTGTAGATGATGATTATTAATATAGCGCAGTGCTCTGTAATGGGTTGGCAGCTTTCAACCACCCGTTCGTTACGCAATTCACGCGGTGTGATGACTGGTGGAATTCTACGTTTCTGACACGCAATATTACATCAGTGACCCGCTCGGTGGACTTGTGGTTATGGCGCTCGACTGCTAACCCGAAGGTCGTGGGATCGCATCCCGGCCGCTGCGGCCGCGTTTCGATAGAGGCGAAATGCTAGAGGCCCGTGTACTTAGATTTAGGTGCACGTTAAAGAACACCAGGTGGTCAACATTTCCGGAGCCCTCCATTATGGCGTTCCTCATAATAATATCATGGTTTTGGGACGTAAAACTCCAATAATTATCCATTAATATTACATCTGTTAACGTCCTTGCCCGACATGAAAACTACATAGGGTATTTTTCCAAAGCGGTTTCAAGCACTGTCGTGGTTCTGTGGTAGAATACTTGACTGCCACGCAGACTACCTGGGTTCGATTCTAACTTGGACTCAGATTTTATTCCTCCGCAATTTATTAAGGTCACCTGAGGCTTTGGACCCCGCGCCGCGTTTTTCAAGGCTAGCGTCTTATGAGGCGCTAAATGATTTCGCCTTAACAAAGAGACGTTGATTTTATGCAAGTATAGCACATGTTAAAGCGCCTGAACGCGACCAAAACTGACACATTGCGCCTAACTACACAAAACGCATAGGTTGCGATATTCCCGTAAAGTAACTGCGGTAATTTAAGTGTGATGAAAGTGCACCTCTGCAAGCTGTCGACCTTGCTGCACCTCTTGATTTTGTCAGCTTTTAGCCGCCCTCATGAGTTGCCGTTGTGAGCGTGTACTGCACCTCTGTGAACATTACTCTTTAGCTGGTTGTTGTTGTTGGTTGTTGTTGTTGTTGTTGTTGTTGTTGTTGTTGTTGTTGTTGTCGTCGTCGTCGTCGTCGTCGTTGAACATGTGGTGTGAAGGGTAAGAGGGTGTTTCAGTCCTGTTTGTTTACAGTACCGTCGTTGTTGGCACATAGCTATTTTTTTATCGGCGATACCTGCATTGACCACTCTCAGCATCTCACCGCGTTACTGTACGGATCGAGCAACTCGCATAGCTAAACGTTTTCGGATCACGGTACGCTAACGTCGAACGGCAACACTGCAGCACAAACGGTACAGTATTAGCGACACTGCTAGAAAAAAAAAACTGTGCAAAAATCAACGCCTAAACGCGGTCATGCATTCAGTAAAACTCGTTAAGTCAGCGTGGCGAGCTAACCTGTGGTGGGTATGGAAACCTGTGGCAGACCCGTAGGCAGTGGCCTGCAGTCCGGTTGAGTGGCACACACAATGTGATTATCTTGGCAGATGCAACGCTCGCAGCCACGGTCCACCACTTGGTTGGCCTGTTAAGAGAAAGAGAATGTGAACTGAACGCTTCAGTGACAATCGCTTGAAAAACGTGTCTTGAGTGGTGATAGCGGAACATTATTAGTGAGTAATAGCTGAGCGGCTCAGCGGGCCAGCGGACCCAGCGTAGGAGCGGAGGGGGGCAGCGGAGCGCAAGGCAAAAAGAAGAGTAATAGCTGAGCGATGCCCCCCTTGTTTCAGCGGAGCGCACTGCTGCGCCACCTGCTGAACAAGCTTGAAGTTACTGTCAATCGAGCTGCGGCTCTGCTTGGAAAACGCTCGCACGCTCGTCCGCTGCGCACGCTTCGCTGAGGAGACGAAATGAGCGTGCGAGCGGCTCGCCGTAAAAACGCTGGCTATGCCAGCGTGTCGCGCATGCGCAGTAGGCGTCTCCGCTCGTTCGCTGGGCCCGCTGGCCCGCTGAGCCGCTCAGCTATTACTCTCTATTGTCGTTAGCGTATTGCAGCCGAACAAACTCAGCGCTATATAACCCAACTTCTAACGATATGTGTACTGCAGTGAGTGGCGCTGCCTTACACTCTTAGGGCTCAATTCAGTACTCACAGGAAACAGCGCGGTAAAAAACGAAGACGAAGCCGACGAAGACGATGTATTTATATACGTTTTTTTCACCGGAATAAACTTCAGTTGATAGTCAGCGCCTCGTGTGGTGTGTTGCTCGTTCCTTGCTTCGTCTTCGTTTTTACCGCGCTGTTTCCTGATTGAAGATGTTCAACCAACTAGCCAACAAGTTCACCTTATCAGTCGGCACTCATGCACGATTGCCTAAGTAAGTAAAGGGGGTGAAAGCGGCCGCTGCCACTCAGTTCGTTGAACAACGCCTGAGTAACCAGGAAGGAGCGGCTCCGGCTCCCTCATATGACAAGCTGTCTTTTTTGTCTGATTTCATTGGTATTCTCCTTAGCACTTCTACCTTTGAATTAAAGCAAGACAGATATCTTTTTTTTTATACTTCTCCTGAAGTGATTCCTCTTGGCTCCAACGCGTTTGCAACTAACTATATACATCCACCCCTTCATCGATGAAAAGAAAACTAAAATTCAGGTCATAAACGTAAAAGAGGCAACAGTGCAGACGAACTCCGTGATTTGGATGCGCGGCCGACGCACCCGAAGTCAGTTGAAGTTAACCCTTTCAGACGCCACCTATGAAGAACTGTCTGTAAATGGCTAAAAACAATACAACGCTATTTCAAGGCCCTCAATATACTATTGCAACAAAAATAATGTCATAATATGTTCATTTATGTGTGTTATAGTAACTTATCCTAACTAGGTTTTAATTAAATATCTGTTTATCCTGCAGTCATTCATGCTCTATTTTGGCATAGATAGAATGAAATCTCGGGCTAGAAATATAGTACAAATTCGTTTTTCGTTATGTCCATTTAAAGCAAAGAAAAAGTATACTTTTAACATGGCTCGCAGGACGCGGCTCATCGAACGACTCGTCGAACGGGGTAGTGCCTTCAGCAATGTGATCATACACAACAATACGCTGCGAAATGAAGTTAAACGAAGACAGATTATTATGCAGGAGGTTCGATCTATCAGAAGCTCAATGTATCTCGCTCTCACTTAGCCCCTAGTTGATACAAGGAGCAAAAGCAAGTCATGTACACAATTGTGTACATAGCGTCTCAAAGGGTTAAAGACAAATTAAAAATTTAGGCAACTTCGCACCAGGGGTGCCAAGCTTGAAGGAAGTGCGGAATTGGGCAGCCCTAATTTGTTTCTCTTCAGCTTTTTCTTTCTTTATCCCTTCTTCCGTATTTTCTGTCTTTTCTCTCTTTATTTCTATTTATTTCTTCGCCTCCCTTTATCTATTTCTTTATCTTTCTTGTTATTTCTATATTTCTATATTTCTTCCTATTTTTCCCCTTTCTTTCTCTCTCTTTCTATTTCTTGCTTGCTTCCTCTCTTTTTTTCTTTTTTTTTTCTTTTTTACGACATCCCGGAACCCCTTAAGTGCCCCGCACTTATCATCATCAAGGCGCTCGAAGAACAAGAGGAAGAAGACTTGTCCTTGGCGTGAGCGCGCGCTTAATATGCTACAGATGGCTATGCTATTCGTGGTTTTGCCTGCGTTATGCCAAGCTATGACAGCATACGACGATGAGAGCCTACGACAGCGCACGACAGCCCGGCCCCCTAAAGCGTTCCGCACTTAAAAAAGCTACGCACCCCGAGCACTTGTCCCTCGAAGGAGCAGCTGCATTCCTCCTCGTCGATGCAGGTGTCGTAGTCGAGCCAGATGCGAGGCGCCTCGCAGCCCGACGTGGGCCGGCAACCGGGCACGCACCAGTCGTCTCCCAGGCACTTCCGGTCTCTCACCAGGACTTGAAGGAACACGTTGCACGTCTGGTTGCAACGGTACGCGCAGTCGCTGTACGTGCGACCCTTGGGACAAATTCCTGCGCGGAGCACGATTTATATATGCGTGCTTTTAAGGGAATTCACTGTTCTTGTAAAGCTTATACAGTTGGAAACCATCGGTGAAGGTTGTGTGTGTGTTTTAGGGGCGAAGCTCCTCTGGCCGGGCTCGGACCCTCGCGCCGTGTACGCTAGTTCTCATTGCTCCCGCTAGAGGCGCAGCTGTGCTGCGCTATAATTGAAAGGGCGCCAGCTAGATGGCGCGCCGCCGCTCAGGCGGCGAGGCACACACCTGCGCTCCCCGGCTCCGCTGCACACTCGGCACGCGCGCTAGTTAGATAGGTGAGCCACTAGAGGGCCGCGCCTATATAAAGCGCTCGTTTTTGGCGCGCTTCCTTTCTCTTCGCCGGGAGCTCAGTCAGCGAACATCTTCACGCAGCTACTCATCATGAACACCCCAGAGGCAAAAGCAGCGTTGATAAGCGTTGGAGTTCGCCCCACTCATCAGCATTCACTTCGTGGAGATGGCGTGGATTTTTTTTTATTTGTATAAGACAGAAGTTCTGGAGATCACGGATGCTTGAATAAATTAATATTCTTGAACACGGAGCGTGGCTGGAACGAACGTTTCGGGAAGTGGCCTCATCTTCTTCAAGGCTGCCTTGAAGAATACCAGACCACTTGTCGAAACAAACATTGGCTCCAGCATCGACACCCTGTGTTCCAAGATTATTGATCTCTCGCCTTTTCGTATTTCGTGCTATATATAAATATTTTGAATGACGCGAGTAAGCGAACTAAAAACTAAAAGCACTGGCTCTTCTTTGTCGTTTTTTCCCCCCCTTACTTGTACTATTCAGAAGTCACACAAGATACCGGTATAAAATGCGAAACTATTTGTGTGTACCAGCTGTTCATGAGCCAAGGAATAGATGACGCCATATTTGTGGGCCATGGCGTTTTTCTATAGTCTTCAATGAAAAAAAAAATGTGTTTCTGCATCTGTGAACGGGGAACATGACGCAAACCATGTCATATAACGGGAAATCTCTTAACCCGTCAAATTCCAGGTGGCTGTAGCTCCGTCCATGTTTCTGTATAACCTTTATGCACTTCAGCATTTTTTTTTCTATTCCACAATGCGCATTCTACTTATTGAAAATTTCGAGCGTAAAGCAACGTTATTTGGTATACTTACGAGAAGTAATGGTGCCACTTACCAGTTGTAGGAATTGTCGGAATGGTACGGAAGGCGGTGATTGCATCTGTAAAACAATACCGCAACTTAATTACCCTCGTCCTCATCTCTGTTTCCCACTACAATATAAATAATTTCCAAATATTTTTTTCATTTCTGAAATAAAGCGTGAGCTGAGTGTGCCGGTTGTGATTCTGAAATGTTACTGATATGTTACACAACTATTGTGCAGAAGCATCAGTTGCTCCTGCATCGTATTGCTGCGTGATACGGAGTTAACCACAGTCGAGGGCACCCTGCCTATATATATATATATATATATATATATATATATATATATATATATATATATATATATATATATATAGTTTTTTTTAACCAATACAGATTTTTTTATAAAAATCCTATGACAGTAAGCTTTAGTTATTTGCATCTTTCTCGATTTTTCGGTCACGGACAAGATGATGATTTTTCGCTCACAACCAACGACGCCGACACCGACGCCGACGCCGGAATTTCTGCGAAACGAGCTCTTTAACGCTATCGCGTTAAAAACTCACACGAAGACGACTGTGATATGTCATGGGAAGTTCTGAAAACCTTATGCGATGGCACTTCTCGAGTTAAACGAATGACAAAGAATTATAACGCTAAATATTCAAAAACTAGCTGAAGAAGCGGATTTGTCGGAGTTATCAAAAAACCGAAAATCTCCGCAAGATAAGCTCCGGTACCACGTGATTGCACATATGCGAAGAGCAAGAGATCAGCTGCAATCACTAACACCATTACGTGACAAATGTGTCATCTTCAATGTGCTATTATTTAAAAAAAAGACAAGTAAAAAAAATACGAAGTTTAAAAGTTAGATATGTTTATTTCGAAACACTTCAAGATTCCTGAACTAAAAAACAGGGGCCGAATTCACGAAGTCATTCTTTCGCGATTACTTTTCGCGATTGGTCGGCCTCCGTTAAGATATGCTAAGCACAATGACTGGCTAATATTTTGCCTTACGAATATTTATAGCGTAAGAAGTTTTTCTGAGTTGGGACAACGGGCCCGTATCCATAATAAACAGGCACGCCAATATTGTTCATAAAACAATTTTCAGCCAACCCTGACGTAGAACACATCATCTGTATCGGCGACAAACAAAATAAAATGAAGTAGTAGTAGTAGTATTAATAGTAGTAGTAGTAGTAATAGTAGTAGTAGTAGTAGTAATAGTAATAATGATGATTAGAGGCCGGATTTTTAGGCACTAAAAAATCGCGTTTTAGGCGCCAAAAACAGGCAGGCAAAACGCAGTTTTAGGCCCCCCAAAATCGTAAACATAGGCACAATAAATATTTTCAAAAACTCAAATTTTCGAAGAAAGACGTGTGCGACCTGTGTGTACGACCGGAAAGCAAACAAATGTTATTGTTTATGATAGCACAAAGGCGTCAATGGTTTAACATAGCCATGCTATTGTCCGTTTTCCCCCATGGTCTCCAGAACAGGGTCTCTTCTTTTATTGTCCAGCATTGGTGAGTTAAGTGCCCGCCGTCGAATAAACACGCTTCTGGGTCTCTTTCTTTTCAGTATGGCTGAGATGGGCAGCCCAGGAGCCAATAGCCAGACCGCTAAAAGGCAAGAACGGTCTTTTAGCCTCTGTATTGGCCGGGTCTAATCGAGCAGGGTCAATTTATCCTCTGTCTGTGAACACCTTTGAAGGCAGTGGCGTAGCCAGGGGGTGGCACACCGAACACGTGCCCCCCCCCCCCCCCCGAAACTTTTTTTCGCCATGGCATACATAGCGAAAAATGGCCATTTCAAGGTTGTGCCCTCCCCGAAATCAAGGAGGTGCTCCCCCCCCGGAAAAAATTTCTGGCTACGCCCTGCTTGAAGGGCCCCTTACCAGGTTTGAGCATTTCGAGCTCGCAAGTGTAATGCATGCACTGGGCGCTAACGATCCCGTCCACCAATATTTGCAACGCTACGCGCCCCGGAAATGGGTGAAATGTCACGCTAAACGCCGCTTGTCCTCGTTCTCACGGGCGCGCGCACCAATCTGGAGGAGGTGACGTACAACAAAGAATGGTCCTGCGTAGGTCAGAGTATTGTACGTGGCACTGCGAGAATTATTCGAGGCGACATGTGTAATTTGTGGAATCTGTTGCTTTAATAGAGGAATGAAAGTTGTAGAAATATTGAAACATACACACGGAATCTGTGTGCGTTTTTATTAATTTTTTTGCTTCGAACTGAGCGTGATGGGAGACTGAGCTGCCTCCTTTGATTTACGTCCGTGTTCTCGCCGTTGCCGCGTCGTGCCGGCGCCAGCCCTGACAACGCTTGGCGTGTTTTTGATGCATCGTCCCTTACAGCAGTTCCAGCGGTGCGACGCGCTGTGTCGTGGTAAGGATACATCATCCATGCCAACCTCTTCAAGCGCACAGAGGAATCCACCTCACAGAAACCGGCAGTACACTAGAAAGAACGCTGAAATGATACAACACGGCTTGTGTGCACGACCTGGCTTGGGCATGTCATGCGCACAGTGTAACCTTGCTTGCGTATGACGTGTTGATGCGTCTGCCTCGTGTGATCTCACGGCTCCGAGTTGCTCCGGTACCGAAGAGGGCAGCGAAGAAATTTGGCTTGCGAGTGGCAAAGGTTTCAAGCTCACCTACCAGCATCAAGCTTTCGTGGCTCGTAATGAACCAATTAAAAAGTTCTTGCGGTACAAAGCTCTTCATTGGGCACGCAACCACTTCCAGTGCCTAACTAAAATTTCTTATGTGACCTGGTGAAGCGCCCTTTAAGAAGTAAACTACAAACAAAACAAAAGCCAAGTGCACATCTGATTTTTTTACCTGCACTCTACATTCCCCTGACGGCATCCCATGCATGGTTCGGCATTCGTTCTCCATCTTCCTGCTGCTGCACATAGGGACCTCCTGTTTTCTGCCCCCCACCACAGCCAGGTCTTCAAGGAGGTGCTTCAATTCCTTGGAAACACTTGACTGGAAGACCGGCTGTAAAAGCCGCCCGCCACATCCTCGGCCACGGACGCCACTCTCCTCTTTTCTCCTCTCCTCTTGCCACCATTATTTTCCTATCCTCATTGAACTGCATACGCTGGGACGTGCTCCGATTTAGGGTTGCAGAAATAGCGCTTTTTCATCTCATCCTCCTCCCCCCTGCTCCAACCACTCGCGCCATGTCAGTGCAGTGGAATGAAGTGGCCGGCGCGTCCCATTGCACTGCTGCTAGCGGTTGTTACCGGAAGTTTGTTGAACTAGGGAAATAGGTTGTGGCACCCCATAGAGTTCCGAAACGTCAATTTTACCCGGTAACATGAATTACGGTCTCAAACTGTACTCGAAAGCAAAATTTGAGTTTAAATAGGGGGCTCATATGGGCGCCATTTTTGAAAATAGGCATTTATAGGCGCTTATAGACATTTAGGCACAAACCCCCAAAATAGGCATTTATAGGCACTATAAAAAACACTATAAAACCCCTCCTTAACCCCCCTAATTCGTGCTCATATATCAAAGTGGCACGATAGGAACGCAAGGAAAAAAATAGGCATTTGCCTAAAATCCGGTCTCTAATGATGATAATAATAATAATTATTATTATTATGGTGATGATGATGATGAAGCACCAGTGTTGTACGGAACGGCGTTCCAAGGAACGACGTTCCAGGAACCTAGTTCCTTTTGGCAGGAACGGAGGAACGCCACCGTTCCATTCAGGATCGGTGGAACTGTAACGGTAACTCGTTACGTTTAAGCAGGAACGGTAGAAGGAACGCCGTTCCTTCTGTAAACGTTCCACGACATTCAACAGGCGCACGCACGCAGCACATCATGCAGAACTGGGCGGATGGGCGACCATGTGCGGCGCGAAAATGTAGCGCTCGCCCATGAAGTGACTACGATGCATTCTGGTTTTTACTTCAGGGCGCCCGCCGGGCGAGCAGGGAAGCGAAAGACGCCGAGACTGACCACGTGCGGGAGAAACAGTTAATTTTTTACACTCTCATGTTTCAGTTAATGGTATCTATTGACAAGCTTAGGCAGCTTATTGGTAAGTGCTATAAATTAAAAAGAAAGGGCTAATTAGGTTATGCTCGAGGTTTCCATATGTCGGACAAAGAAAATTATCCTCATCATGAGCCGGTACACACTCTCCTCGTCATCGCCATCCTCTTCTGCTTCTCTCCCATAGCACGGGCACTGATTTGACCGGCGCGGGATGCAATAACTCTGAAGGGGCGAGAGAACGAGTACAGATGGAGCGAGAGGAAGGGATATAGAGAAAGAGCGTCGTGACCACTCGGCTATCTAGTTTTTTTTTTTTTTTCATGTTATTTGTTCAACATAGGTATGGCACTTTGAAGCGATTCAATACAGACAGGGAACTAATATGTTCATTTTGCTCGTATCGCGACCCAACGACGAACACATAATACTGAAGAATTGGTATTCATCTCTAGAGCGAATACATCAAATAACTGCCATTTCCCATTCTACACAAGAACAGTGGTAAGGATAAACACATCACCACTGCAATATACCATTCTGGCTGACTTTCCATTTGCTCGTATACATCTCTTAGCTTAGTGACCATATACTAATGAAGTAGGATGTTGAGGAAATTATTGTCTATGCGTCTTTCTGCAACATGAACGCACGCTATAGAGTATAGAATATCTTTGTATAGTACAGTATATCAAGTGGGTGGGAAGGAGAAGTGATGGTGAAGAGAAGCGAAAGGAGGAGGGAAAAACAAGTGTATAGAGACAGAGAAAAAGAAAAAGAAAAAAAATGGAAGGCCAGTAAACGTACACACAGAGAGAGTGAGATAGCGAAAAATATATAAAGAAAGAGAGAGAAAAATAAGAGAACGAAAGGCAAGAAAGAGAGCAAAAGATAGAAAGACACAGGACGAAATATACAGAAATGTGTTCGCTGACTGAACCGGGGACTTTACTACGGTGCAAATGTGTATCCTGACAGTATTTTCTGGTCACACTGAAATATTGAATCAGCAGTCAATAAACGCCTAAGGATTGTCCCTTTCGATGCGATTTCCTGTGGAAGGAATTTAATTATATTGGCACATTGGTGAAGATTTCTATTCGAATATGTGAAGTGCAGTATCCTGACTGCGTATTTGAAGACCGACGTCGAAAACTGTCACATGTGTGTGACTTGAAATAGACGAGCACGAAAGTTACAGTTACATATATGTAGTAAGGTCGGTGTTCTCCAAAAATTTGTCTAGGGGCGTTTATTTAGATTTCTTTACTTATGTATAACCTGCTTTCGGCAATGTTAAATTCGTTTGATATAAGTAGCTCGATGGGAGCTTTAAATTGCTCACTATATTTTGCCTCAGGATTATCCGACACCATATATTTATTAAAAATTGAATTGTAACGTTAATGTAACGGCACGTTCCAATTTCGGAAATGTAACTGTAACGAGTTCCTTTTGCATTTGAGGAACTTGTAACGGGAACTCGTTCCGAAATTGTGAAGGAACGAGGAACGAGCTTTCGTTCCTGTTTTAGAGGAACGTGTACAACACTGTGAAGCACCTACAATGACAAGCTTAGTGAATACGGTTTCAGAATCGCGGGGAAAGTGAGAATTATAACGTACCGCACTCAAAGTACAATCATGAAACTGTTAACGCCAAAATGCACGCGCTGACTCACCAAAGTGCTTGGAGTATGTGTCTCAACGGCACCAGGAGCTGTGGTTGGTCCTGCATTTGGCACGCAGTCCGA
>JALIZH010020207.1:0-78103 GCA_030522465.1 Rhipicephalus appendiculatus
AAACCCATAACGCAGAGATAATAACAAAACAATAGTGGGCGTAGACAGCAGAAGCTTCCAATGAGAATGGAAAGGTAATGAAATCAGCCGGAAAAAAATTTGCGCGCAATTAGTACGTTGTTGAAAACAGCACTTGGGTGTCATTTGAACAGGAACTACATATGCCGCATTGACATTTTGATGATTAGCTGAGTTCTTGAGGATTACAAATATAATTATGACTCATTAATTAAACCTCACGAACGAAAAAAATTAGCGGCGGGTACTCCAATCTGCCGGGAACGACATGTAGGTTTGCA
Source organism: Rhipicephalus appendiculatus (assembly GCA_030522465.1). Classification (NCBI taxonomy): domain Eukaryota; kingdom Metazoa; phylum Arthropoda; class Arachnida; order Ixodida; family Ixodidae; genus Rhipicephalus; species Rhipicephalus appendiculatus. The sequence continues at coordinate 300 of JALIZH010020207.1, forward strand.
ACGCCGTTCCTCTTTCTTTAAATAATGCTGTGTGATATTTGGGACACCCTGTATAAGAAAGCTGGCAGTGTATACGTGCCTTCGACCATAACTAGCAAGCTGGCAGGATGATGTCATCTTGAGGTTAGAGTCGAAAAGACCTCGCTGCTAACATTCATCTAATAATATAAGGTGGCACGTTTTACTCATGCATAAATTTTCAAAGCCGTAAATCACCCACATAGACCGCCAATTCCCAAATCGAGCTTTTTACTAAAGGTACTTCAGATAAACAGAGCAGAAAAAACACGGCCACGCAAAGGAAACACGCAGGACAAGCGCTGTTTTACTACTTCAGACGAAAGTCAACTGAATATATCAAGCTGTTAGTGTCTCCCAATTTTATAAGAAGTTTCCAAATGCCACGTAGCTGGGAGTTCGTCAACCGGCTTTTATTTTTCTTTCACGCAAATGAATCATGCACAAATTAAAAAAAATAACATCATCGCGTAGACAAATTCGCTCATAATGTAGCTCCATTATGCTTCATTATGAAGCAGTGCTTTAAGGTTCGGATTGCCGAACTTATTAAGTTTCATAAAAGGCAAACGCGTTAAATAGCGATACAATACACAGCAAATCATCAATGAAATCACTCGGCATGCAAGACGACCTTGAATAGTAAAAAACTACGACAGCTTCCAGTAAGTATAATACTGCTATAGCAAACGATTCCCTTGGTATTGCGCATGTATAAATGGATCTAATTAGTAGCAAATACAGCAATTTAACATGAACATCTAAGGTGACGCTGTTCCCGAAGGCGAGTGGCCACGCCGGCTGCCGACTGTTGCGTGCTCGGCTGAGCAGGACGCGGCCAGAACGCCTTGCCAGTGTGAAAGCACGGGCGCAGCGTCCGCATATTGAAATGCCAGCCAGTCTGCCAGGTGTTGAAGCCAAAGCACATTCGTCAGTGGCTCGAACTTAGTTGGTCTCTTGCTCAGTAGATCGGCGATCCTGGCACATACGGTGACCTCGTCTTCGGCTTTCACGAACTCGCGGAAACGCCCGAAATCCGTGAGCTCAACTCGCGTTCCTACGCGTATTCTCGCCAGCTGAAGCCCCTGAAGTCGAACTTTCAGCCCCGCGCTGTGGATCCGCACGATGTGGCCACGTAGCGTAAACTCGACGCGGGGTGAACGCGTTGGTCGAACGAGCACGGCGCCGGCGCTTGGGAGGCGGTGTTCGAACTCTAGTTCGGCTTCGGCGACGGCTAAGGCCCAACACGCTTGACCGAGCACGCTTAGCGCTTGTTCGGGATCGGTCAACGTGTAATTCGGGAGGGGGCTCCATCCGGGCTGCATCTCTGTCACCAAGTAGTCGGCTACCAGTTCCGGTTCCTGAGAAGATGTAGCTGAACACGCGAGAAATTTATCGTCACCCCGCATTCGCGCATTTGATAGCAGCCTCGGATACTCGTCCCTTACGAGGCTGGTTTTAGCGCCCACGAAAAAGGCTGAAGTACGGTTGTCCACGCTGTCCTTGAGATTGCTTAGCTCTCTGGATACTCTGAGACGCGATGTATGCCACGGGATATCCGACTCGCGAAGCCGAAGCACACGCACAAGCCTGTCTCCTTGTCTTCCCAGCACGTGAAACACATCTCCGCTGCCAGGCTCGTCCCAGCTAAGCATCGTCGCCTGACAGTCCTCGTGCATGACATGCAGAAAATCGACGGGCTTGGAGCGCTTGCACAGCGCCAGAAGCGGAAACCACGGTCCTGTATTTATCACCTGGTAGCAGCAGTCAGGCTTCGGTGGGCCGCTGATTGTGCTTGGTGATGGCGAGGCTTTCGAAGCTGTCAGTTGAGCTGCTCTGCGGAAGAGGCGCTAGAGGGAGCGCGGACTTTTTCCATTGAGCTCGTGGCTTGCATGACGAAGAGTGCGTCGTGGAAGTTATGGTCGTTCCCGCGCCAGCTGTGCGCGAGCGTCTAGTCGTCTTCGTCACTGAGCGCCGGATAATCATTGGCTGAGGAATAGGGCTGGTGTCTAACCTGATCCGAAAGTCGTCCGAGCCCGAATTACGGGGGCAACTTTCGGGTACGCTGACTGTTCGTTCCGTCGACGAGGTACTCAGGTACGGCCCTCTGAGTTCACACGTAGGTTGCTCGCCCTTGGCTCGGCATGCACCTCCCTTTATCCTAGTTACATCGTGCAGACCGCTAGCTGCTGGTTCAGATAGGCTATCTTTCCTTATGCGATCTACCTTTGTTGGCTACGACTTCCCAATTTTCTTTTGCTGTAGCGTGATCTCTGTCCTCAAGCTTCAGGTAGGGGTTTGGGGTCACAGCGCCGTCGACGCAGAGGCGGCTGTCAGCGACAAACGACTGGTCTACATCAGAGCTGCTCTCACTAAACGGATCGCTGTGGGGGCACATACTCGCTCGGCTGCACGTGTAGCGATTTTCGATTCTTCTCGCCATTAATGAGTAAACGCTCTCAGGTTCGCTGGCCACAGGTGAAAGCGTTGTTTTGGATACGTCAACCTCGCTGGCCGGAGCTGATTGCATTTCGGGTAGGAAGGTGATCTGTTCGGGCAAGGCTGTAGTTACTGAAGGAGCCACTTTTTCTCTGCCGTCCGTTGAATCATCTGCCACCTTCGATGTCCACATCACAGGCTCAGAGACTTGATTGTCCCGCTAATTTCCGAGGTAACTCATCTTTTTCACTTTCCTTTCTAGACGACAGGTCGTCATCAGTAAGTTGTGGTGATGGTGGTCGGTAAATAGGTCGCTCGGCAGGTAGGTAGGCAGGTAAGTCGGGATCACTCACTTCCAGCGTACTGTAAAGAACAGTGCCTTGGCTTCTGTAGCGGCTTCGAAGCCAAAGGGCCGCGATGACCTAGACATACCGTTATGGCCATAAGGACGAAGCAAGCCACCAAAAGGCACAGAGCTGTACGGTGGGCGCGCCGCAGGCTGTGCTTGCGGCGCTTCGTATCAGACGTCAAGTCATTCTGGCCGGGCAACACGTAGCGGATGCTCTCTCGGCGTCGCAATCTGTCGGGCGCTCTCGGTCCTATGATCACCGCCGCGTGGCCTTTGTAGCCGAACTTCCAGCTCTCCGTCGTGCGGCTGTACGCACCACGAAAAATCGTGTCTTTCCCTTTCATCTCAGCCGTACTCGCAGAAGGTGACCACGGAGCGTTTCCTGATATGTCACCTTGAAAAGAACGCAGGTGGCGAGTTCTGAGCTTGGGCCAACTCCTGACAGTAGCCGTAGTGTAGAAGCGCTGAGATGTCTTGGGCAATACGCGTGCTTCCTTGGCGTGCCTGCTAGTTTCGTCTTTGCGACTTCTCACTAAGCTCCGGTTGTACGTGATACGTTCTTTGGAGATGTCCAAAAGGTAATTCAGTGCTGGAACGCTCGGCTGATTGAAGGCATGCTTGTATCCATCCGCATTCGCGGCGCCGTAGCGATACGTGTTTTCTTCCGAAGCGCTCTCACCGTAGCCATCATCTCGGCGAGCGCTGGCGTTTGCCATAGAGACGGCGTACACGATGCAGAAGGCGGGGCGGAGTGCGCGAAAGAGGCGTGCCATTATTCTCCAACGGGAGCAGAAAGTCCAGCCAGGCGCCAGTGAGAACTGAAGCACTTCACCAGAAGAGTAAAACAGCAGCTTTCGCCAACTTCCTCGTTCTTATTCTTGCTCACCTTCAGCTGTGGCTCACACCCACTCGGGGGGGGATTGGCCAAGAATTGAGTGGTTTTATAAAATGTTATAGAACTTCAGAATGAAGAACCTTATAGAATAGAAACATTACAAATTTTATATGAAATATTGGAATTCGGTCAACTTCCCTTTCACAGCTTCTTTCTCCTTTTTCAATGTAATTTTGATGTTCATCGCAAGTGCGCGCCATTATCAAGATTACACAAAACCAATCCAAGGTACAGCCCAAGTGTAAGCACGTTTCCTTTGTTTTGTTTTTGTTCAGTTTAAATTTTGTGTTATCAGGGCCGCAGCCAGAAATAGTTTTTGGGCGGGTGAGGGTGGGGTCAACCACATTTTATGCATGTACGCGTGCTTGTTTTTGAGTACGTGTATATCTATACAAATGCCTTCTCGTAATCTATGAAGGCTATGTATAGGGGTTGGTTGTATTCCGCACATTTCTCTATCACCTGATTGATAGTATGAATAAAGTAATGTGGAACAATCTTGGCAGAGAACAGCGCTTTGCGATAGGTGGCGAGACACTGGAAGTTGTAAAGGAGTACGTCTACTTAGGACAGGTAGTAACCGCGGAGCCGAACCATGAGAGTGAAATAACTAGAAGAATAAGGATGGGATGGGGCTCATTCGGCAAGCATTATCAAATCATGAATGGTAGTCCTGACAGCTGGGCGAGTTGGTACGGATGCATGAATCTTAAACGGCGCGACAACTCAGACGAAAAAATACGATAGTAAACACACGAACACACATGTGTTCGTGTGTTTACTATCGTATTTTTTCGTCTGAGTTATCGCGCCGTTTAACATTCATGCAATCGTAGTCTACCACTATCCCTCAAGAGGAAGGTATATAACAGCTGCATCTTACCGGTACTTACCTACGGAGAAGAAACCTGGAGACTTACAAAGAGGGTTCAACTTAAACTGAGGACGACGCAGCGAGCGATGGAAAGGAAAATGATAGGTGTAACCTTAAGAGACAGGAAGAGAGCAGAGTGGGTCAGGGAACAAACGGGGGTTAAGGATATCATAGTTGAAATCAAGAAGAAGAAATGGATATGGGCCGGGCACGTAGCACGTCGGCAGGATAACCGCTGGTCATTAAGGGTAACTGACTGGATTCCAAGAGATGGCAAACGCGTGAGGGGGAGACATAAAATTAGGTGGGTAGATGAGATTAAGAAGTTTGCAGGTATAACGTGGCAGCAGAAAGCACAGGACCGGGTTGATTGGCGAAACATGGGAGAGGCCTTTGCCCTAAAGTGGGCGTAGACAGGCTGATGATGATATCTATACATGCAGTATCAAAAAAGCTCCAGGCCTGCGCGGAACGCGCCGAACAGCCACAGCGAAAGCTGCAGGAGCGGCCTTTCTAGAGCCATTTGTAAACTCTGGGGCAACTACTACAAGCGCCCTTACAAGGTACCACCCACTACGTCATAAATCATAACTTCACGAAGCACGTCTGCCTAAAATCTGTCGAGCACCCGCTGGAAATTCTCACTACGCCATTATTCACTCTGCGTAGAAAAGAGGTACCCACTACACATCTGTAAGGTATTATGTGCACTTTCGTTGTTGTGGCTGATGGCGAAGAATTATGGCTGAGCCCTGTGTTATAGGGTGGGAGGCTTTAAACTACCCGCTCGTTACGCAATTCGCATTGCGTGACACCTAGTGTTGTTTCAGTCTTCTACAATGCTACACGGGTTGTACCAAAAGTAAGGTTCCCATATTTTTTACAAATAGAAAACATTGTTTATTGTTATCAACTTATACATCGTTGAAAAGCTTACACTTTTGTCTATTTTTCAACATAGTCTCCATTTTTTTTTACTCGCTTTTGAAGACAGGTGCTCCAGCTTGTGTATTCCTAAGTCGAAGAAGTCTCCCGCCAACCCTTTGAGGAAGCCAGTGACCTCTTCTCGGACTTCATCGTCGCTCTTGAAGTGTTTGCCACCTAAGTGTTCCTTTACCTTCGGGAAGAGGTGATAATCGCTGGGGGCTAAGTCCGGGCTGTACGGGGGGGTGGGGCATAACAGTCCACCCAAATTTCATCAAGCGCTCCTGTGTTTAACGAGCGGCGTCGGGTTGCTCCTTATGTCGTTGCTCCTTGTGTCCATCAGTCAGCATCTGGGGGACCCAGCGAGCACACACCTTGCGATAACCCAACGTTTCTGTTGGGCTATCACAAGTTATTTCAATTGTGCCGTGGGAAGCTTCAGAAATGTGTCTAACAAGCTCACTGTTGATCTTCTGGACAATCGCATCCGAAGCCGGTGGTCTTTCACTCCGTTCTTCATCGTGAACTTCCGTGCGACCCTCAGCAAAAGCCCTGCACCACTTGCGGACGTGCTGAACGGACACACACTCTTCACTATAAACCTCCGTCAATTGCCGAGGTATCTCCACGGGCGTTAACTTCGGATTACTGCTCGAACCTCTTACTTGGCGGGAGCGGCGACCAACACTTCAATATCTGACGGCTGCCAAGCGAACACTGAGCGACGTACCGAAGCTCGAGAGAGGGGGACCACTGCGCACGGCACTGTTGTCGGATTTAGCCTAGCACCTTCCCTCGAGGCTGTAGCTCACTGGGACTCTTACTTTTGGTACAACCCTCGTATATTACATCTGTTAACACGATTTCTTGCCCGACATGTACAAGCGTGGCTACGTGGTCAGTTCCACATTTCAGGACACACTACAAACATCAATTGTTAGTATATAATCTACCATCTGATTTGAACAAATATGAAAATAACGACATTTTCAGTAAAAAAAAACCTTGGGCTCATAATTCGTTCACTTGCAATGTGATATACCGTCATAAGTACATACGGTGTAACATGTTTCGTTTCTCTTAATATTGTTACTCTACTAACCTGAGTTTCTTGCGGTGTTACATAGCTGGCGTTTTCATTGCTTTATTCTATACAGCTAGCATTGCTATATTAGTACTGTATGATTCTACTTGCTGTAACAGTATTGTAAAAAATGTCTATTTCCTGTAGGTGGAATTTCTGCCCTTGAGCAGTTCCAGCTGTTGCTGGAATTTTGTGTTAACCACTGTACATGTACTTGTTACTTGCTGTTTTTCCATGCTGATCACTGTACCAGACTGCTTGTTGTTACTGCCTTAGTATACTCTGGTCGCTGGGTCCCGTCAAGCTGCTTACGTATATAGTTTTTAACCCAACGCAAACCATCCAGCATGTACATATACTGGTAAAATAAAATTGAATTGAATTGAACAATCGATTGTCCTTGCAGAGGGCCTGGGTTCAAATGCCGCTCGACGCTGGATTTCTTTTTTCCCTATTGACCACGATAGCGGTTAGGGACAACCGGCGGCGGCGGTGGACAACTACGCCGCCAAAATCGACCGATGTTGTGATCTCATAACAGCTTTCGCTGTAAAACGCCCGGATTCCTTGACGTCACGGAAATGAGCAAATGTGATTAGACGGAACGTCTATGCAAATTCTCTCTTGGTGGGAACAGTGTTGGTCGCAGGTGGAGCTTGTATTTATTCTTAGGTTCTGACCAACTATAGCGACACTTGACTACTCAGCCTGCTCTCAAAAGAACGAAACGCGCGGAGATATGACGATATTCAGCGACGCTACAGGGGAGTCACCAAAGCTAAAGTGTGGACGCGAAGTTTTCTCGAATACCAGGCAAATCTCAGAATAACAGAGAGCTGAGCTAGTTGGTAGGTATTCATGTTAAAGAGACAGGACGCGCAAACACTGACACAAGATAGAAGTACGGCGTTTGTGGACGTCTTCACTTCTCTCTTGAGTCTGTGTTTGCACGCCCTGCCTCTTTAACCAGGCTAATATGTCATCATACATACGTCAGCAAAGCTCATACGTATGATACAGTGGGCAGTGGCGGCGAGCGTGCCGGCAGGTACAAAGAGCACGAATGGAATGAGTCGAGCCGAAGTAAGGAAGACGCCGTGAATGGTGTATGAAAAAAAAATATGTACAGAAAAAAAAAAAAGGAGAAGCGAGCACAGTATTAACAGCAACCGAATCAGGCGGAGAAGTGAGCAGCTGTACAGTTTGCCGCGTTCTTATACCTCCCTGCCAGCTCTCCTCGCATGAAGTATGACGTCAGAAAGGTGCAGCTGCGCCGCACAAGAATCGGAAAGAGGAACGAAGAGAAGTTCAGCGAGAGAGAGGCGGTTACGGAAAGAAAGATAAACATTTACGCACGAGCATGCGCACTCGCGCGCGCCCCGGACGTCGCGCGCGGGAGAGGTGGACATACCTCGGCATCGAAAGGGTAATAAATAAATGACAAGCCTTTACGGGCAGCATTTACGTGAGCCTTTACGGACAGCCGCTTCGGTAGACCAGTAAGGCAACAGCGCTTCCACAACGATTACCTACACGGCGTGTCGTCTTCCTACAAGATCTCTTGAGCATCCACTGTCGTCGAGTCGAAGGTGCCCGCATTCGCACAAGGCCCCGTTTGTGGCAGAATTCATAACTGAGGATACTCTTGGCGCAAACTGAACAAGGACACATCACTCAAAAGAACAGGACGGGCGCTCCGGTTGATGCGTCCCTAACACCCGCTTAATATTAAGACTAATTTCGAACCAATTACGGGATACAAATGTTAAGAGATAAGCTGCACGAGCTACTAAAACTTATGCAGCAGTCTAAACATTGCGCCGGAAAGGTCCACCAGAAGAGAATTGCATTCTTTTTCTAAAATTTCTGAATGATTTTTTTATTTCATTAGCCTAGCAAGTTAACCTCCCATCATTCTCTGATGCCATTTTTTATATCTTATGTGCTGTTTTTTTAAGCACAATTTGATTGTTTCTTGTTGTTTCTTTTTTTTTTTTTTCATAAACCTGATGCATGTTACTTCGTTTCCAGCTGTGCAAGTTCAACACTGCATTCGATCTGTAGTTGCACGAGTTTTTATTTTTCGTTTTTTTTTCCTTTTCATTGATGAAATGGTTTCGATGTCTTCTTACTTGATTTTTATTTTCAATGAGAATGCCTTGCATTGTTGTTGATAATGCTGCTCCTCTCAATTTATTACTTTCTTGCTGCTTCTTTGTTCTGTTGATAAGGCTGTTTGTCTCATCGCCGTACATGTCCCTTTTTTTATTTTTGATTATGTGCACCACCCAATAAAAATCCAGGGAGGGGTGGGGTGAGTACCACTACATCGACCGAAAAGGAAAAGAAGAATATGGGTTACGACTTCGAATCGTCTTAGGAGAATGCATACGGGACCCCGTGAGTTTTTCTGTTAGGGCAAACAGATGGCTAGCTTCGCATTGCGTTAGCCAAACATCTCTTACTTTAACCGAAAAGAACAGATAGCATTCCTGTGCATGACCATCAGTCACGCATAAAAGATATCATAATGATTATATTTGCTTCAATGTACCGTTTTCCTCTTGAATTATCCTTATATAACTGGCTACAACCTTGTTGCATTCAGGGTGAACCGTGGAAGCCGTGCCCTAGCAAAGTGGGTCGATTCCACGGAGACAGTAGGCCTATAGTGTGCGGTCACGTGGTGAATGCCTCCGCGTCTTTCCCAATTTCCTGGCTGGTAAGTTATTGCCATGGCCGGAAACCATGCATACGATTTCATCACTTGTATGGAATTCAATTGCCAACTTCAACAAAGCTTCGCTTCTCAGATTTCTAACATATGGTCTTTATCTGTGTGATTTCCTTTCTTTGTTATTACTTCTTTTTTTCAGCCATCAATCTCGGGGTCCTGTCACAGCACACGGCAGGCCCGTAGCCAGGAATCTTTTTCAGGGAGGGGGGGGGGGAGGGGGTCTTCCTGAAAGCCATGTCTATTTCAGAAAAGGACCTATTTTTATCATTTATTTTCGGTAAAACACCCTCCTTCATCAGAATATCGATTTCGGGTGTGTGTTTGGGGGGGGGGGGGGGAGGGACAATCCCCCCCCTCTTTATTGGCCTTGAACACGGTTGCGGCATGACTAACTCTGCAAGCGTAAAACAGAAATCTTTGTGGTTCAGCCATCAAAATCACGTCACATGTTCACACCATATACTTCCGCGAAAAAGAGTTCTCGCTGTTTTCATAACATTTGCGTACTATATCCTCGACTTAACATCAATTTGGACGCGCTTTAACACAAAGAAACGAATAGAGGTTCGTGCGTGTGCAGTCCTCAAATGCTATTCTTCAGAATAACGCGATGTCTCCAGCACAGTCTAAATGTAAATTACAGACTTACACGCTAAGGTTGGCGTGATTTACAACTCACTTTGGTAGCGCCAGCAGCGGCTGCGACTGTACACCCGCACTCGACACATGTATGTCACCAGCGTGACTGCGCAGCAACGCTACAAATGCTACCATCCTTCCCCTGTCCCTTTATTTCTGTTTCTTCACTTCGCCCCATCGAATGTATCGCGAAGTGCTAAAGCCATTGTGTTTCAGCTAGTGGACTAAATCATCACGGCAACGTGAATTGACGCTCTCTGTAACAGCTGGCACGGCTGCGTTTCGACTACCGCAGTTTGTATAGAGAGCTGCACAAAATTAATGTCCTATATACCGGCGATATATCACGTGGGTAGTCGAGCGATCAGCTCTCGAATGCGAGACTGTTTCCTTGTGTGTAACGAGTAACATTAGTTATCAAGTGTAAGATACCGCTTCCGTGAGCTACAACCTTATTGGATGTCCAAATAAGGCAAAAGTTCAGGGCCACAAGGAGGCTCGGAGAGATGAAAAATACTTAAAGGAACAATAAAGACAATGAACTTAATGAGAGCAGCATTTTGGGCTAGTTGGTGATCCATGACTTCAAAGTAATTGCGCGACGAAAACACGGACAAAAGAAGACAAGTACGAACACAGCGCTGCGTTTGTACTTGTCTTCTTTTGTCCGTGTTTTCGTCGCGCAATTACTTTGAAATAAAGACAAAACCAGTTTTCTCGTATCAGTAAATTACTCTTTCAGAATACCAAGATCATCACGCTTACCCCGAGAAGACTGGTAATAAGCGAGAAAAGGCGCAAAAAGGAAACGCGGGTGGCGACGCCACCTTGAAGTTCCCACACCAATCGCAGTGACGTCATAGATTTTGACGTCGTCTACTAGGACCTATACGTCGTTCCTAATCGGTAAAAATGAAGCGCATTGCCCTCTCAGGGGCCTAGCGACTTAACATGCCAAGTTTCAGGAAATTTCGTTGGGCCAATGTCGCCAAAGCATGCAGAATGCACTTTAAAATGCGTTACGTCACACGCGGAGATTTCGGCGCGAAATTTGAAGATGAGACTTTGACCTTGATTTGCCCCTCTATTAGCAAAACTTTGATGGTGAATTTTCGTACGTTGGAGTTTTCAGAGTAAAATTTATCAATCTAAACCGATTCAGTGTTTCACTTTAGTGTCCCTTTAAACAGATGCGTCGCTAGAGCCAGTCCTTGTTCTCTAGCGAACGCCCCCCCCCCCCCCCCCCCCATCTCCCCCCTAGCGACGCTCCTGTTCAGGAATTTTTCGACACTGTTCGACGAATGACTCGCACACCGCTACCGTTATCGACAAATCCAATGAACCCTGTATAATGAATTGCACTTTAAATACAACATAGAGGTTTTTTAACGGAGAACATTCATTTTATAGAAACGCAATAGTAGATGTGCAAGAGTAGCTGGCCGGGGTAGTTTGTGCCATTCGGCGGGCACAATTTTCGCATCACATTAGTGTCACCGAACACAACTATCATAATATTTCAATTAGCAGCAATACAAACATTTGGGCTAGTTGGTTCACTCACTTGTCCTACAGTTACGAATACAGTACACAGTTCAAATTGAAATTTTAAGGTAATCAAATATGAAGTCAGCTTGAATTTATTTAAGTTCCCCTGTAGCGGTTCTGTTTTAATACATGCATCATCAAGTTCGACGGTCAGTTAATATCACATTTAGTCAGTTAATATCACATGAAGGGGTGTGGATCTCGACGCAGTGTCAAGCTCAGGCCCAGATGCGACGTAGCTTGCTGCGTGCGGCATACCGTTTCCGCGATGAACGAAGCTGATGACAGCTGCGCTCAGGTGCAACTGGTAAAAAACGAGCAAGGACTCGACTTCTTTTTATTTTTTTTCCCCTTTATCTCACGTTGACGTATCCCCATGGCTTCACGCTGTGTCAAGGTTCACACTCTTGAATACGAAATTAGTTGTGCAATTGTCAAATTTGGTTAATATCATCTCGGAACAAAATCATTCCGGGAGGATCAAAATAAGGTTGTTCTCACTCTTCATCTATTTGAGTACAGTATATTGGCATTTTACATATGGGTTTCGATGCCCATATTGGGCTGTTAACCATGCTGTTTTGTATATTTAACAACTAACCGAACAGTGCTACGGTAAACGCATGCGCATAAAAACGGCTGGGTTGGTGCAAACGATGCTTCATGGCCTTACTAATTCATGTCGCGATACAAAAAAAAGAAAAAAGAAAAAAACAAGAAAACATTCGTTTAACAGCCCAAGGTGGCAGCCCCGATGTGTCTTACGTAAAATCGTCTATACAGCAAAACGGAGAAGACGCAAGTAGCAGCTCAGACTGCAACTGAACGTTATTCATTTTCTCGCAGTTTAGTGTGCGCATTTAGAACAAGAATTAATTAAAACCAATAAACCCGCCTTTCTATCTTACTAAGGTTGTCTTCAGATACGATTGTCTTGGCGCTTGAAGTATTTGATGCTCCTTGTTAGCCATTTGTTCAGGCATTGCGGCAGTTGTTTACATCTGTGCAATTGGCTCGTCCCTTTTTGTGTGCAAAAAAATGTGGGAAGCTTGCACCAGCGGTTCAAGGCTGGACTAACAGCCGAGTTCGGGGCAAATTCGAGCTTCTGTCGTCTTTTACAAGCTCGACTAAGTCACTGCTGGCTTTGGCTAAGCATTGAAAGACCTGGCTATGTGGAGCGTAGAACGATACTGCTTGGCGAAGTGTCGTCACGGCAACGTGAAGTGAACGATTAATTAGTATTTCCTGAATTAGCTCGGTCTTAATTAACCACGTCTTAATGAGCACTGTCTTAACAAGTTCTTAAATATAAAGCTCTTCATAAACAGTACCTTAAATAGCATGCGCTTAATTAACAATTAACCTTAACTGGCAAGTTGTTAAGAAGATGAAGAGGATGCAGAGAGCACGCGCCGGCCGAACAACGTGCTAGAATGTAGAGGCCGATCATGATGATGGTAGTTTTCGATAACTCTACACGGCCTAACGTCGAGCTTCAACAGCTCTGCTGTTACAAAGTTTAGATTGTACTGCCGATAGGTCTTCGCACTTCAATAATGTGTACATGCAGTACTCTGCAGCAAAGCTAGAGATAGAGCCATGAACACCGACACCTTTTTGTCAGACAAGCAGGCGCCAGTCTGCACACACGAGGTTGCGAGGACATACATTGCAGATCTTGTCTTATCGTCGCCATTCATGTTTTGCTTCCAGAGGTTCGGTTTGTTTTCGAAGCACAGTGTTATATCTCACTGTCTCGCTATCGCCTGCGCGGTATCTCGCACAGTTAACTGATTACATCCAGTCTGCGTGGTTCCTCTCACTTTATCTTCGAAAAATGCATTGTTTCTAAGCCTACGATTAGCAGCATGTCCAGCTACCTTTTGTTGAGCCGTAAATGAGGCAAACACTTTAACCTTTAACCAACTAAACAGCCAAAGCTGACCAACTATTTTGTTTACTGTTTCTCTAATATCTGTAAGCAATACAATGCTCTCCTATTGTGAGCGTGTACGAAATGAGCTGTCAGCTGCTTTATTGGAAAGAAACAACTTAAACGTTCTACTATTGGGCTATAACCATCGCCTCACTCGAGTCTGTACCCGAAGTGTCTGACATTCTGCCTTTCGCTTCTACTTCCGATGTATCAGTGCGGCAGACACCGACTTTCGCGAAACAGATGCGGCACCGAGAATATTCACGAATCGCATTTCACGTGGTCCCAGTTTAAAGTTTATTCCATGTATGTGCACAAACCATACGCACTTGGTTTCTGCGTGGTGGCTACGAGGTACATACAGCAAGCGCAGCGCACGCCGTGCCCTGTACATCGCTTTTGACTCTGCAGCGCAACTTTTACCTCTACTTTTCCTTTTTGTAGCAGCATGATTGTGAACCTGACCTGCGTGCCCCAATAATAAGAGATAGCTGGACAACTGTGGACTTAGTCTTCTTCCATTGACTAAATAAGCGTAACTTGAACGCTAACATCCGGGGTTTTACGTCCCAAAACCACGAGATGATTATGAGAGACGCCGTAGTGGAGGGCTTCGGAAATTTCGACCATCTGGTGTTCTTTAACGCGCACTGGCATCGCACAGTACACGGGCCTCTACCATTTCGCCTCCATCGAAATTCGACCGCCACGGCCGGTATCGAACCCGCGACCTTCGGGTCAGCAGCTGAGCACCGTAGCCACTGCTCCACCGAGGCGGACAACTTGAACGCTAGGAATACCTCATAAGCCAAACCATGGGGGTTATATAAACCAGCCACAATCGGTCACATTTGTGTATGCATTTTTATGTATTCATCTCCACGCTCTACCCCCCCCCCCCCCTTTTTTTTTCTTTTTTCGTGTTTCCGGCATTTTAATTCTCGTGTGTCCGATCGTCGGTTTACGCGACCATGCGTCTGTGACTGTTCAACAGCCCGCCGCGGTGGTCTTGTGGCTATGGTATGTGGCTGCTGACCCGAAGGTCGCGGGATCGAATCCCAGCCGCGGCAGGCCGCATATCCGTGGAGGCAAAAATGCTTGAGACCCGAGGGCTCAGATTTATGGGCACGTTAAAGCACCCCAGGTGGTCGAAATTTTCCAGAGCCCTCCGCCACGGCGTCTCTCATAATCACATTGTCGTTATGGGACATAAAACTCTAGCAATTATCTTTTGTACGACTTCCTGACATGGCGTCTACTTCCGTACGCCTTATCGTCCAACCATATCATTTATAGGTCCTTTGAACTTCATGCCTGTCTGTTCTTTGTTGATCTGTCCCTCCACCTGCTCTCAAATATAATATCTGGGGTTTTACGCGCCAGAACCACGACATGATTTCCTATGAGACACGCCGTAGTAGAGGGTTCCAGAAATTTTGACCATCTGGTGTTCTTTAAGCGTGCACTGACATCGCACAGTACACGGGCCTCTACCATTTCGCCTCCACCGAGATTCCACCGCCGCGGCAGGGATCGTACCCGCGACATTCGGGTCAGCCGCCGAGCACCGTAACCGCTACACCAACCTTTCCACCTGCTCTCCCCCCGTCTATCGGTTCTCTTGTCATTCTTCCGACAAACACAGGGGAACCGTACCTTTTGCAGAACACGTGTCTTAACTTAATTCCTCCCAGCTTGTTTGCGTCCTTTCCAGACGGTATAATATATGCATGCAGTTTACAACATCATGCAGCACTTGAATTCTAGAGCAGTAAAGATTACGCAGCTAGGAAAAAGCTCATTCAGGGGTTGCGCAGTCGGGTCGCGATTGCTGGCAAATAATAAAGCGCGAAGGCGCAGCAGTAAACCTACACGGGTGGCTGTCTTTCAAGGGCAAAAATTTTATGCAGTAGTTTACAAAACCGGCCATACCATGCACTTCATTCGTCGTTACTTGTATTTATACACAGCGGGAGACCTGAATGAGAGTGAAGTAAGGTTGGAAGAGAATAAGCAAAATAAACGAAGTGTGTGTTCTTAATAATTGCTAGGGGTTTTACGTAACAAAACCGAGATATGATTATAAGAGAGACGCCGTAGTGGAGGGCTGGAAATTACGACCGCCTGGGTTTCTGTAACCTCCGTCTAAATCTACAAGGTTGCTAGTTGGGGACTCCGAGCAAGTCATTCATAATGGTACCAAGCGCGAACACTAGAAACAGGACAGGCGAGAGAGATGACTGAATCCCAGCACACGGGTCTCAAGCATTTTGCCCCCTCATCGAAATGCGGCCGCCGCGGCCGGGGTTCGAGCCTGCGAACTTCGAGTCAGCAGTCGAGCATCATCACCACTAGACCACTGTGGTGGGTGAAGTGTGTATTCTTGCTTATCTTGCTACTAATACTGTGACGCGGCGAAACTAACAAATAATGTTTAAACTGTGCGATGAAGACAGGACGAAAGCAGGAACACATACACACACACAAGCGCACAACTTCCAACTAAGTTTATGTGTGTGTATGTGTTCCTGCTTTCGTCCTGTCTTCATCGCGCAGTTTAAACATTTTTGAAATCACGAACCGACTAGCCCAACAACATGCCTTGCTAACAAATAAATCGCTTATGCAAGTTACTTAGTAACTAAGTTTTACCTTTTTCCTTTTCAATTTGGCGTCTTGGTTGAAGGATCAAGTTCGTCTTCTTTTGTGATACTTCTGATTGCTTCGGAACAATATATATATTATTTCGTCATAGTTCGGCATCAAATAAGCTTCGTTTTGTATTTGCAGGGGGTTTTTTTTTGTCTTTCTCTATCTTTCGGAACTTTATAATTTGCAGCTATAACTTTTCTCCCCAGTGCGTTGCCAATCCTTCTTGTCGGAAAGGGCTGTGTTTTGAAAAAAATATCAACGTCGCGATCGAAAACCAAGGAACAGCTATTATACTATACCAAGAACCAAAATATATGCCCTAATTCTATCATATTCGTAAGCTACCAGTTCCTTAGTTTGATATTTGTTGTTTGATATTTGTGTCAGAAGAAATTTCGCAAAATTTTAGGACTTTAGATGAATTCCGAGTCACTTCGAATTCCCAACTAATGAGGATTGAGAAAAATTCCGGAGCTCTTGCCCTATCGGGTAAATGGGAGCATGCGATGCTTGGCGTATGCATGCCTTGCGCTCTACTTTTCTTTCTTTCTTTCTTTCTTTCTTTCTTTCTTTCTTTCTTTCTTTCTTTCTTTCTTTCTTTCTTTCTTTCTTTCTTTCTTTCTTTCTTTCTTTCTTTCTTTCTTTCTTTCTTTCTTTCTTTCTTTCTTTCTTTCTTTCTTTTTCTTTCTTTCTCTCTCTCTTTCTTCCTTCTTTCTATCTTTGTTTACTTCTTTCTTTCCTTCTTCCTTTCTCTTTCTTTCTTTCTTTCTTTTTATAGCGTTAGGCAATGCTCCCTCCTAATTGTTTCCTTCCTACCATGCCGGGTATTGTACAGCCGCCCATTTTTTTTAACCTGAACACGCTAGCATCGACCACCGAGTCTGTAAGCGCCTGTTCCGGGCGTCCTGGTGTCCGGTTCCCGGAACAACCTAGCAAAAAAACAGCTGCACAGGATTGTTCATCGCAGGCATGCGCGTATTCTCGTTCATTTCGCCGCTGTGCTCCGTTAAACGCCGCATATCGACTGGGCGGTCGATGCTCGCGCGTTTAGGTTTAAAAAAGTGGGTGGCTGTACCTTCATTAACGGGCTTAGCAGCGCAACACTTTAGTTGTTAGGCAACAACGACGTTCATGCGTTCATATACAGGCAACAATGAAATGTGCCAACGTGAAATGACAAGCCACCTCGATGGAAGATCAGTTTATTCCATATCAGAAACGGCCTGATGGCCAGCAAGCCCATGATCGGGAGAGCACCAATTGCTGGTAAACGGCGCGTACAAATGCGCATGTGACTCGCGCACCTTCGAGCTAGGGCCGCATTTCTGAACGCTCGCCGGCACCGGGTTTTAACGCGTATACGACGCTTCGCTTAATAGCTTGCACTTGGTGCTCCTCTGTCTTTTCCCTACGTCTTCCTTTCACGTTCCGCACCTTGCGCCAGAAATAAGACGTTAAGCAAATAGAGTAATGGATTATCTGATATACTGCCTACCTCCACCTTGCTATACATCAACGGATGTATAAAAGAACGGAACAGGGCGGAAGCCTTTGAGTAAATGACCCCGTCAGAAAGCCTTTCAGAGGGAAGAAATACGTGGTTCAAGTTTCCACGTAGAGCCAACAAATCAAGTTGCGTGAAGAGGTCGTGATCTCTTGAGCGAGAAGCAGAAGATGCGTGAAGGCGATGACCGCAAAAGCGACCTGGACACTTCTATTCACTCTTACTTCCATTCACGGTTGCCGGATTGCTTTCCCTTCTGACGGCTATGTGTCAACGCGAAAGCTAAAGCTTACGTACGTTCTTTTAAGCTCGAGAGCACTTATTTGCCTATTTCAACAACTTTTCATTCATTATCTGGCTAGCTATATAGCTGCAAAGCTCCACCAACGCGAAGAAAACGTTCGTCGTTGGCTGTGAGTGAGTGAGTCTATGTTCGCACTCAAAGCTGCAGCATGGATACCTTACTACTGCTGAGAAAGAAAGAAAGAAAGAAAGAAAGAAAGAAAGAAAGAAAGAAAGAAAGAAAGAAAGAAAGAAAGAAAGAAAGAAAGAAAGAAAGAAAGAAAGAAAGAAAGAAAGAAAGAAAGAAAGAAAGAAAGAAAGAAAGAAAGAAAGAAAGAAAGAAAGAAAGAAAGAAAGAAAGAAAGAAAGAAAGAAAGAAAGAAAGAAAGAAAGAAAGAAAGAAAGTGTAATTAATTATTTCCTACTTTCCGGATTGGTTTCAGTGGGTGACAATAACCGCGGCATCATAAAATGTGACATTCCCACTTTCGCATTGCGTGTTAATCGTATATTAATACTAACCTGCAAAGAACGGAATTAAAATTATTTCGTATTAAGATGCATTTAGAATTGATTCGTATCATATTTTAACGTACCCCGTACTCTGCATGATCCAATAGAGTGAGAATAATTAACAGAGCGTCGGGATTGCTCTAAACTACGTAGGTCTATATTCACGACAAGCGTACTCACACACACACACAAAGAAAATTTAAGATGGTGTCAGCATACCAAGCATGTACCTAATAACTCTAAAATGCTACAACGCCTTAATAGTCATCCCACATTCACATTATCTATCAGGCTACTGACGACTCCGACATTAAAGTTTTAGCCTTCCTCCCTAGAGCATGGCTTAGCGGCTTAGGTGCTGCGTTGCTAAGCACCATAGCGCAAGTTCGATTCCGGGCAACAGAAACGGCATTTCGATGGCGGCTAAATAAAAAAAATACACCCGTGTTCTAAGATTTAGGTGCTCGTTGAAGAAATTCACGTCATCAAAGTTAATCCGGAATACCCCATCCGCGGCGTGCCCCATAATCAAGTAAAACCCGAGAATATGATTGGTTAATTTCGGACTAATGTCACGATATCACTAAAATGATAACCTGACGGCAACGTGATAACTCACCTTCGATCGCGTTCGAGTCACCAGCTGTCGCTCCCGCGCGGCGCTTCACCTTTCCCATCAACAGCAGGCGCCGGAGAACCAAGATGACCGTAGTGGCAGTAGAGAAGGAGCAACGCTAATTTCTGCAGCCCTTAAGGGAGCTCGGCGCAGCGTCAAACTAAGATGACGCACCAAACTCCACCGGCACCAAACGCAGACTGGAAGTCCACCGGGCGAACGCAGCCCACCGCCAGTGATTCTGTCAGAAGACACAACGCTCCGAAAGTGACGAATCGCTTCAGTGAAGAAGAGAGCACGAGGCGAGGACCGCGCGCGTGTAGCCTATATTACGCCGACACTCGGGCGTTCTGCAGCGAAAGCGAGCGGCGCACGCGCTGGCGCACACACCGGCTGCGTGGTGAAAGGATGCTGAGGCTGGGAAAAAGGTCGGCGCGCGATGCGTGCGTGTCACGACGACGACGAGTGCGAGCGACAAGTCCGCGACGTCGGTGCGAGAGCGTGGCTTTAACCGCGCGCCGCTATCAGTGAAAGAGAGAAAACGACGCGCTCGCTCGCTTGTGCTCGCTCGGCTTCTCTTTCGCGCGAGTTTTATGTTCGCACTTTCGCGCGGGGACTTGCGGGAGCACCGACCGTACGCTTCCAGCGCTCGGTTCGCCACATTTATTGCGCCTTCGAGCTGCATACCACGGTCGCATGTATACGTACGCTTCCGACGTAATATAATATGATGAACTGCTAAGCGACGACTGCTTACCCAGCGTTGCGAGTAGAAACCGCTAGCCGGCAGCATCCACTTCATGCATGTGGCAGTCAAAAACGCGCGTACCCACTTGTGTCAACTTGCCATGAACCGTAGTACCGATAAGGTACTCGAAAACCTAACACTGGCGGGTGCAGTGTTAAGTTAGCGGGTGCAGTGTTAGTGAAGCATGCCGGACGGTGAGAAATATTACTTAGGCAGATAGCAGAAAAGAACTCCATGCAAAATAAGTGCTGAAGAACTGCAAGAGAAGTATTGACACGTGATGACATATTTCCTCATTAAAGCGAGAGAGTCGTTAGCAGTTTTATCTTATGTGGAACCACACTGAGTTTTGTCTTTAGCCTTATTTGCCCTCCCCCCCTTCTCACCTCCCCCCCCCCCCCCCCGTTTCCCGACTCCAGCCAATACTGATGGTCCATATAACATCAGTATTGGCTGGAATTTTTTTTCCTTGGACACAATTCTAGCGTAAGGATCTTGCACTAATCGGGTACAGGAAAGACAAAGAAAACGCGGGATATTCCGCGTGATGGCACGGTAGTATGCATGAAATTCGAAGTGTCAGACTCTTTAGGTTAAAACAGGCCTGCAATGACACTCATTGAAAGCCGATGAAATGATGAGGAAATAAATTCGCGCAATACCGCATTTGCAAAAGGTTATCCTATTTCAAGCCTCGCGACTTGAACGTGTCCGCCAAGCAGAGACGACAAGTTGACGCGGATGCCAGCAAAGCTTTGCCCATGAGCTCTCGGATGCATGATGAATGTAGTATTCAGTACACAACCTATGTACACAATCTAACTAACCTAATAACAAGGAAAAGGAGCCCTCAATCAATCCTCCTTTTCCTTTATTCAGTATACAGTCCCTCTGTCATTTGTCTGGTCGCGTAATTGTATATCCACGTACGTACGTATGTAGAGTCAGGCAAAGTATTACCCTGCCTCTTATGCGTTATGAACCACAAGCATAGCTGTTCAGCTTGCTTATCTGGCTTTTGTCCACATAGTTCTTGTGGGTGTGCGAGGTGTGCAATGTTTCATTGACCTATACGCTTTCACTCATCGGCGTATGCCATCTAATAATCCATTTACTAATAAAGCTAACAATTTCCGCAGTACATTGTTGCGTATACTGCTACAACAGTGTGCTGGTGTGCAATTTAAGCACGAAGTGTGACCACTTACCATATTCATGACTTACAGACACATCTTCTAGATGTCACCCAAGGTACGTTGTACACAATGAAACTTCTTGAAGCAGCGTGTCGGTCCATGTGTTGCTCTACTATGTATGCCCGCGGTCCACTGACAACGACGGGCACATATACGTCCAAATGCGCCACAGCGCGCACTCATCCCCCCATCTGCAGGTGACACAAAGATTCTTGTGCAGCACTGAAGACAATTTCCCCGACTGTCATATCATTCCCAAGGCACAGGAATCGCTTGCTTTCCTTTCACCTTCCTCCAAGAGTCCCGGTGCCTCTAACTGAAATGTCCTGTAGAAGCCACCACGAGCAGCACTTTCACATTCTTGTGACGTAAGACCAAACGCGATATGGTGACGAGAGAGCAGCACTTTCACATTCGTGTGACGTAAGACCAAACGCGATACGGTGACGAGCAATCGTTGAGTGAACGCTTCGGGAATGGATGAGGCAACCCTTCTGCTATCCATGCTGTCTATGTCCTTGCAAATCGTACGCTGTTAACACCTACCGACGTAGCATAGCAACGCTGACAGTGTCCGCCTCGATGTTCCTTTCGTCACTTCCCGCGTCGGATCAGCTAACAGACATCGCGGAATGCATTGTCCAGTAAAGGGACGAATCACGAATACGGTCCTGAGATCGACATCCCTGATCTAGTTGGCTTCACGCACAGGGTGATCAAGTTATGTGTCCACGGCGAGGCAAAGTCGCATACAAAGTTCTTCTCCGCCACTTCACCTTAGCAACTTAACGAAACGCACAGTGAGGCACTGCTTGAAGTCATGAATGCCAAGTGTATAACTGACAACAACGTCGTTGCAGAGCATACTACACGTTCATTTCAAGTCTTCGAGCCGACACTTTTCCACTGGTGACATCCTCATGGCAAAAGAAAGCAGCGGATCCCGTAACTGAGCCTGTGCCTTCTTTTGACGGAACACAGGATAAAAGGCAAGTATCGAGACCTCGAAAACACCTTCGCATAGCTGCATTGACGCCAGTATTGAAATGTAAGTGGCTCCGTCGCTGCTCTCGTCGTCTGGGCGCCGATCTTTCGTCCTTGCTCCTGGAATATCCAGCGAGTTCCTTATTTCCAGCGCCTGCTCACTTGTACAAGAGTCACAACAGTCCTCGGCGTCATGCAGACTGTGCCGATTCGGAAAGTAACGCCAGCATCATATGAGCAGCAACCTTATTTGAGCCATCCCGTAACCCGTCCGCATGTCCTTTTTTAAACCTGCAAATCCCCTTTGTCATCGCTGTTCAGCTGAGCCGTCGATCAATCCCTTTGTCCGTATACGTTTTGGCGGCTTACTTATTGATTTATTCGCAAGTCAGTCAGCCATTGCGCAGGGCAACCTATCCTCACAGAACTCATCTGCCTCTGTCTCGTTGTATCACACGTATACGTGAATCACCGCGTGAACTCCGGATACGATATGCCAGACTGGAGTATGTCGTCGTCAGTTCCACCAAAACGCATCTAACTGGAGCGTGCAGCCGGCGCCACCGAGTTGAGTCCACCGGTTCCCTCGTAGACACCCGCGCGGAAGTGGCGCGTTGGGCTCACGACAACGCCGGAGGACGGCACGGAAGCGCAGGAAGTACGGCGCGCTGCTCATCACGGCGCCATACAGAACGAGGAACGCGGCGCAGCATACACCGAAGCGTAGAGGCGCGCTCTCGACTGAATACCCGCCACACGAGGAGGCAGACAGGGGTCGCTCGTAAGCTTACCTCAGCGATTTTCCGTCGAGCGCGAGCTTGAACAAGACATTCAGTGGAGGATGACGTAAGAACAAGAAGAATACTCGGCGACACGACAGCACGATGTCAGTGACACGCACATGCAGTATAGGTGTCTACTGAGTGAAATATGAATATTTGTTATGGTGTCCCTCGTGGACTCCCCCGGTGTCTTAAACTCCTCGGGACCTTTCAATAACGTGCTTGAACGACTGACTGCTATGGTAAAGGACAATATGGTCATATTAGGAAAATGATCAGTCATTTAGAATAACAGAGAGCAGAGCTAGTCGGTAAGTATTCATTCTATAAAAGACATGGCGCGCAAACGCGGAGACAAGAAAGAAGTGAAAACACCACAGACACCGCGGCGTCTGTGGTCACTTTTTTCTTGTGTCCGTGTTTGCGCGCCCTGTCTTTTAGAATGATCAGTATTTGTCAATAAATACCGTTCTTTTACAAGGGGACTTGTCTTCGTGAGGGCAGACCGTTTCCCGACAAAGGCAAGACCCTTTGCCTGCTGCAGTGACTTGTTCGACAACTGTTCATCGAATCAAGCCTCCATCGCCCTGCGAAATCGTGATCGCTCTAGGTATGGATCAAAAAGCTCCTTTGGAACAAGCTTTAGCACGTAGCGGGCCACTCCCACGTCGTAACAGGAGGACCAACTCTTTCTGCTGCATCGCGATTCCTTTGGACTGCCCATAGCTGTTCTTCGAGTCCGGGGCAAGCAATAGCAGCCTCCCATTTAGGATGGCGTGATGACTTCGCCACCGCGTAACGTGGGCCAACACCAGAGCATATGTTCTAAGATGGCTGTATCCGCGCATGTCAAAATATATTATGAGATAAAAAAGAAAATGCTCATCGATATTTGGCTGTTGTAGCCGAACCCGAGAGACACGTCAGATTTGTACCTGCTTTGGGGAAATTCTTAGATTTATGAACTATGTTAATGACTGTAATCTGTGTAAATTTGAGCCGAAATGAACGGGCAAGATAAGTTGGCTGACATGGTCTGGTTTGTGCAATAGTGGCTACACCCAATGTGCCCTTATTCGTGTTCTTTTGGTTTTGTTTTGTGTTTTTTAGAATACGCAATTTTTCGAACATTACAAGGTCATTGAAAAGTTAAGAGGTTGCCTCAATGAACCGCTTCAGAAATTCGTTACTAATGGGCGTAGCAGAGAAAACGCAAACGATATGTCTTCGTTGCCCCACAGAATGTCAGTCCCACTGGACGTTCCACTAGGTGACAGCACTTTTGCTTCCGGCATGCAACATCTTCATTGTCGTTGCTCACTGATTTCGAATGATATGCTGCGTTACAGCCACCTTTAATGATGCCGAGTGAAATACAGGATTATATTTGGCGTTAGAGATATAAGCCTTGCAAAGCCTGTTAACCATGCACATTTTGCTTCTTGCACCAAGGGCAATGTGGTACACATAAGTAGTCTTTATTCGTGAGCCGCTGAACGTCTGCTACCTGTACCTTGCTTGTTTCTTAGATTACGTGTTTTGTGCCGACTCTTCAACAATTGAACTTTTGCAATTTGTAAGAAAGTAGTGGATGACACTTTGCCTCTGTTACAGTCGTGGATACTGTGGGACACCTGTCTGGTCAAACGCATTGTTAGAATCACAAAATGAGGGCCTTCGTTGAACACCAAAGTTAAGATTACAAAAGAATACGTGTTTTTTTTTCACCTTTCAAGTATCTTGCTAACGCTCTCCTGTAACTATCACAGTAACCAGTATTGATTGAATGAAGGCGTCATATATCGGGGTAAACGGAAAACTGGAGCAAAGCTGCGCAGGCAAGAAGTTGCCTCCAAACATTAATTATAATCTTGCCATAGTCATTTTCACCTTTCTTTATTATTCAGTGGTATTAGCGCACTGAACTAGGTGAGCTGTAATTGTGAGTCGATATTAGCTAACTAGCGCACAAATTTCCTTTGGCAGGAGTTCAAAAGACGTTCAGAACCTAGACACCATGTCTATTTCCCAGGCGGATTCTGCTGTCCTGGTAATGCAAATTTCTGTGCTATAGTTATCTAATGCCCATTACTGTTTTTAAGCATTGTGTTCTAGCTGAAAAAGTGAGACCATGGGCAGCCAGCAGCGAGATTTGCCGCCTTCTATTATCACCATGTCCTGGTATTGAGTGACAGCGATGAACCACCCCTATCTTTCTATATATACATAGTCACGTGTGCCGAACGTGACACGACCCATTACTGAGTTAAACTCACTGTATATATCTCTCTCACAAGTCAATCTGTCTATATATAAGAGTCTTGATTCGTCGTCAGAGATAGCAAGACGGACACGGCATGATTACGACACTTCGGCCTTAGTCCATTCGTCCGTTCTTCGAACGGAGGCTACCAATCGCCGGAGCAAGTGTCTAATTCGTTCGCCGATGACTTTATTGAGCAACGGAGGCCAACGTACTATTCGTGTCCCGCGGCGAAGTGTGCTGTGCGCCGTCCCGTGTATCGGCTACAATTGGTGATCGAAGCCACGAAAAGATGTACGCATACAAAAAGGGAAGTCGCGTCACGCACAAGCGATCTCGTCAATTGCGGCAGACAAGCTGCATGCAGCGTGTCGACGCAACGTACGAGCAATGAAATGGAATCCTTTCTCGCTGCCACAGTCATGCCACAGTCATCGCAGCTGTCGCTGTCGCGGGGACGACGGGCGGCGTAGCAGGCGGAGGTTGTGAAAGATCATTACAATCTCGACATGATTCTCATATATATCGTATGCTTATGATACAGCTGCCACAGCGTACCGTACTTCTGACTCACTCACATAGCTTGCTGGGATGTAGTGATTCATGCTTATTACGCTATCAGATTGCTTTCTGGGCTATAGTGATTCATGCTTATTACGCTATTAGCGTTACATAACGGGGTCCACACGATGCAAGTGACGTGACGGATTTTCATTCTGTAGATGTGACGCGCCCTTGATGTTCGATGTTGTTAGGCCGGTTAATGTTGCCTCGATTTCGTGGTATACGAAATCTGAGCTTACAAATCCAAAGGGGATGTAGCCCAGATAAATCTTGATTTTGACATCATGTGTGCTCATCCAGCGAAAACGTGTCAGCGTACCGCCATCTCTGATTCATAAAACCACGGTCTGCGTATGGTTCTTCTAATAAGGGTGAACACTCCAAGGAAACCCGTGCGACTGTCTCCAGATAGCTGCATAAATTGAAGTCTCCATATGTGCAATGTCCAGTCATTTGGAGTACTGCCGTAAAATACGTGATGTTTCACCTCTCACGTCCGAGTTGTTTCAGCTTTATGAGAGCGATTACTATTTGATTTCCGTTAAAGAAGGTGCGCCCTTGTTGGACGTTGATCTAGAGAAGCCTGATTTCAGGAAAGAAAAGGCGATCGAACAAGGATACGAGACAGAAAATGAATAATTTAGCAAAAAAAAAAAAGAAAGTCACAGTATCGCCGCAAGGGCAAGCAATGACTGCGATAGCAAGAAAAGTTGGAATGTCACAAGAAGATCGACGAGCAGCTCTATACTTGCAGCTTCCCGCTGAAGCACAAAGAATGACGCTCGAAAAGGACGCAGGTATACACAGGACAAGGCCTGACCCTCACTCCTCTTTCCCACTCCTAGTTATACTATCCTATACTATAAATGGAATGTGCTGTTTTTCACCCTCTCCTGCTTTCTCTCCTCCTGACCCTCACTTTCATTTCCCACCCCTTGCGACGCAATACTATACAAGGCTATACTATGCTTTCTATATCTATCTTTTTGTTTCTTTCTATCTCTTTCTTTGTCTAGCTGTCTCTCTATTTCTTATTCTTTCTTTCGATGTCTCTCTTTCTCTGTGTTTCTTTTCACTCACCATGATTCTCTTTCTTCCTATCTTTTTCTCGTCCTCTCGCCCATAGCGATGCAATCAATGGTTCAAATAGAGTTGCCACCTTAACAGTATAAAAAAAAAAACGGCTCTTTTGGC
Organism: Rhipicephalus appendiculatus; assembly: GCA_030522465.1. Lineage (NCBI taxonomy): Eukaryota > Metazoa > Arthropoda > Arachnida > Ixodida > Ixodidae > Rhipicephalus > Rhipicephalus appendiculatus. The sequence goes on from JALIZH010020207.1 coordinate 27,041, forward strand.
GGGGTAGGGGGTAGTTATGCAGATGATTCAATTTGTCGTGTATTGCAGTCGCGTAGCCAGAAACTTTTTTCGGGGGGAACGTGGAGGGGGGGTTCATTCATACTTTGTGTATGTTCGTGCGTGCGTTGGTATGTGGGCCCGTCTATATACAGATGTAAAATTGGAAAATTTCGGGGTAGGAGAGCTTGAACTACCCCCCCCCCCTTTCTTGCTACGCCAGTAATGTATTGTAACGTTGTTTGCCTAGTCAACATAATGTACATGTACAAAAAAAAAAAAAAGAAAGAGCTAACCAACTATTTTGTAGGCATAAAAGAAAATGCCCGCCAGATATATGCCGTCCATTTGGGACGTAACACCCCAGTAATTATTATTGATACGTGCCGTCTACGGCCAGCAGCCAGCTCTCGCAGATCTTTAGTCTTCCGAAAAAGACAGATAGGTAATTTTCGCTGCTTCGAAGGCGGAGAGTTTACGCTCATGATGCAAGCGCGTAATTACTGATGTTGATTTTTCACTCTGTGATCGGTATAACTGGAGGGATCAATTACTTCTAGTTTCTATGGGCACAAGATAGAAATTGGTTGAAAATTGCGCGGGAGTTTTGGTGATTGAGGAAAATATTATCTTTGAAGTTGCGAAAGTTACGCCTAAAGGCAAAAAGGGGGGAAAAAAAGTAATCGCGATCCGATGGCTGAAAAAACCGGCCAATGATGGCCGGTCTTACGTGCGGACCGGCAACCGGCCCACTGTCTAAATGACCGGCCAGGCCGACCTAAAACAAGGCGGGGTATGTTCAAATAAATCCTTCAGCTGCTAGCGTGCCTGGATAGCTGTGTGGTTTTGCAACGCTCGCCTGCGGACCATGGGTACGCGGGTTCGAGTTCCGCCTCAACAAGAAATTTATTTCGTTTTGTTTGTTTATTTTCACTACTCCTCTCCACTTCTGTATTCATCTCATCCTACTTTCCTTCCTCCAACGCTTTGCTAGGCGACACAAGATGCCATATATGGTTGAGGCCGCTCGTGATGATGATAATGTTTTTCGCACGCTCAACGGACAAATGGAAAGCTTAAAAAGCTCCGCTGTTAAGAGAGATAGAGAAACACAGGCATCTCTGTAACAGCGTTCAAGAACACAAGCCTTTAGACTAATATACCCTGCACATATAGGCGGGTATCAGACACAGCATCAACAAGGAATTTATTAGTAGTTGGAAATGCGTCTTGCGGCCATGCGTTAAACTCGCATCTACTACGCAGACACCTCCTTTGAACATACGCGTAATCGCGGTATCAAGTATGTGACCTTCATGGTTTCGGTTTAAGTCTTGTTCCCCGATGTACGTGCCCATTAAGCAAACAATAAAATCTCGCGATGTAACTTATCTCAACGATACGACATAACCTAAGTGAGGTTTCACTTCTATCACAAGAGTGCGTAGGTTATCTCCCTCACATTTCCTGCTTTCGCAAGGTAGCCAAGCGAGTGCACGGCTTCCCCGAGTGATCCATGGGTGCATTCTACGTGCCGAGACGTTGCAGTTAAGGGCGCTACGACAAGCGAGCCGTAGATTCTTTTTTTGTTTCTTATTTCTTGCCTCCATATCGGTACCTGATATGCTACAGTCGTTGCCTATCCACCCAACGTTGCGCGGTCTCCGCAAACAGCCGTCGGCGAGCCGTGCATAAAAGAGATAGGAGCGAGTCTTAAAACGCGAGATTCGGAATGCGCGAATGTCGGCATTCTTCCTGTTTGTCTCCGTAGCACTCGCAAGTACTACAACTGCTACGACCCTTCCTTCCACCCCGTGTCTCTTTCTCACGGCATTTCCTCCGTAGTATACACTTCTCTGTAGACAGTTTCATTGCCTTTATTTTCTCCATCCTCTGCACCGCCGTTGCTTCACCGGTTGGGCACATTCCGCGAAGACTCGTTTCTTTTTTTTTTTTTTTGCTTGATACAGATAAGGCCGGTGTCACCTGTTCCCGAACAGCTGTTCCCTACCCCCACGCACGTGCGGATCCAGGGTGGCTGTGTGAATGCCCTGACCCAAGCCTATCTACCTTGAGGTCTGTGTGCGTAGTGACATGCAGACGGCACGTTAAAAAAAAGAAAAAAGAACAAATATCATGAAGTCCTTTAATAACTGAGGCTTTGCAACACTTGCTGGAAAGCGAACACGTATTGATAATGATACGGATAGTAAGAATCCATTACGTTACCCTAGTCGTCATCGACCACCATCTCAAAGGCAGACTCACGTTTGACAAAAAACCGGGATTAGCCCCTGCCGTCATTTATACATTTGAGTTCAACTCGTTGGAACAAAAGAAATTCGTTGTCATTTACCAACAAAACTCATTATAAACTCACTCACGCCGAGTTTATGCGAAATAAGCTACTGTGGTAACTAGTTCACGATGCTGTAGATACCCGAGTAACAGACCGTTTATGCCAACACCATGCCATCTTTCTATGTATGTATGTATGTATGTATGCATGTATGTATGTATGTATGTATGTATGTATGTATGTATGTATGTATGTATGTATGTATGCATGTGTATGTATGTATGTATGTATGTATGTATGTATGTATGCACGTATTTATGTATGTATGTATGTATGTATGTATGTATGTATGTATGTATGTATGTATGTATGTATGTATGCATGCATGCATGTATGTATGTATGTATGTATGTATGTATGTATGTATGTGTGTATGTATGTATGTGTGTATGTATGTATGTATGTATGTATGTATGTATGTATGTATGTATGTATGTATGCATGTATGTATGTATGTATGTATGTATGTATGCATGTATGTATGCATGCATGTATGTATGTATGTATGTATGTATGTATGTATGTATGCATGCATGCATGCATGTATGTATGTATGTATGTATGTATGTATGCACGTATGTATGTATGTATGTGTGTATGTATGTATGTATGTATGTATGTATGTATGTATGTATGTATGTATGTATGTATGTATGTATGTATGTATGTATGTGCACTTTCGCGCTCGACAGTCTCATTGCCAATCAGCCTTCGCAGGAAGTGTCCTTCTCGCGGGTAAATACACACACAGACATTCCCGAAGCGTTTACACGATTACGGTACATTGGCCTTCCTGTGCTAGCTCGCATGCGTAAAAACGCAAAGCAAACAAAGAACCTCGAATACCGGACGACCACAATAACAACGACGTCTTCACTTCGCATGCCAAGTAAGCTCGACGGTTGCTATCGCATTCGTCGCGAATTTCACCTTTATCTAAGTGGAAGCATAAATGAAGCCAATAAAGCCTCGGCGGCGGCGAAAACAATCCTGGCGTGCACTGCCGTGCAAGCTGTATGTCTTGTGCTCCTTTTTTTCTTTTTTCCTTCTTCAACGGAGCCTCACGGTAGGGCCCGCTTGATAATGTCGTTCCATGGGTCATGGTCGCGCGTTTGTTTGTAAAGGCAGCGCGATGCTTGTTTACAGACGGTACCTGTTGTGGATATCTTTTATGCTGTCGACGGTGCATGTCCATAAACTATTACGAAATACTATAGTTAGCATTAATGTCATCGCGGTAATGTTATTCAGGCAAATAAGCGTAAATACAAATAACATTAGGATGTCAGAACGAGAGGTCAATGCGTTGGAACGTTTAAAACGTCGATAATATGCACAGCAGCGCTTTCGTAATCGAAAAATTATGGTAAACGTAGGACACGATTTGCGCCTCCAGTGGAACATGCGGGAACACAAGCCCGATGACGAAGCAGATCCATGAAAAAAAAAAAAAGCGGAGGGGGGGGGGGGGGGCATTTTATTGCATTACAAGACGGAGTATAATTACCTTTGTTTTGTTTTTTTTTCATTTCAGCCTGATTCTCGCAAAACAGAACTTGACGTTACGCTTGAGAACGACTGAAGTCCCCTTTTCGCCGGGCTGTGCTCCTCTAAAGCCCCTTGCTCCACTGCGCCGCACCGCTGGCTGTCGGGCAGTTCGGGCATGGCGAATGCTACGTCAGAAGGACGTTCTCGGAGGCTGGCGGTTTGGTGTGCTCTAAGAGTATGTGGGAAACTAAAACGTGATTTTCTTTCAAACTAAATACTTCCTTGGCACGAAACAACCATGCACTATCAGGTTTCTGTAACTCTATTTCGACTATACACGTCGGCTTAAAGGAGCACTCACAAAAAATTTCGAAGGCGAGATAATGAGCCAGATAGATTTATGTGGAGACATACACAACATCTACGAAATATCAGGGGCAAATATAGCCTAGAACATATTTAAAATTGATTTGAAAGTGCATGCCGCGCGACTGAGCGAGGGGAGGAGGAAAAAACCTTTATTGGAACTGCCGATGCTAGAGAGCCCTTATCCCCACCGGGCTGGTCGACATCCTATAGTCCGGGACGTCATTAGTCGAAGCCGCCGCCCGAGCCCGCTGGACCAGAGTACGCTGTGCCTCTAGTTCTGAGCTATTGAGCAGGGTCGCCTCCCAGTCCTGTTTGGTGGGGTTGGGGATTGGGGTTAATTTGGGGTTCAGTTGGCAGGCCCTGATCATTTAGTAAGTGTCGGCCACTTCACCACAGTACTGGCACTGCCCACTTATTTTCGGGTCGTAATGTTTGAGTACGGCTAGACAGAGCAGCGTGTTTGCCTGTAGGCGCCGCAGGACGCGCTCCTCCGTTTTCGAGAGTCCCTTCGCTGGTGCGGGATACAAGCGGCGTTGTTCAGTGTAGTAGTCTATGATTTCTCGGAGCCGTGTTAAAGGTGTGGGACGTTCAGGAATATCAGGGCAACGGGGAGTCTCCCGGGAAGTAAACGCGCGGGCCGCTGCATGTGCAGCCTCATTACCCCGGAGACCCTGATGTCCTGGAGTCCATATAAGACGTTTGAGATGCGGAGCCCCTCGCGACGCCGACATCAACGCGGCGGCAATGTAAACAAACCTATGTCACGAGTTTGTATTGGTTGGTTGCTGGCATGCGCCTTGCGCTTGTGCTACCTGCGATTCCTTCCTCCGTGCCTGCGGCTTTGCGTGTGCTGGCTGTCAGTGTCAAACGTTGGTCAATGCGGCGCCCACTCGCGCACGCTCTCGCGCGCGGCGCCCACGTCACAGTTTTGCGTGGTCACGTGGCCAGCTGTGTTTACCTTGCCTCCGGAACTGCTCCTGCCTAGCTCGGTGCTCTTTGAAACCGAAAATGCGACTGGGCGCTCTAAAAACGTCTCTAAATAAATAACCGTCGCGCACTCGCGAAAACGGTTTCCAGCCGTGATAAGCGGGTCATAAGATACATATGGCAATAAAAAAAAAACAAGGTGCAAAATTTTTGTGTCAGTGCTCCTTTAAGATTTGCCTTTGGTGTCCCTTAAACCAAACTATAAGCTTGTGGCAATATATATTGTCACGTAGCCAAAAACGATGCAGGGTTTCTTCAGCAAGCAAAGTTTATTGGGGCGAACTTGTGTTCCGCAATAGGCTGAAAGAAAATGCAAGCGGCGAAGGAACAGCCACCAAAGCGACGTGCACAGGCGAGCATCGGCTGAAAATGGAGGCCGCACCGTTCTTCTCCGCGAGCGTTTTAGGAGGGGAACACCTTAGGGTCTACGCTTGTCTGCGTGTCATGCAGTCACGGTTTGTCATGACACTGTCCAAAATAAACGATGAGAGAGAGGGTTGCGTCATATAGGAAGAACATTACCACCGAGGTGGGAACTGCGACGTCGCGCGTCGCATGAGTTTCGTCGCCAACTCATGCGACGGGGCTTCGCGACGTCGGCGTCTCATGTCGTCGCAGTGTTCCATGTAGTCACGGTGTGCCATATGCCCACGTTCCATCAAAAAAAGGGTATGCGCCACAGAAATTGGGCAAATCCCACTACTCGCCACCGGTTCAATAAAAATGAAGGAGGCAACAGTTAGCCCAACAAATAGCCGATGACGTTAGGGCAGCTGAAACACCCTTTCCTACATGCCGTAGGGAACTGAAACCACGCGTGTAGGGAAGAAGAAGAAGAAGAAACGCCATAGGGTAAGCTGCATCCCGACGCAGTTTTCCGACAACGTTAGTGGAGCGGAAACAACCTTTTAGGCTTGGCACCACCTCATCGGAAAAATCTCTCTAAAAGCACTGCATGTTTCGCCCCTCCCCAGTTTTCACATTAGTGGAGCTGAAACACCCTTCCCTACATGCTTCGCTCCTCCCCAGTTTTTTTACATCTCCGTTTTCCAATGTGGGACAACCGGATATAAATAACAGTCATCTCGCGACGAGAGCCACCGGGTAGACATAACACTCATCTCCTGAAGACATGGCGAAACACTGTCCCTATCAGATCAGATATCCTGCGCAGCATACAAGAGAGAAAGAGGGAAACTCACGCTTCGCTTTGAACATCGATAAGACAACCTGGCGTGGCCAGATGCTGGAAACTGAACATATGAGGAAACAAACCTTGGACATGGTTCGCGGCAATATCGACAAGGTCGATGTTATTACGCGAAAAATGAAGAGATGCTGCGTAAGTTACTGGTCAGGCTGTGGTTTAGGGTACAAATTCAGGACCATGATATTTTCTTATGATCAGGTTTACTCTTCGACATACCTAAAACGTATTTTTTCTTCGTAGCATTGTCTTGCATATAAGTGGCAGTAAAGTACATGTTACATGTTACACGTCAAAGTGCCTTTCATGTTACAAGAAAGAATGAAAGTGGAATGCACTGAATGGCTAGGCCCCTTTTTTATGTAAAAGTTAATGAGTTCAGATATTGAAACAGATAAGAAAGAAGACAGGGTCATAATTTATTAAAACACAGCTTTAGATTACTCCAACCGTTTTCCGTTGATATCAGATATCCAATTCCAGTTTGGTGTTAACTTGGTGTAAGATGCAGAGCATCAAACATCCTGGAAACAATGTAAACCCTCGCAACGAAGCTGTTATCATATCCTTCATGGACAGTGCAACACAGCCATTCACAATATGTGGCGTTAGCTCCAAATTTAAAATTTCGGAAGGAAAAGCCCCATCTCTTGTCACCTTCATCGCGGACAATGCACGGGTTCAGCATTTTCGATGATAAACCGAAACGTCTTCGTTTATCCTTCAATCGAAAGCAAATGAACAGTTCTTCTTATATGGCAAGTTTTATTCTTACAATTTTTGTTTTAAGGAAGAAAATAATTTTTTGAAGTTTCCCGTTGACGGCTATTTTCCCATTTGGTCTTACGACAGCTTCCTGGTTGAAGTTCCCCGTTGTCGTCAATGGGGAAGCTTCAAAAATGATTTTCTTCCTTAAAACAAAAATTGTAATAATAGAGCTTGTCATATAAGAAGACCTGTTCATTTGCTTTCGATTGAGGTATAAAGATGATTTTTAATTGGAGCACCACGGAGTGAAAACTGCGCCTCAATTCGGACAAAAATGACAATTTTCTGAAATTCGTGATTTTTCCTCGTAATGTTTAGAAACTTCAAGGATGTGAAAATATTTTTCGCGCAAAATATACCTTCTGCAGTCTAAGTATTCATGACTGAGATATTCATACATAGAGCGATATTGCAATGAAAAAAATGCAAACATAGAACATTTTGGCTAAATTCTTGGAGGTGTATATGGCAGAAAACTTGCCCTAATATTATTCAGCCTCAAACACCTTACACAAACGCCTCTGCTTAATAAGTAAACCAAATTCGGTGCAGAAACAAGAAACTAAACTCTTAGAATAAATTTTCTCACAAACACCCAGACGACATTCTGGGAAATTCGGAAGGTACCCACGTGATCAAAAATATTTTTCTCTCCAAAATATTCTAGCAATTCACTGTTTTCAATGCAGCAAATCAGCACTATTCTTTTCGGATACATTTGAGATGGTCGCCAAAATGGCTGGGACGTTTGGCGGGGAATGACTCAGCCGTTCCTTCGTAAACGTAACGAGTTACCGTAACAGTTCCACCGATCTTGAATGGAACGGTGGCATTCCTCCCCCCAAAAATTAGTTGCTGGAACGTCGTTCCTTGGAACGCTGTTCCGTAGAACAGTGCGCTCAAGTACGTATGTGGAGCCGTCTGAAAGAAAATTGCCCATCATCTTCGCTTGTTGTCACCTGGAAAAAGGGCCAGCAACCGAAGCCAAGTCGTCACCGTTTACATTGCTATGCCCAAAAAATACAGGTCAGGTTTTGCTTAACTGTCTATACCTGTAACCTCACGATTCTCGTCGTGAGCGCTGGTTCTTTTCCTCTAGTCTGTCAATGGCCCACGGGCCATTCCGTAGCGTCAGGATGGAGGGGTAAAGAACATATTCCACACGACGAGGGCACCCTGGGAACAGAAGTTGCGCAGAAACTCGAGAAGGCGCTCGTAAAACGATAACAGTGGCCTGCGATATGAGACTTTGCCCGACATTCGAACGTCTTCCTCTGAAATGAGGTGGGTCATATTTTCTGTAGGCGGCACGAGCTGTCGACTAGTCGGTGTAAAGATAACTCGTGTGTATGTATTGTCGCAAGAAGAGCGCGAATTATGCTTGCGTTCTATTGCTCTTCCATTTCTTTGCCTATTTCCGCCCTCTTTTGCTTCTTATTTCATTCTGTCTGATTACTATAACTTACTTCATCTTTTGTCATTTGTTACTATCATTATTTCCTTTCTCTTTTGCCAGTAACTTGGTACGTTCTTTTAGTGCGCAGCTCCTAGGCCTGCGTTGAGCGACCTAGAAGCGGTTTCAGTTCCCTACGGCATGTAGGGAAGAAGGGTGTTTCAGCTCCACTAACGTCGTCAGCTATTCTTTGGGCTAACTGGTACCTTCTGCGTTTTTAGTGCACCGGTGGCGAGTAGTGGGATTTACCCAATTTTGGTGGCGCATACCCGTTTATGATGGACCGTGACTACATGACACACCGTGACGACATTAGACGCCGACAAGCCGAGACCCTAAGGTGCTTCGCACCTAATATTGTTTAGGAGCACGGAAGCTTGGACGAGTTTGTCTTCGGTGCTGTGAAGTTATTACTAATATTGTTATAAACACGCAAGCGACGTGAGAGTTGGACAACACTGGCGCACTCGCGAGCCGTGACGTAGCAAGCTGTTTGCTGTGCGAGCGTCCGGATTCCAGCGAACGATCTTGTTCCGTGGTCAGCTGCGCGTGCAACTGAGCCATTTTTCAGCTTTTTTAATCTTGGCAGTGATAGAGAGAGAGAGAAAGAACTTTTATTGACACGGCAAGTGTGAGAGGAGTTTGTCTTCCCTCCCTTAGATGGCAGCTAGGAGCCCATGGGCACTAGCGGCATCTTCGGCTTGCCTGATGACCTGTAGTTGGTACTCGATGTTGGAGCTAAGCAAAGTGCACGATTTGCAGCGGCTGAAACTTTGATAGAAGACGACGGCTCTCCTCCATGCAGCACATTACTTCACACACGCCATGGCAATATGAGGGACACCGGTGATGGACGAGGTTTATAGCCGACGACTACTAGAGCTTATTTTACGCTGAAATATTCTTTTGAAGTAACTTTTTCATATATGTATAGGTATAATACACCCTCTACTAGTATTTATCGCGGAAAACCTCAGATTGCTTGGTGATCGTGTCATGGCCCCTTTAAATCAGTATTTCAGGTAAAATAGTTTTTTGGGAAGAAGTTTTAGGTGAAATATAAATATGAGCTTTGTATCATCGTTACTGTGGGTTCCTGCCGCGAAGGCGCGGTGATTCAAATTTCTGACAACGAAGTAACGGCACAAGTAACGTGCGTTATTTTTTCTCTCTAACGGTAGCGGTAACGCGTTACCTTTTTGTGGAGGTAACGTAAGACGGTAAGGCGTTCCTTTACTGTTGGCGTAACGAGTGACGTATTTAGTTACTTTTTTTTTCGGTAACGCCTACAACACTGCTTCCAAGCGCTTCGCCGCCTCTGCTCCTGAATAATACGGTGTGGACACGGTTATGATGGCCTCGTGCAGCTATCTCGCAGTATCATCTACCAGCGTCACCCGCGTTTGCTCACCTGTGAGCTCTTCATCCTGGACGAAACTTCTTTTTGCGAGGACGGCATTCGTTCCGCTGTCTCTCAAGACCGAGATGCGCTCCCCTCGAATATCACCGTCTACCACTGGCAGGCTGAGTCCCCAGCAGATCACTGGCTTCGCCATTTTAACGAGATAGCGTTAAAGAGCTCGTTTCGCAGACATTCCGGCGTCGGCGTCGTTGGTTGTGAGCGAAAAATCATCATCTTGACCGTGACCGAAAAATCGAGAAAAATGCAAATAAAATAAATAATAAAATTTCCGGGTCTGCGTGGGAAGCAGGTGTTCTACGACACAGCCACGCCTCTGCTCAGAAATACATTGAAAATAACTTGCCTCTGCTTGGAAATGCAGTGAAAACAACTCTTGTTTCCCCAACACACGCGTCCTGTATACATACGTCACAATACATGTAATATCGCAGTAATATTGCGTGGTACAAGCGTACATTGCCATCGGGCGTCACGACACGTCAATATCATAACGACTTCGTTGTTTAAAGCCGGCAACCAATTACAAAAGGCACACACGTTACTGCGCGTATTCCCTTAGCACCATGTAATGGGTGCATAGCAAGTATGCACTAAGTGGTTGAAGTAAGCACTAGGGACAGGATATCGCTATCGCGTTCAACTCTTAAAGGCGAAGCTTAAGGGCCCCCCCCAATTTTTCTTTTCATTGTGTCACCTTCAGTTTTATCAGCATTTGTGACATCACTGATAGGCTCACGACGCATGCAACCTTTTCTGGGGTCCTAAGCCTACCTTCTACGGTACTGTGACCCCTTCTGCTGCAATTCTGGCAAAAAAAGCTTGGCCTTCCCCACAGCTCCTCCAAACCGACAATCTGCCACACGGTGTCCAGTTCCATTGCAAATAAAGCACCTAGGAGCCGGTCTGGGCGGATTTTCCGGCGATCTCTGCTTCGTTGTATCGATGCCATGTGCTTCCATAAACTGGTCAGTGAAGTCCGTCAATTCCTCTACCGTCTTAAGCCTCCGCTCCTTCAGGAATATGGCCAGCTTCGGGTGGTAGCAGGACAAAAACTGCTCCTTCACCATTAACGCGTTGATTTCTTCGTACGATTTCTCCGTATACCTGACATCTCGATCTATAGGGCGAGATAGCCTCCATGATAATAGCGGGACGCAAATTGTTTCCCTGTCTCTGATTCATTGAGCTTGCTGCCCCGAAACCTCTCTCGGAATCCTTCGGCCGTTAACCGGTACCTCACCAGCAGGGTGATCTTCACTTTATCACAGTCCGCGGACTCCGTCGCGGGCACCCTTCCGAACACTGTCAGTGCCTCGGCAACCAAACAAAGACTGAGAGCTGGCGCCCATTCCCTTCGTGCTAATCCGTGCGCCGAGGTCAATTCTTTCAAAGCGATGCAAAATACGCACCAAGATAATCGCGTTTGTCGTTGAACAGGGCCATCAACTTTCTAGGACATATTTTTGCCGCTTCTCGCCACCGGGAAACTCGCGGCGGAGCACGGCGATGGCGGCGGCCCGATTCTGCTCGTTCCTGATGCCAGGAAACCGCGGTGAGGTTATCATCGAACCAAAGTCGATCACACACGTCGCAACTGTGACCAAACGAATGAGCGAGAAATTCCCGCTCGAACCGCGCCTCGGCTCCTTGAAAGTGAGACCGATGGAGCCGCTTGGTCGCCGCTTCCCGCGCACGAGCACCATCAAGGTCTGCCAGGCGCAGCTCTCGCTTCGCCGCCGCTTCTCGGGCTCGCCTTTCGGGGTCCGCTGCTCGGAGTGCACGTTGCGCCGCGGCGAATTAGGGTCTTTTAGCAAGTTACGGAAATACGGTACGCAAATACGGTACGGTATTAGGGTCTTTTAGCAAGTTACGGAAATACGGTACGCAAATACGGTAAGGCAGTACGGTAGTTCCTTCTTTCCAGACGTCTCGGGATCCGACAGGCGCCGCGCTCGCTTCCCCGCCGCTTCTCGGGTGTGATATATGTGGCGCCATCTGTGATGTGTGCGCGCTGACTGTGTGCCTAGTGGCCTAGTTGTGTGTCGTAAAACCAGAGTCGTTGTTGGGCTTCCGCGGGTTCCAGACTCACGTTACTCACCCGTGTTATGGTGGCTAGCCACCCCTACCCGTGTCGCGCGGGCCGTGCCGGCGCACGCCGCGTGCCGCGTCCAGTTCGTCGGGCCCTTGCCGTCGTTCGGACGCCGCCCGCCGACACAACAACATGGCGACGAAAATGGGATTGTTCTCGGTTCTGGCCGCGACAATCAAGAACCCGTGAGTCTGCGTGCTTCCCGCTTTTTTCTGTCGTGACTGACGCGTCTCGCGTCCGCGAGGCCTAGCGCTCTTTTGTGTGCAGACTTTGGCAACCGTTCGCCTAGGCCTTCGCCCTTGCTCCGTTCTGCTTTGTGCCTATCCTGTCAGCATGGCTCTGTTCGAACGCCTTCCTGTCTTCCTCGAGTTGCCGGGGCCACCCCCGATTCCATGGCCTAATTGGAAGAAAATGTTTCAGGCCCACCTCGAGGCGGCCGGCGGCAGCGACTGGCGGGACGCGCGACGCGCGTCGGCGTTGATCAGCCTGCTGGGACGGGAAGGACAACGAAGATATTTTTGCTGCGGCAGAACAACGAAGAAGCCCAAAACACTCCGAACAACGCGGCCTGACGCGGCGTCGGTTACGCCAAGTAACGAGGCGTCCGCGTCGGCGTCTGCGTCGGATTCTTCGACTACGACCGTTTCAACACTCTCGTCGAGCAACTCGACCGGCTTTTCGCCGCGTCCATCAATCCCGCTAGTGGAGCGTCACGAGTTTACTAGCCGGCGTCAACTGCCTGGAGAAAACTTGTTGGAATACGTGACGGTTCTGAAGGAAAAGGCCGTGAGATGCAAGTTTGGGTCAACATACGCGGAACGCGTCCGCTATCAAATTATCCACGGTACGTCTAAACCCGCGGGTTAGAGAGAGACTGCTCGCTCAAGGCGAAGAGTTGTCGTTAGAGAAGGCAGAGGAAATCGGTCGGACGTCAGAAGCGTTGTCCTTGGCTAACCAGGCGTTTGCACCGGGTCAACCTGAAAGCGTTCAAGCTGTTGGGCAAGGCGCCCAATATGGCGGCGCGAACATCAGTAATGGCCGAAGCAAACGGGGAAGCCGTGACGTCACAACGCTTTCCGGGAGGCCATGATGTCACAGAAGTTCCGGAAAGAAAAAATGGCCACTTTCCGCCACAGTCATCGTCGGGGCTCCGTACTGCGGCTACAAATGAGAAGTTTCAAGGCGTCTTACAGCCTCAAGCGTGTGACCGCTGCGGAAGCAGACATCATCACTCGAATTTCCGAAATTGTCCAGCCAGGAGTCGGCGTTGCAAAAAGTGTAACGCTTGGGGACATTTCGCAAAGGTGTGCCGCAAGACCGCCCCAGTCCAGAGCGTGTCTTCGGAGGGAACCGTCGACGTCGTACCGGAACATCACGGCCTCTACAAAAGTGGACTTGGCGTCAAGCTCGTCAGTGTCATCTTCGGATCATCCTGCAGCGTACGTGCTCACAGTTGACGACGCGTCCAGAAAAGACTTAGTCGTCCACGCTGTGGTCGATGGTGTCACCCTGCAACTACTAGTGGATACCGGAGCGTCTGTATCTTTGATGACTGTCGAAGACTTCCAGCGGCACTTCAGCAAACAGCACGTCCTGTCCAAAGCTGTCGTGGATCTGCGGAACTTCTCGAAACAGCGCATCGGAATCATCGGCTCTTTTCAAGTTCCAGTGACAGTATTGCAGTGGTCCTGCTTCGTTGTTTTCTACGTCACCGACAAAGGCACATCGCTCTTGAGGGGCTTGATGCCATCCAGCGACTAGGCATCCAGATCGACGGCGCGTCTTTGACGTGTCGACTGGCATCATGTGCAGTGCAGTGTCCCTCCAACGTGCCTCCGGGCTTTGAGCATCTCTTCACCGACGAGTTGGGTCTCGTCCAAGGCTTCATCCATCGCATTCAACGGCGGCCAGGGTGTGGCTCCGGTTGCATCCAAGTTGCGACGACTGCTTCTAGCTCTTCGTGACCAGGTGTCTAACGAGCTGCGACGACTCGAGGACTGTGATGTCATCGAACGTGTTGACGCCTCAGAGTGGGTCTCGCCGCTCGTCGTCGTCCGCAAGAAGAATGGGAGCATCCGGCTGTGTGTGGATCTCCGAGAACCCAATAAGGCAATTGTCATTGATGGGTATCCTTTGCCACATGTTGAAGAGTTGTTACAAATGTTTCATGGGGCTGCGTATTTTTCCAAGCTAGACTTATCGGCTGCTTATCATCAGCTGTTGTTGGAAGAGAGCAGTAGGGACTTAACGACATTCATAACACATGGATGGTTTGTTCAGGTTTAAGCGTGTGTGCTTTGGTCTGGCGTCTGCGCCTGCAGTATTTCAAAAACTAATGTCCCAGGTTCTAAAGAATTGCAAAAATGTAGTTTGCTATCTTGAGATATTCTTGTGTGGGGGAAGACTCAGTCTGAGCATGACGCGAGCCTGATTGAAGTCTTGACTTGTATAGCAAACAGTGGCATGAAGTTAAACGATAAATGTCTTTTTTCAGTCAAAGAGCTTAGCTTCTTGGGACACATGATTTCAGCCGAGGGCATTTCACCTTTAGAAAGCAAAGTAAAGGCTATCGTGAATGCTCCAGCTCCTACAGACATTAAGTTATTGCAGTCATTTTTAGGTCTGGCAGGATATTATGCCAAGTTTATAGATCACTATGCAGATCTAGCCGAACCACTTCGTCTCATGCTCAGGCAGGGCCAAAAGTTTTGTTGGTCTGAGGATGCTCAACGCAGCTTCAATCAGTTGAAGACGCGTCTTGTTCGCCTGTTGTTAAGGTGTTTAATCCTAATCTACCTGTGGTAGTTACAACCGATGCATCCGACGTTGGCATTGGAGCGGTGTTACAGCAGCGGTATGGTTCTAAGCTTGAAACCGTAGCCTTCGCGTCGAGAACACTGTCAGATACTGAAAGGAAGTACTTGGTGGGTGAACGTGAAGCGCTTGCGTGCCTGTTCGCATGTGAAAAGTGGCACATCTACCTCTGGGGTAGGCGGTTCACCCTTAGAACTGACCACCAGGCTGTAGTTGCTTTGTTAGCCGCAGGCGATGCAGGTCGTCGACCTTTAAGGATTTCAAGGTGGTCAGCTAGACTCTTATACTACAATTTTAATGTAGAGTATTGTAAGGGCTCGAAAAACGTGGTAGCCGATGCCTTGTCTAGACTACCGCTTCAGAATGGTCCAGAACTTAGTGAGGATGAGGAAATAGTATCATTAGTGACCTCAGTAGTCGATAAAGAAACTGTCCAGCTTGCAACGAGTTCAGATGTGACGTTGCAGAAAGTCTGTGAGTATGTATCCAAGGGGTGGCCATCCAAGAAACCGAGTAATGAGTTAATGGCTTATTTTCATGTTAGAAATGATCTCTCTTATGTAGACGGGTTGCTTATGCGTGGTGACCGTGTAGTCATTCCGAATGTCCTTATACCTACTTTCCTGCAGTTAGCACATGAGAATCATCAAGGGATAGTACGCACTAAGCAACTTCTCCGTGAGAGATATTGGTGGCCTCAAATGGATCGTTCTGTAGAAGAACATGTAAAGCATTGTCGTGTCTGTCAGTTGGCAGACAAGTCTGCCAAGTCTCGTGTGGCGCCGTTGCAGCCGGTTGAATGGCCTGAAGGCCCGTGGAAAAAATTGGGTATGGATATTGTCGGCCCATTAAATGTGTCTTTTCCGAGGTATCTCGTTACATTAGTCGACTACTATTCCAAGTGGCCTGAGGTTCTTGGCACGAATTCAATATCTACAGAGGATGTCATTAAGCTGTTGGACTGGTCTTTTAGCCGAGAAGGGCTACCAGAGGTTTTAGTTACCGACAATGGTCCACAGTTTGTGTCGCAACAGTTTCAGAATTATCTAAAGGAAAGGGGCATCCGCCACGTGTTCTCGTCAAATTATTATCCCCAGTCTAACGGTCAAATAGAACGCCTGAATAGGGTTCTTAAGGAACATTTGCAGGTAGCCAGACTGGAAGGGAAAGATGCTTCAAAAAGCATCACACAATTTTTGAGTTCATACAGAGTCACACCACATGCTGTGACAGGTCTTTCGCCAGCTTTTTTGCTGCATGGACGTCAACCTCGTTCTAAAATAGACATTGGCAACTTTAGGATCCGTCCTCAAGTATCGGAGTTACACGGTGGGTTGCCTCATGTCCGCGAGAGAGTCTCGGCAAAACAGCGGAAGAGTAAAGAATATTTTGATAAAAGGAAAGGTGCGCAGCAAAACCGCATAAAGATCGGAGACTTGGTCAAAATAAGGTTCCATAGGAAAGGATTTTTTAAGTATAGTAAGCCTCTTATAGTGCAGGCCCAGGTTGCGCCTTTCACTTTTGTGCTGAGTGATGGAAAAACGTGGAACGCATCCAAGCTGACAGTAATCCCTAGAGATTCTTTTGAGAATGCGGCTCTTTCTACGACACCTGGAGAACTAATTTACTCTTACTCGAACTTAGACATTCGTGGCAGTCAGTCCCCCTAGTTCACCTGCGCTGGTTGGCTCCGCCCCCCAATCTGCAGACAGACTCTCGTTCGTCAGAGCTCTCTTTCAGTGAAAGGTCTGAATCAAGTTGTTCCCCAGGGAACGTTGGGATGTCAGGAGGACCCTGTTGGGCAACCCTCGCGAAATGATCAAATAAATCTCAACCCCGGGGAGGGGGGAAAATGAAGGGGCAACTGGGTTTTCAAGTTCGGCCATGACGGGTCGCACGATAGATAAGGACTCTGAGGGGGGCGACTGCGTTTTCAAAGTCGACCGAAAATGGTCGCAATTCATCAAGTTCATCCGAGACTTCCGCGAGTTCATCCGCGACCCGCAGTCCGCTTTTAGTTAACGCGCACGCTGCGAATTTTTATCGTTCGACAACGCACAGGAGAAATCTCCCACCGGCACTACCTTGCAGGTCAAGATCCAGTGCCTATATATGCGGGGTGGCCAGTGAACGGTTGTGCAGCGTGAGCAGTCGGTTTTATCAATCAAGAAACTCTCTAGCAGATGCTGCCTGCGTCGGCGTTGAACGGTTGTGCAGCACGATCAGTCGGTTTTTTCAATCAAGAAACTCGCTAGCAGACGCTGCCTGCGTCGGCGTTGCGAGGCGAGAGAGGGGGAAGCGTAGGAGAGAGGGGGAGGGAATGCGCATTGGGGGTGTAAACGCTGAGAGGGGGAGGGAACGCCGCGGGAGCGATGCCTAGAGGAGAGATAGGGGAGGGGACGCGCATGCGCAGTGGGGGGTGTGGTTGCCGCGGGGAGGGATGCCTAGAGGAGAGAGATGGGGAGGGGACGCGCATGCGCAGTGAGGGTGTAGACGCCGCGGGGAGGGATGCCTAGAGGAGAGAGGGGCAGGGGACGCGCATGCGCAATGGGGGGTGTAAACGCCGCTGGAGGGATGCCTAGAGGAGAGAGGGGGGGAGCGTGGGAGAGAGAGGGGGGAGGGGACGCGCATGGGCAATGGGTGTGTAAACGCCGCGGGCCGGGAGGGATACCTAGAGGAGAGGGAGGGGGGAGCGTAGGAGAGGAGGTGCGTGGGGAGGGTTTGCGCACGCAGTAAGGGTGGTCAGGACGCACACCACCACCACCGGACGGACGGACGCCGGATGGACGTGAGCATGACACATTAAAGGCTTTCGCCTTAATAACGTCCCTTATACTTTCCTTGGCGTGATTGTCTGTTAGTTCTCATTAATATTGTGTTTAACAAAGCAAACGAGCCCTTAAATTTACACTTTTTTACTTCATTCATAGCGAGGGTGTCGTTCTGGCAGACTTGATCCCTTCAGGTAGTATGCGAGGGATTATTAGTGAGCTGCCACGCTCGTAATAAGTTCACGTGGCACGTGACGCCAACAGGCAAAAAGTGTTCCACACTCGCCGTAATGGCAACAGGTGGCTCGGACTGACGCTCCCACGTTTAAATGCATATATTGTAACACACAATTCAGGCAGCCTCTGAATAACTATTTATTACGGGGCTAACTTGTGCCCGAAAAGTAAGCGAAAGGTGCTGCAGCGTTCCTCGCAAGAGACCCAAAAAAGAATCAATCCCCGAGAGTTCTCGAGCGACACGTCACTTCTTCTTCATCGCATCACGCGCTGAGAAGGCGCGCGCTGTCACGGCCTTTTCTTGTTGTACCATCGGGCTGTTGTGCTCTTGAAGGGCGCACGAAGCTGCGCGCGTAGTTCGAACATTGTGTCTGTCTTGCGTCATTATTCCTCCTCCAAGAACGCATCGTCCCGATGCGTACGGTGGCAATGTTGGTGACAAGGTCTGATGCGTGATCTTCGTTGGGGAGAGTGGTAGTCGTAGTGATTGGAGTTGTAAAGCACAATGTTCACTTGCCTGTCATAGTATGGCTTCATCCTCACCACATGCACAGTTTCTGTGCGACGTCGGGATCTTGATGAGCTCACTTGTCCTTCCGGTGTAACCTCGTAGTTTAAGGGGCCCTATTCGATGTAGCACTCGGTAGGGGCCAAAATAGCGACGCAGAAGCTTTTCGGAGAGGCCAGACGTCCGTACGGGAGTCCATATCCATACTTTGTCGCCTGGTGCATAATCGACTTCTCTTCGCCGGAGGCTGTACCGGTTGGCATCAATGCGTTGTTGTTTAATGCGATGTCGGGCCAACTGCCGTGCTTCTCCGGCTCTCTGGGTGAACTCGCTAATGTCAGGCTTGTCCTCTTCATTGACACTTACAGGCAGCATTGCATCTAAGGGCGTGGTAACTGTTCGACCATAGACAAGGTGGAATCGCGTCACCTTAGTAGTCTCCTGCAATGCAGTATTATAAGCGAATGTGGCATACGGCAGTATCTTGTCCCACGTACGGTGCTCTAAGTCGACGTAAATGGACAACATATCGGTCAGCGTTCTGTTAAGTCGCTCGGTTAACCCATTTGTTTGAGGGTGGTAGGCAGTCGTTTTTCTGTGGCAGGTATGAGTGAGTCTCATAAGAGACTGCGTCAGATCGGCTGTGAATGCAGTTCCTCGGTCCGTGATAACAACCCTAGGGGCACCGTGTCGTAGCACTATGTTTGTAACAAAGAATTCAGCTACTTCGATGGCTGTTCCCCTGACCAGAGCGGCTGTCTCGGCATATCGGGTTAGATAATCTGTTGCTACTACAATCCATCGCTTGCCGAAGGATGACGTCGGAAATTGGGCCAAGAAAGTCCATTCCTACTTGTTCGAACGGTGCTTCTGGGGGGCTCTATTGGTTGAAGGAGGCCTGCTGGTTTTAATGGGGGCGTTTTGCGTCTTTGGCAATTTCGGCATGTTCTGACATAATGCTGCACAGTTTCCAATAGCTTTGGCCAGTAGTACCTTGGCACGAATACGAACGAGTGTTCTACTCACTCCGAGGTGTCCTGCTGATGGGTCATCGTGACAGGCTTCCAAGATTTCGGATCGCAAGACAGAAGGGACGACGAGTAGGAATTTCTCTGTGCTGTGCTCGAAGTTCCTTTTGTACAGCACGTTGTTTTTCATCACATACGATGACAATCCTCGGGCGAAAACTCGTGGCACATGGACGGATTGCCCTTCTAGATGTCTGATGAGTGGAATCAACTCGCCATCGGATTGTTGATATCTAGCCATGTCCGACGTGGTGATGGCTTCCAAGAAACGGGAAGTCGTCGCCATCTTCCACAGGTGCAGACTCGACCGGTGCCCTTGATAGGCAATCCGCATCACTGTGCTTACGGCCAGACTTGTATACGACCGTTACGTCATATTCTTGTAGCCTCAGACTCCACCTTG
The DNA here is from genome assembly GCA_030522465.1 of Rhipicephalus appendiculatus. Taxonomy (NCBI): domain Eukaryota; kingdom Metazoa; phylum Arthropoda; class Arachnida; order Ixodida; family Ixodidae; genus Rhipicephalus; species Rhipicephalus appendiculatus. The sequence goes on from JALIZH010020207.1 coordinate 46,942, forward strand.
CAAGTCGCCCAGAAGGATCCTTGAGGCTTGCAAGCCAGCACAATGAGTGGTGGTCGCTTACTGCTCGGAATGGTCTACCATGCGAGTATGGTCGGAATTTTCCTATCGCCCATATTACCGCGAGACATTCCTTTTCCGTAGCTGAGTAGTTGGTTTCAGCCCTCGAAAGAGTGCGGCTGGCGTATGAGATTACCCGTTCCTCTCCGTTTTGCCACTGAATGAGGACGGCACCGAGCCCCAAATTGCTTGCGTCCGTGTGAATGTCTGTTGCCGCTTCGTCATCAAAGTGTGCAAGAATCGGGTGGTTTTGAAGTCGTCGTCGTAGCTCGTTGAATGCATGTTTTTCTTCGCTTGCCCAGACGAATGGCACGTCTTCCTTTGTGAGTCGCGTCAGCGGCTCGGCAATCTTCGAAAAATTTTTTACAAAGCGTCTGTAATAGGCGCAAAGTCCTAAAAATCGTCTGACTGCCTTTTTATCCGTTGGCGTAGGAAACTTTTCTACAGCTGCGGTCTTCTCAGGGTCAGGACGGATACCTTCAGAGCTAACCACATGGCCGAGGAAAAGCAGTTCACGAAAGCCGAAATGACACTTCTGTGGCTTTATCGTCAGCCCTGCTGAACTAATAGCTTTGAGTACAGTCCGTAGCCGTTCCACATGCTGATCAAAGGTGGTCGAAAAAATCACATCATCCAGATAAACAAGACAGGACTGCCATTTTAACCCGGACAGCACAGTGTTCCATCATCCGCTGAAACGTGGCAGGTGCGGAACAGAGGCCGAACGGAAGTACCTTGAACTCATAGAGTCCATCTGGGGTGACGAATGCTGTTTTCTCACGATCTCTTTCGTCCACCTCTATCTGCCAGTATCCACTCTTGAGGTCCAGAGAGGAGAATAATTTCGCATCTCGTACTCTGTCAAGGGTGTCATCGATTCGTGGGAGCGGATAGACGTCCCGCTTGGTGACGGCGTTCAACTTCCGGTAGTCTACACAAAAGCGTAAAGTGTGGTCCTTCTTCTTTACTAGCACCACAGGCGAAGCCCACGGGCTGGCCGACGGTTGAATTACGTCGTCTCTAAGCATTTCGTCCACCTGGTTTCTGATTACTTCCCTCTCTCTTGGTGATACTCGGTAGGGATGCTGGCAAATAGGTCTCACAGATTCCTCAACTGTGATGCGGTGTTTGGCGATAGTTGTTCTCTGGACTTTCGATGACGTTGAGAAACCATGAGGCGAATTGTCGTACAAGGTTCTCAATTTGCTGCTTCTGGTTCGTTGATAGTGCTGCCTCAATGTGGATGGATTTCAGTATGGAAGTCTATGCTGTCAGAGTTGAGTGGTGCAGCTTCGGAAGAACTGAAATCCGTGCTCTGAACGTAATCGTTCAGGTGACCAATGACAGTTCCTTTACGCAAGATGTTGCACTTCATTTCCGAAATTCGTCAGAAAGACATTTGCACACCCATCACGCAGCCGAATAATACCTCTTGCCACACAGATCCCTTTCTCGAGTAAGAGCGCGGTGTTGCTCTCTGCCATTCCGTCGTAATCGCTGAATACGTTGCTTCTGACCGCGACAGCGATGCTGGATCTCGGAGGTACCGTTACGTCGTCGTCTACAATCTGGAGCGCGTCGACTCGTTCTTCACACTCAAACGTCGCGATGGCATGCTTCGTTGAGAAGGACACACACGTTTCCTGTAAGTTGATCACTGCACCGTTCGCCTGCAAAAAGTCCATTCCTATAATCACATCTCTTGAGCATTCTGACAGAACCATGAAATTGGCGACGTAGGTGAAGCCACGTATTCCGATTCTAGCAGTACACATGCCGGCCGGGTCGATAAGGTGTCCTCCTGCGGTTCGCACTTGTGGCCCTGTCCAAGGTGTCAGTACTTTCTTCAGTTTTTTCTAGCAAGTCCTCTATTCATGACTGAATGGTCGGCGCCTGTGTCCACCAATTGCAGTAGTTTCGTAGCCGTCTATAAGCACCAAAAAATCGCAAGCAACGTTACCATTTGCGCACGTACTCTCGTGTCCGTCTTCATATTTCGGAATCGGCGCTGGAGGTTCTGCTCTTGCTTCGGCAGCGGCCTCACCTCCACAGGTCGCCGATTCTTGTTTTCCCGAAGCGGGCTTGGGGAACGTCGCCTTGGAGAGTTCGAGGATGGACGTGGGCTTGGTGATCGATACATCAGTGGCGCTGTCGGACCGCGGTTGAATGCTGTTGCGGGGAGTGAGGATCTTGGCGCGTTGACAGATACTCCTTGGATTTCAAACGGGCGTTCTCCGTTCCTTGGGCAAGGAGCGTTTACGGAAAACCCTCGAAGCCCCGCTCTCCCCGGTATTCGCACATCCGGTAAAGATGGCCAGCTTCGCCACAGTAATAGCAAAGCGGGATTCGATCAGGAGTGCGCCATATATCAGCCTTCCTGGAACCTTGTCTCAGGCAGGGGTGGCATGAACCGAGGTTTGGCCAAGTGGGTGGTTGCAGGAACGAAAGCAGGAGCAGGGGTTCCTCTGACGGCCTCGGCATACGAGATTACTGGCTGCACCGGTAACGACGTGTGAGCCTGTGCTTGTGGCTGCTGTCCACGGACTGCCTGTCTTACTTCCTCGCGAACCACTTCCGCCAATGATGCGACCGGTGCCGGGCTGCTGCTAAGCTGTTGCCTTTTGAAGCTCTTCTCGAACCACTGATCGAACCAGCTCTCGCAACACGTCGATGTTATTCCCGAAGACCGCTGACACTGCGTCTACAGATGCGACGTTGACATCGCGGTTGTAGTGCCTCGCTCGCTGTTGGAGGGTCCTTTCCGCTGCTGTTGCCTCGGAGCGGAATTCGGCGACGGTTCTCGGAGGGCTTCGTACCAACCCAGCAAAAATCTCCTGCTTCACGCCGCGCATCAGATGCCGAAGCTTCTTATCCTCGCTCATACTCGGATCGGCACGGCGAAACAAGCGGGACATGTCTTCGACATACATCGCCACGCTCTCGTTGTTTCGCTGATTCCTTGCTTGCAAAGCAGCTTCAGCTCTTTCTCTGCGGTCTGTGTTTGGGTACGTAGCCAGTAGCTCCCGTCGGAAATCGTCCCAGGACCGAATGGTACCTTCATGGTTTTCGAACCACGTTCGTGCACTGTCCTGCAATACGAAATAGACGCGGCGGAGCTTCCGGTCTACGGTCCATCCATTGCAGTCAGCGACACGCTCAAAACCCGTTCAGCCAGTCTTCGGCGTCTTCAAAGGGGTCACCATGGAAAGGTTCGGGCGTCCGCGGCTGTTCAACAACGACGTGGGTCGCGGCCATCTGGTACGTCAGTTCTGTACTGTTACCGGAGACAGCTGACGCTACTCTAGGTTCTGGAACCCGAGGAAATTCGGGAGGCTCACCACGTAGACGGCGGCTGGCGCGCTGGTGGACAGGCGTGAGTTCGTTGGGTTCGAGTCGTCGTGGCTCCGGGCTCCTCTCTCCAACTTGATCAGGGCTGGGGATCATTACCCAGCACCTCCACCAGAATTGTAACACACAATTTAGGCAGCCTCTGAATAACTATTTATTACGGGGCTAACTTGTGCCCGAAAAGTAAGCGAAAGGTGCTTGCAGCGTTCCTCGCAAGAGACCCAAAAAAGAATCAATCCCCGAGAGTTCTCGAGCGACACGTCACTCCTTCTTCATCGCATCACGCGCTGAGAAGGCGCGCGCTGTCACGGCCTTTTTCTTGTACCATCGGGCTGTTGTGCTCTTGAAGGGCGCACGAAGCTGCGCGCGTAGTTCGAACATTGTGTCTGTCTTGCGTCAATATATATGTATATATGCACTATATATAAAGCGGACGGAGGGATGACCGCCCCCGTGGCTCAGTGGTAGAGCATCGCACGCGCTATTCGAAAGGTCGCAGGTTCGGTGCCCTGCTGGTGGCAAGTTATCTTTTCGTCCACTTTCCTTTCTTCACATTTACATTACAATTACTTCTAATAGCATCCCCTATACATTTTCATGGTATCAGTGGCTGTTAGTTATCAGTAATATGCACTTTATGTAACTAAATTAACATTATATGGGGCAACGCTCAAGTAACGTACGGTTATCACCGATACGATACGCAGAGCTTCGCTCACTCGTCATTATTCGCTTCGTGGAGATGCGTGGATTTTTTTTCCTTCCTCGGTCAGCATGCTGGTGTACGCGATTCGGCTAAAGTTTGGCCATTTCGTAGGCTAGGAGTTGGCTTTATTGGCGACTGTTAGTGAGATAAAACACGAAGCCAGAAGCAACAAAGCCAGCAAGCATTTGTAGACGTGCACAAGCAAAAAGTTTGAATTAACGTAGTTTTTTTTTTTTTTTTTTTTTTGCAGCGAGGCCGTTTGAATTAAAGGGGCTTTAAAATACATCGAAGGCATAGCGCGCAAACCAAAAGCTCAAGAACTGTTCGATTCATCAGTTTTCTGCTGTATTTCTTCCGAGATCTCAAAAAACCCTTATGGGGACTGTTTTTGAGTGCAGCTGTAACATGGCTGCGTCATGTTCACTGCACGTACCTTGTTAGCATGTGTGAAGAGGATCGCACAAGGCAAGAACCTAAGAGACACTGAGGAGCCTGTTCAAAGGTCCTGACAGCTTGCTTGAATATTGCCAATTTAAAGAAAAAAATGGAGCTCTGCGAGTTGATATTTTCTTGTTTGGCTGGCTTGAGGCAGCGTCATGCCCTTTCTACTTTTCACTTTCTGCTCTTGTGACTGCTATCTGTGCAGCCCAAGAAGAAGGGGTCAAGTTGATTTGTCCTTCCACAAAATATGTGCAATCCACAAACGTATAGTTTATTCATATTATTCAAATACAATACAACTTACATATCACAGTTTTTGCATCTAGAAACACTATCCTGAATTCACCTTAACCAAATATCAATTCTTATTACATGTCAAACATTTAAGCATGTTTGAAAGGAAGATATGCCCACAACTGTTTGCTGCACTTCAACTTCGGCACTCAAACCAACTGTCCATCGATTGAGTATTTCCGATACACAAAGACCTCTGTGCTTTGCTTGAACTTGGCCTGCTGACCTACCGTGTCAAAGTTGGCAGTCTCTGGAACTTCATCAGATGTCGGTTCTGTATTCAAGCCACACGTTTCTAGAGTCCTCCACCACCGCTACGAAATCAGATTCACGTGGTGGCAATTGGCCGCCATTAGCCGTGACGCAGTTAAGCATATAGCAGTGCTTCCTGCCAAGGAAGTCCTTGAGTGCAATTAGGCTTGCGGGCCGTTATCTTCGTCCACAGCTTTAAAAAAATGCTTCCGACTACAAGGGCGCGAGGCAAGCTTATCACCAAGTACTCCGGAAACACCCTGATTAACTTCCTGAGAATAAAATCCTTGTGACCGCACGGAGCCACTGCGGGGGTAGAGTAATCTCGCGTGCCGCTGTACTCTCTGTTAAAGACGTCCTCCAGGGACACGTTGTCCTCTCTGGCCGACAGGGTTAGAATCAGCCCGTGCTGAGTGTATACGTAACCCGCTGTGCACTGCTTACATCGCAGTATCTCAAATTCTTGTATGCCGAACTTCTTGAAAATCTCTGACGTGTGGGCCAGCATGATCTCGGCCCAGCAATCCGCCCCAGCGCTTTCTACCACATTTTCTAGAGTACTGTTCATTTGTTGCATGATGACAACTGGATTTAAATTGCGGCAGAAGCGGTGGTTCAGTCGCAGTCTCCTGTGGCCAGTGTTCATGGCCTCGTGCAGACATCCCATCATTCTCTTCATCATGACATTCGACGTCGTTCTTGGGTCGTAGGTCGCTGCTTCACTCAGTAACTCCGGGTGCAGGCGACCGAAGACCTCCAGGACGTTTAGGGCGTCTTGCTTGCTGTAATTTCCAAGACGAGCGTTTGCGTTTGCTGCTTGCACTCTTCTTTGGAACTCTCGAAGCCAGTGGTGTGGTGTCACTGGCTCAGGCTGCAAGACTTCGTCAAGCTTGCACGCGTACATCAAGCAATGCGTGGAGCATCAGCCCGTGCTGGGTGTGTATGTAACCCTCTGTGCATTGCTTACATCGCAGCATCTCAAATTCTTGTATGCCGAACTTCTTGAAAATCTCTGACGTGTGGGCCAGCATGATCTCGGCCCAGCAATCCGCCCCAGCGCTTTCTACCACATTTTCTAGAGTACTGTTCATTTGTTGCATGATGACAACTGGATTTAAATTGCGGCAGAAGCGGTGGTTCAGTCGCAGTCTCCTGTGGCCAGTGTTCATGGCCTCGTGCAGACATCCCATCATTCTCTTCATCATGACATTCGACGTCGTTCTTGGGTCGTAGGTCGCTGCTTCACTCAGTAACTCCGGGTGCAGGCGACCGAAGGACCTCCAGGACGTTTAGGGCGTCTTGCTTGCTGTAATTTCCAAGAACGAGCGTTTGCGTTTGCTGCTTGCACTCTTCTTTGGAACTCTCGAAAGCCAGTGGTGTGGTGTCACTGGCTCAGGCTGCAAGACTTCGTCAAGCTTGCACGCGTACATCAAGCAATGCGTGGACAGCGACGCCGGCCCTTTTCGTCGGTCCACCTGCAACAACAGAAATGGTATTGTTAGTATTGCCATTTTTTTTTGTCACAAAATGCAATTTCAGGCAATTCTGGCTCCTCTTATGCAAGTTGAATTAGAACTGACCTATCCAACTTTAATTCGATTTGCGACAAAACATTCAGGAAGTATGAAAACTAGGGGTATGCGAATATTCGAAATTTCGAATTTTGTTTTAATACTGTTTGACATTCGATTCGATTCGCACTGGAATTTTACTATTCAAACTATTCGAACTTCCTGAAGAGAAATACAGTCAATGTCTGATTGGTAGTGGCCCCTTCATATTTTCAGTATGCTTGACCCCATCACATTCTCGTATCGGAACAAAGCTGCCTTTCAGGCACCGCTACGGTCGCAAATGTATTGACTCAAGAAAACGCTGGTTCCAACATGGAGATTATAGATGTGACAGAGGTGGAGGTTCGATTAATGCTGTTTTGGACCTGAAATTTGGGCAGGAAGTCTGAAACATCGGAAGCCGAAGATTTTTAGCATCCAAAATTTTAGATGTTCTTACATACTGACGTCTACGAGGCAGATTCGGAACTCCGGACTCATAGGGAACAGCACACCCTTGTCTGCCACATCAGTTGGGGTGCCACATGTGGTGAAGAGGAGAAAGAAGGTGCGCTCTGGCGTCTGTTGCTGTGTGCGAGATCTGCGTTCCTGTTTGACCGGAACTACTTCGACTGCCAAGTGGTCCCTGCTTTCTCAATAAATTGTGATGTGACATTTGGTGGAGGTTGCTGCAATCCCTGACCGCAACCTGGAACTTCGCAACCGAACATTGCCACCTGCTTCAACCTATGCAATGACCGACACTATCAACAAGCAGCCCGAAACCACCGCGGCTCCCACCTCCAGCGGCGCCATCCAACGGTACCGTGCCCCTCCTATCTTTAGCGGAACCAGTGAGGCTGACGTGGACGATTGGCTTTCCACCTATGAGCGTGTCAGTGAGACCAACAACTCTGGCGCCCTCCCGGGGGGCGCCAAAGGTGCGTCAGGCTGTGTGGGTTGATCGCTCAGAGGAAGCATAGAAAGTTCGCGCACCACTGCCCAAAAGGCCCTGGTTCAACGGACGCGGGCGGCGTTGCTTGCCAATGGCACTCTGGAATAGGGGCTCCACCTAGTACCCCATCACCTCACCTCTCTGTAACCATTTAATGTGTAATAAATGTTTTGATTGCCACCACCACCACCGCCGCTTCTCTCGACCAGCGCACGTCATCTTCATCATCATCAACTTCGTCTTCGTCAGACATCTTTGAATCTGTCGTGGATGCTGATCTGCCATTCCCTTACAGCACGCAAGTCCTTGCGCTTACGCAGAGTTTTCGCTCGTCGTTTGATTGCGACCAGCCGCGCATGGGGCGTACGGCGAAACGTCAGTCTCAGCGTCTACACAGGTTCTCATCCTGAGGCTGCTTCTGGGTTGTTTCTAGGTTGCTTCTAGGGCGTTGCTAGGCTTTAGCTTGGTGGTGCTAGGTTGTTTCTACGTTGATTATCAGCGCAGAGAGGTTCGAGTCAAACCACATAGTCACAAGCACGACACGGATGTCCAAACTCCAGAGACAGAAACGCGCGCTTAAACCAAGCATTCGCATCTGATATGCGGCCTTCCATTGCTTCGGGGTCTTCTCGCAGCTGCAGTTGCCTTTCCCACTCCCTAGTATTCTCTCGTCCTACGTACTTGGGGCCTTCGGCTCGCCGCCGTCGTTTCACAGTCATTTCTTGGGCTAACCGTTGTCTTCTTCATTTTTAGTGGACCAGTGGTGAGTAGTAGTGCGATTTACCCAATTTCTATGGCACATACCCGTTTATGATGATGGCAGTTTTTTTTATAAGGACGCACAGGCACATACCCGTTTTTTAACAGCGAAACTGTTTAAGCTGGCCGTAATTTGTGCGGCCTATCAGAAAACGGGTATGTGCCAGTGCCACAAGTTTTGATGCAGCAGTACCGTTGCCAGTGCAAAAGCGCCTGCATGTGGTTCGTTCCTGTAGGCCTAACCACATGCAGGCGGTGCGCAATGACGGGCAAACACCGGCACGAACTCTTACCAACGCCTAGGCTTCCGCGCCCACCTATCGACGCAAGGTGCGCTCATGCAGATACACCACGACCTACTTCGGACTCCGCCGAAAGTCGGCACTCGCACCCCTGCTGGCTCTCAATCTCCACAAGGACTTCCACTCGGTGCGACACGCGGCCATCGCCTCAAACCTTGCCGCCGCTGACCCGGGCGAGCGGACGTACAACTACACCTGCGACTTCTCTAAGCGCACCGTCCCATTCTTTGGCCGGTGGCTCCGTCTCTAAACGCGCCACAGTGGCAGACAAGGGCATTACTCAAGGAGCAAACCTGTCTGAATTCCTATTTTACCTTGCCATTCGCACGCTCCTTTCGTTAAATGGAGACGCGACGCAGCTGGGCCTTACGTACTCGGAGAGCGAGTCCGACCACTTACTGCTTAATCCTCCCGACCGCCGTAAGAAATCTCCCCGACCGACCATCCACGTCTGCCAACGGTTCAGCATTGCTTAGCCACACCGCGTGTCGACCGCATGCGCATTCTCGGCCTGTTAAATCGAATCAACGCAACATCATCGCGCTAGAATGCCTCACCATCCCCGTTACTGAAACGACCCTCCTCATCGCTCTCGTATCAGCTCCATTGGCGTAAATCTAGAATAATCACAAGAGGGGACACAAATCATGGCGGCCATTTTGTTTTCTAAATATCGGGCTGTATTTTCATTTACACAATAATTAAATCATGCTTTGAAATAAAAATTTAAAAACGAGCATGGGGTCGGACCTCGAGTAATTGCACTGTTCCTATTCAGTCGTCTTTGAACCAGTCGAGTGGCTTTTGCTAAATCTCAAGGGGGGGACATTTGCAAGGGGTCCCCCCCCCCCCAGCCTGAACACAAGGGGGATCCGGACCCCTTTAATATTTCTGTGTGTGTGTGTGTATGTCCCCGTACGTGTGTACGTTCTTGTATATGTGCACTTCGTGCTAACACTGTAAATTATGTAAATTACACGCGCCATTACATCAATTATACATAGTTGCTGACATGTTCACCAAGCCTTGTATATTCTGTATATACATCATCATGTTCTTTGTGTATATTGTGATAAGTATGTGTATGTTAGTGCTGAGTACCATATGTTAGCGACACCCTATGGACTTGGACATTTTTGTTAAAAGGTGTCATGTACATTGTACTTAGTCATTTGTGTATGTTACTGTCCTTGTCGTATAGACACTGTTTCCGTATGCTCGTAGCGTCCCACGATTGAATAAATTTTTTCTAAACACTCGCTAGCAGACGCTGCCTGCGTCGGCGTCGCGAGGCGAGAGAGGGGGGGGGGGCGTAGGAGAGGAGAGGGTGAGGGCGCCCCTAAAATCGGAGAGCAGCTGCACCGCCAACGCCATCTAGCGTACCTTCACGCAACCGCCATATTGTACGCATGTCTATGGGACAGCACCCTCTCGGAAACAAGACGAGAAATGGAATGCGTACAGCGCCATCTAGTATATCGTCACCCAACTGCAGTTTGCATGGATGGATGGATGGATGCTATGAGCGTCCCCTTTATAACCGGGCGGTGACATGTCTGCCACCAGGCTCGAAAAAAAACTTTCCTTTTGTGTTGGCCTAATGCCTTATCTTAAATTAAATCTATGTTATTATAGCAAAGAAAAATATAAATTCACGGTCCATCTCTCTGCCTCTTAAGGCAGAATGACCTTATTTTTCCCATTCTTCATTTTTGTCCTTTATCTCTACTTTCCTGCCACCAATACTCTAACCGTCTCTTACTTATTTCTATCGTGGACGTGTTCAGCTTTCCATTGTTGTCCCTAAAACCCAAAGCTTCATGTAGACTCGTGCCCACACGTATACCTGGGTGGATAACGCCACATTCAATCAGTACATGTTCCATCGTTTCCTTAGTTCGCCCTCAGCATGTACATTGTTCTTCTTCGTTACAGAATCTCGCTTTATAGCTACGCGTTCTAAGGCAACCCGACCTTGCTTCAAACAGTAAAGCGCTTCCCCTTGAATTATCATAAAACCTCTCCCTCCTTATTTCGTTTTTTCCCTTTCGGTAGTCACTGAGAGCCGGCTTCTTTTCCATCGCTGTCATCCAATAAGTCCTCTCCGCCTCTCTGACTTTTCGCTTAATGCTCCTTGTTGCCATGTCGCCCAGACTGCTAGCCGTATATTTACTGGTGAGCCTCCTAGTTCTTTTTCTCCACTGCGTGTCGACGCTTTTTCTATAGACCTTTCTAACGTGGGCGCCGCCATATTGCTTAGCGGGCGCCGCCATCCCTCGTCTGGCAACTCTTCTGGCATGTGCGAAGCTCCACGGTTGCATGGTAGGTATACGTGCGGCCGCAGTTTTAGTCGTTCTTTTTAGTTCTGACGCGGTGAATTTCGATTGAAGTGGTGCAGGTTCTTTAGAGAATTAGTCTGTGAGGCGTTTTGAGTAGGTTTAAGCCGTTGAGAGTCAATTGTATGATTATACGGTGCCGCGAACGAGTTCCACTTGGTGGATGCATTATATTTACAGCACTGACTTTCTGCTCGAAGAACGCGCAATATTTTCAGCTCTTTCCTTTCCAGGAAGAGCAGCAACACTTCGAGGGCACAGTTAATTTTTTTCTCGCGCTGTAGGTATCGGCTTTTCTAACGCGATATGTTTACGCCACGCCGTCGCATCGGCTACCGCTCTTACATGAAGCCGTGTGTTGACGTTTTTGTGGTTGGTTCCATTTCATGGCACGGACGGCTTTGTTGCTGCCTTGAAACTTATCTCGATTGTTTTTTTAACTCAATCCAGATAGCGCTTGATCCCGATCGAAATTGCGCCGTGCGTCTCTGAACAACAGACTATTTACTCTTCGTTTCTTCGTAGGCACCAACTCTTGCTTTACTATTCGTCGCCGTGGTACTTTGACCTGCGATAGATAGAAAAGTTACATGGGGCTGCTTATCGGATAAAAATATTGTCATTGTTGGAATAGCCGTAGGCTACGTACCTTCCGTTCATAGCCGAGCTCGAGCATCGGCGTCGATCGGGGCCATTGCGCTTCATTCGCCAGAAAGGAAGTGTTCTGAACATACCCGAGAACACGCGGAAGGCACAAAGTTTTTCCTATTTAAGCTTGCAAGCCATAAACGCCGCTGCTCCTCATCAACAGGAACACGATTTAACTTGAAGAGTCCGCAGCCGCAAAGACTCCGTGTCTGGTGATGCACTTCGCATTTTTCTCCCGACAGCAGTTTCCTTTTTCTGTAGTTGTTACTACACCCAAAAACAGCACAGTGGTTCCCTGTTGACTTATTACTTGCCGGCATGGCGATGAAAAAGAAAAGAATCCGCAAGTTGACCTACAACACGCAAAAATTCCTCGACAATGGCACACATCCCAGCGTCAACACACGCACTCCAAGCCAGCGAGCACGAGCCAGAAAGGAGGAAAGCGCTGTTGCCAGACCCGTCCTCCTCGCCCGTTAAAAAGGTCTATACAAATACCTGAAAACCTTCCCTGCCCATCTACTCTCCTTCATTTTCCTCAGCCTCTCTTCAAATCTAATTTTGCTCTGAGCTTCCCTCACTTCAAAACCTGTCCATCCCATATCACCCTTTACAGCCTCATTTGTCGTCTTCCCGTGAGCGCCCAACGCGAGGCGTCCCACAGTCCTTTGATTTACATCCATTCCTGATTGCACCTCTGACTTCATGCACACCACTGAGTTCCCAAATGTAAGCCCCGGAACCATCACACCCTTCCACAGCCCTCGAAGCACCTCGTACCTATTGTATCCCCATAACGCTCTGTGCTTCATGATTGCAGCATTCCTCTTTCCCTTTGTTACCGATACTTTCTCTTGTACCTCCATATATCTATCCCCCCTCATTTACCCACACTCCGAGGTACTTGTACTCGCTTACCCTCGGTATTTCTTGGCCCTGTATTAAGACCGCATGGTCTTCGTGATCATTGAATATCATCAATCCACATTTTGTTGCACTAAAACCTAGTCCTAGAGCCTCGCCTTCCCTTCCGCATATATCTGCCAGCCGCTGTATATCATCTTGACTGTCCGCAAATAAGACAATATCGTCAGCGTAAAATAGACCTGGAAGTTTCTGCTCAACCATCGCGCCGGCCTGTTTGTGTGACAAATTAAATCCAATGTTGCTACCTTCTAGCGCTTTTTCCATCCTCACCATGTACAGCATGAATAACAGCGGGGACAAAGGACATCCCTGTCTCAGCCCCTTGCTAATGTCAACGCTGTCCTTGCTGCTTATTCCTTCCCATTCTACACAAACTGTATTTTCTCGGTATATTTCCCTCAAAAGCTGTATACAGTCGTCACCTATGCCCACTTCCTTCATGCATCTCTATGGGACAGCGCCCTCTATTGTACGATAAGGGAACACGACGGGGTACAGAGGACGGTTGACGATCGACGCCCGACGCCGCTCGACAACCGGCCAGGTCTCTCCATAAGAAGCTTCGCCCCTAATATTTGCTTGCCGGACCACACTACGGTCGGCGGCGAGCACGAGTTGAAGCTTTAAACTACCCCTACGCCTCGCGGCCCGATGCGGCCTGCGAAAACGCGGCCCACTACACATTTCAATGGAGTGCGTACTCGCACAGCGTAATAGCCGCTCACACCCCCCTCCATAGGCGTGCGCAGGGTTGTCCATCAGGGGGAGGGGGGCGAAGGTGTCGAAGGTTCGTCGCAGCCCCCTCCCTCTTCTTAGATGACTGGGGGCGGCTGACCCTTCACCCCCCCCCCCCCCCTGCCCTTCGTGCGCCCGCCTACTCCCCTCGACACCAATGCAGTCCTACAAGAAGCTGGCTTCGTCCGTGCCCTCCACTCCGCCGAAGCAGAGGAAGCTTCGGCCATAGCTGCCATAGCACTCGCGGTATCCGCCGGGTTCACCATGATACCGTGATTCTCAGCAACTTGAAAACTGCCGTCTCCCACTGCGCTCGCGATACCGTTGTCACGGAATGCCACTTTTTCGACCCCTCGTCACGCCGATTAACGCGCGCCGCACCCACACCACTGACCGGTGCACCGTCTTGGGCGTCAGGGACTTGTTTTTCGTAGAGCCGCGAAGAGCAACGGAAGGGAGTGTCGCTGCCGAAGTTGTCTCTTTGTTCAATACCGAGTGTGCCCCGAAGTTTTGGCTGCAAGCAGTCTTGGGCAGTAACTAGTTACTAGTAACGCGTTACCGGTAACTAGTTACTTTTTTCAGTAACTTGTAACTGTAACTAGTTACACTTCAGTTGGAGTAACTTGTAACTGTAACACTGTTACTTTTTTACACAGTAACTGTAACGGAAAACACCGTTACAGTTACTCCTGTTCTGGTAACAACTTATCCAACAGAAAAATGCCGATGTTACACGCTTTTCACTTTTTCGAACTTTCTCTTTACCATATCTTCTCCATCTTTCAACTTTCCAATAAGGGCTCCCCTCGCACTTCAGGAGAAGAGGTCGCTAAGAGAAATAACTTCCCCGCAGAAGACCGTGTTCGAAGTTTACTTGTAAACCACATTTCGTAAATCAATCAAGCTGCGACTGAACAGCTTGCTAAGTTCACGACCATTTTTTTGCAGAAGGGGGGGGGGGGGGGAAGAGGGGGGGCATATATACACTCTTTATCACTTTAGCTTCTATCTGTGTTCTTAGTGTGCCGGTGGAGAATTCCTTCGTCCAAGGCGCCGAGCTAATCGTGTTTGACAGGTGGCTAGAAACTAGCAGCGCGATACGGCTGAAAGCCAGACGTGCCGAGACCTTACCGAGAACTAGCAGGTGGCATCCTCAGTATTCACTGGCAAGAAAAAAAAAGAAAAAATGAGTGCACTTCGATCAGTCGATTAGTCACAGACATGTCCTCATAAATGTTCTGTAGGGGGCCGCGGTTGCTGTTGCAAGCCGATGCGTCGTGGCGAATGAACCACGTCTCCAGAAGACTCCCCCACCACCCCTCGCTTTCGTTCATGATTCAGCATTTTCGCATTGTTTAGGTCAAAGCTATGCCCAGTTCAGCAGTGTTCAACAAGCTCCCTTTAAGAACGCGTTGCATGGTTGACTTGAGCAGCCTTTCCTCTCTGCATCGTACTTGTAGATGATCCCGCACTGATCGTCCGCAGGTGTGCGGTATTTCGGCCCCGCGTCTGGGTTTCGAAAACACGTGTCCCGAGGTACAGAGGGGCTCAAAAACGGTTTGTATGATCAGCCATAGGCCTCCACACAAGGAGGGCAGGGAGGGGAGTTACCGCCCTCCAACCCTCCCCCCCCCCACCTTTAAGGGAAGCCTTGCGCACGCTTATGTGCCATGCGGACGCAAAGCTCGCCGAACATGGTCTGATACACCTTGGAGAACATACGGAATAAACTCAATCGACGTCGTCATTGTGCGTTTTTATTAAATACGTTCTTTCATTGTGTATGTAATCAATTCGTTATTTTACACGGTAACGGAAAAGTAACGACGTTACTTTTTAATGGTAACTGTAACTCTAACAAGTTACTTTTGTAAACTCGGTAACTGTAACTGTAACAGAGTTACTTTTTTGGCTTGGGTAACTGTAACTGTAACAGTGTTACTTTTTACTGGTAACGTGCCCATGACTGGCTGCAAGACGCTCGGCATGAGAATGGAGGCAAGATGCGTTCCCACGGAAAGAGCTGCACGTGCACGAGCCGCCTACGCAGTCACCGCAAACAGGTTGTCTATCTTGATTATTGGAGAACCCTCTCCTAATTAAAAAAGGGCGTCGTAAATATTTTGAGGGCGGAGTTTTGCGACAATGGAATGCGCATGATTGGACCCATGTCGATGGTCCCTTTTTCCCCCAGGAAGAGAGTGAGGGGACACGAAGGGGATTGAAGCGCAGGATATCGCCCTGCTAATCAGTCTGGCTGCTTGACAAGCATGGAGTAGAAGTAGATCAACGAGTATCTCTCCTAGAAGTTTTTAGTGTGCGCTTTGTATCGGCTGGCCACCTAAACTTAGCCGTTCGCCTAGTTGAGACACGTCTGCAACGTAGGCATCGGGACTTCAATCTCAGGTTAGCTCAACCTGCCTGAGATCTCCTTCAAGCGCTAACTCCCGGAAACATCGGCGTTGCAACTCGGACCCACCGACATTGGAGTCGTGCCAGATATCTTCGGGACTTCTCGCATCCGATCGTCGTGGACGCAACGCTGCCGGTCATCACACGTATGCTTCACCTGTTTATACCATCGAACTTTCGCGTTTCTTCGGTTTTATTTCATTCCATTGTTAGTTTTAGCGTTAACTGATTTTGTGTAATTTTGTAAGCTCATTGTGTTATTCTATTTGTTTATTGTTAGTTTTTTCTGAAGTGTTGTATTTAGAGCGCTTGTGCCGCAATAGCTCGAGTAAAGCTGTTGTTTTTGTCCAAACACGTCTCCGATCTCTTCACTGTTTCTACTTGCGTACGGAACGACCGAACCCGCTGTCATTCCCGTCGCCGACTTCGCGCTGGCGACGCTTGAGTGATAGCAAAACCGTAACAACCGTTAAGGCGGAACTGCATGGCGCGATTTTCGCGAGCGAAAAACGCGACGAGCGGAGAAGCCCCGCGTTGCCGCGGACGCAAGTGCACCCGCATGGAAAGAAGGCCGCGGCGTTTTCGCACCGCGTTTGCCGGGTTGCTACATTTTCGTCAAAAGCCCACGCCGGGTTCAAAAAGTTCCGTTGAGATGCGCGGAGGTCAACACCGTCCGGAGGCATCGGAAGAAACCAAACACGCGTCTGCACCCTTAACTCCGCTTGTCAGACGAGCGGGCGACGCGTACAGCGAGGCGTGTTTCTTTTCTACTCCGAGTAGGAAGACGCGGCGGCGCCATTTTGCGATCGCGTTCGTCAAAATTACGCCCGCGTCCCTCCGACCACGCGTCAATCGTGCATGCATGATATCGCGCCATTCGGGACGCAACGGCGCAATTTTGCGATGGCATTCGTCGAAACAACGCGCGCGTCCCTCCAAACGCGCGTAAATCACGCCAGAAATCTTTGGTCCCTGGCCTATAACGTGAAGACGAAGACCCACACCCGTCTCTCTCGTTTGGGTCACGGCGCATGCGGGAACCCTGCTCAACGAGGCCGTCCACCGGCGAGCTCGAGCAATTATTCGTCACCCGAGGGCTGGACCGCGCCACGGGGCCCGAGGACTTCGGCGGACCCCTGACCTCCTACCACGAAGTAGGCGAGCATTATCGCCTCGCGCGCCTAAAACCACCGCGGCATCCCAAACTCGTGAAGCCACAAGGTATCGCGTGACGTAGCCGACGTCGCCTCCAAACGCACTCCTTCCCGTGCCCGGTGCAGCTATACGAGCACACTTACCCCGATGCTGCAGCATGCAGAATTTTCTGCTGGCGTTCCCTTGAAAAGGCCTTTTCGAGCAAATTCAAGGGTCGCCTCAATATTGACGTAATTTTAAAATCCCGCCTAATCTGAAGAAATGGAAGAACGCTTGACTCACGCAGTCCTCGGCGATCTCGAACTTCGTCGGCCCGGGCTGACGTTGAGGTGAGGCGGAGGTGAGCACACGGGAGAAACAACGCTGAACGCGACTGGTGACTGCGTTAACACCACGGTGCGTGGTTGAGACTAAGCAAAACACGTGTCTAAGCAAACACGGCGCAGTGCTGCGCAAACATAGCGACGCTCTCCAGCAAACACCTCCGGAGAACAAAGGCTTTTCTTGACGAGCAGAGAGCGATCAAGGGGCTTCAACCGTATTTAAGCAACTGCGCCACGAACTAGCGGTGGTGAAAGGTGGAAGCCGTGAAGCGCAAGCATGGCCTCCGAGATGGCGGGCGCGCGGCAGGTTTCTCTCCGGCCGTCCCAATCGCCGCGCTTCCCAGCTAAATAACGTACATCGCGTCGCGCACCCGGCTGCCGCGAGATGGCGCACTCACTTGGGATTCCGATGGAAAAGAAGCCGGCTCTCAGTGACTACCGAAAGGGAAAGAAACAAAATAAGGAGGGAGAGGTTTTATGATAATTCAAGGGGAAGCGCTTTACTGTTTGAAGCAAGGTCGGGTTGCCTTAGAACGCGTAGCTATAAAGCGAGATTCTGTAACGAAGAACAATGTACATGCTGTGGGGGGAACTAAAGAAACGATGGAACATGTACTGATTGAATGTGGCGATACCCACCCAGATATACGCGTGGGCACGAGTCTACATGAAGCCTTGGGTTTTAGGGACAACAATGGAAAGCTGACCACGTCCGCGATAGAAATAAGTAAGAGACGGTTAGAGTATTGGTGGCAGAGAAGTAGAGATAAAGGACAAAAATGAAGAATGGGGAAAAAATAAGGTCATTCTGCCTTAAGAGGCAGAGAAATGGACCGTGAATTTATATTTTTCTTTGCTATAATAACATAGATTTAATCAATGTAGATAAGGCATTAGGCCAACAAAAAAGAAAGTTTTTTTCGAGCCTGGAGGCAGACATGTCACCGCCCCGTTATAAAGGGGACGCTCATAGCATCCATCCATCCATCCGGCGGCAGCGGAGACCGCGGCAGAAAGCAGAGCCTGGCAGAGCGCACGGGATTACAGCGTGCGCATGTTTTAGATGTGAAGCATCTTATGGCGAAGCTTAATCCGGTGGTGGTGGTGGTGTGCCGGCGTGACCACCCTTACTGCGCATGCGCAAACCCTTTCAAAAAAATGGTAATAGAAAAACCTCCTCTCCCCCTCTCTCTCCTCTAGGCATCCCTCCCCGCGGCAACCACATCCTCACTGCGCATGCGCCTCCCCTCCTCTCTTGCGCTCCCCCTCTCTCCTCAGGCCTCCCTGCCCGCAGCGTCCACACTCCCACTGCGCATGCGCGTCCCCCTCTCTCTCATATCCTACGCTCCCCCTCTCTCCTCTAGGCATCCCTGCCCGCGGCGCCCACACTCCCACTGCGCATGCGCGTCCCCCCCTCTCTCTCCTTTCCAACGCTCCCCCCCCCTCTCTCGCGACGCCGACGCAGGCAGCGTCTGCTAGCGAGTTTCTTGGTTGAAAAAACCGACTGCTCGCGCTGCACAACCGTTCACTGGCCACCCCGTATATATGGCAATGGATCTTGACCTCCAAGGTGGTGCCGGTGGGAGATTTCTCCTGTGCATTGTTGAACAATAAAAATTCGCAGCGTGCGCGTTGACTAAAAGCGGACTGCGGGTCTCTGTGTCTAGTCAGAGTTTTCTGTCTCTCATTGCCCATTAGCAGCGATTGGCATGTTCCAGTAGGAAACACCGCTCCATCACTGCGTGCTTTGCGCCTCCCCAGTTTTCTCTCCTGCGCAACGCTGCGATGAGCGCCAGCGTCAACGCCGCCGCCACTGTAAGCGTTAGCGCCCGCTGCTTCACATCTACACATGGTTCTTTTAGCGGGAGATGGTGTAATTTTTTTTCTTCTTTGTGGTGCCGTAATCTTC
The DNA here is from genome assembly GCA_030522465.1 of Rhipicephalus appendiculatus. Lineage (NCBI taxonomy): Eukaryota > Metazoa > Arthropoda > Arachnida > Ixodida > Ixodidae > Rhipicephalus > Rhipicephalus appendiculatus. The sequence continues at coordinate 66,054 of JALIZH010020207.1, forward strand.
GTGCAGTATTTACTGCAAAGATTCGCTGTGCTTCGTTCTGTGCATAGTTCCTATTTTTAGTTTACATTTCAGTTGTACTTATGGTATTGTATTCATGCAGCACTAGCTGAGCTGTCTTGTGCGAATAATGCTTTTCTTACGTCTTTGCATTTTTTGTTTTATTTAATTTCCTCGCATGAATTGCAGTGCAATGATCGTTGCGCAGTGTTTACCAGCAGCTTTGCGTGCGTGATTTTTTTATGATCTTAGTTTTCGCTTCAGTTTTACGATGTATGTTGACTGCATGAAGGCCACAATCTGCCACTTCACTCTGTACGGATAATGCTTCCTTTATGCCGATGTCACTTTTTTACTTCTTTACGCTGCTGTGACGGCATTCACTTGTTATACAATGCCTGTAAAGCATTCCGTATAGAAGGAAGTACCTGCAAGTTGTTAATAAAGGAAATACAAACAAAGTGTTCCTCATGGAAAATTTGAGTGCTGCTGTACGTGTGTTTTCATTTCGCTATATGTTGTTACACCGAAGGAAAGAATGCACAAAGGAAGCAAGCACCGATACCTGCTTTTTGATGTACTGCTTCCAAACGGACTGCTTCCGTCGCAGGCCTTAAATCTAGCTTACAACATTATCAACATATCTATTGTGGGCTCGGGGCCAGTGGTCGGCCGAAGCCCTCAGAGAACACGTAGGCGACAAGAAAAACGCGTTTAATTTACGAAGGCCCGGCAACGACTGATCGGTCTTTAGCGGCAGGGCGAGCGCGAGCCCCGGGCGTCATCACGCCCAGCCTCATCATCATTCTTTTTTTTTTCTTCTCCTTCGCTAGCGCCTCCATACTATACAGCCCGCAAATTTCGAAGTATGGTAAGTTTCTAGCACATGCAGATCTCTTGCAGAGGCATCGCTTTTCTAAGTGCTCTAATAAAGGCGGCGCAAATATACAGCAAAAAAAAAAAAGCCCATTTGAGAATCGATAGGCCCCAGCATTGACTTGGCCTCTCGTACACCTTGACCAGATATTTCCAAATCAGCGCGAGGTTAATAAAAGCGCAAAACCATTTTTTTCCTCGCCACATGCAAGCTGCGCCAACAGCACGGCAGCTTTTCCGATCCCAAGTAAGTGCGCCGCGGTGCGGAGAAAAGAGCGGGCCACGCCCACCTCGGGAAATACGCTCTCTCCGTGCGATTGGGACGGCCGAAGAAAAACCCGCCGCGCGCCCGCCATCTCGGAGGCCATGGCGCAAGCTGGACTCCGCGATGGGCGCAGGCGGCGCGCTAGAAGAGCGTCACTGATTGGATCAAGGAGATTATACAGGGTGTCCCAGCTATCTTTAGCCAAGGGTTAAAAAATAGAATTATTTGAGGCAGGCGAGTGAACTCAGTTGAATATTGCTTACAGCCATCTTGCGCACTACAGGCAATTTTTTGTTTCGTAATTAACTAATTTGTTAATTAGGATTAATTTACTAACTTCATAAATATTGACTTTACGCAAGAAATGAGAGTTGCATTGTACGAGAGCGTCTTCAGAAACCCCCATTGCATTATTTGCGATAAAGAAAGCTTTATGCGTACCATTTTTTCCGTGCTGCAAAGAAAGCCCGCGAAATACAAAAAATACTATGTGACTAGCGCATTCGCGCGCCGCGACCGTGCTGCTCTCAGCCGTAGTTGGAGCGAACAAAATCAGCTGCGACCACGACCCGCCGGCTGCGCTGCAGCGGTAGGCCAATAAGTTGGCGGTGGTTTCTTGGCCCGTTGCCAGTCAGTTGGCGCGTGACTGTGCAAGTTGTGGCGAGCGCGGGCGAAGAAACTGCCGTAAACTTAACGGCCTACTGCTGCAAAGCAGCCGGCGGTTCGTGGTCGCAGCTGATGTTGTTCGCTCAAACCACTGCTGAGAGCAGCACGGTCGCGGCGCGCGAATGCGCTAGTCACGTGGTACTTTTTGTATTTCGCGGGCTTTCTTTGCAGCACGGAAAAAATGGTATGCGTAAAACTTTATCGCAAATAATGCAATGGGGGGTTTCTGAAGACGCTCATTGCAACTCTCATTTCTTGCGTAAAGTCAATATTTATCAAGTTAGTAAATTAATATAATTAACAAATTAGTTAATTGCGAAACAAAAAATTGCCTGAAGTGCGCAAGATGGCTGTAAGCAATATTCAACTGATTTCACTCGCCTGTCTCCAATATAGTATTTTTGAACCCTTGGCTAAAGATAGCTGGGACACCCGGTATACTAAGTATTCTGGAGTGGAGGCGGCACTCCCGTAACTGAAGCTGGTCGCCGCCATCTTGGAAGAGGAAAGAAGCGGAAGGAGACGACAAAGTGCGCTTCGTTACGCAGCCCTCTGTAAAACAGTGAAGCGTCTTAGAAGGCCGTGGTGACCTCGTGCGTCGCTTGTACCTGCACGAGTCGCATTAAGACGCCTGGGATGACATATCACGTGTAAGTGTGCTCACTTCGTTCGCCGCCTGTTCACCAGGCATTTTCTTGAATTGGGAACAATTGTATAAGCGTGCGTAGATGTAATACATGCGTACATCTCTATCGAAGTCTATCACCTTAACGCTTTAAATGCTCGTTGAATCGTGGTGGCACGCGGTTTTTAGGTGTGTGCATGATGTACACAGATGAGCGCTAGTTGGGCGCAAATCCGTGTGCCGTCTGGTTGGACGTATTTCAGTGGAAGAGCGCTCTAGTATTGAGAATTGATGTAAGTATGAGGCATGAATACACTTTTGATTCCTAATTTTCTGTCGTTATCTTACAAGACGAGACCGACGGCGTGCACATGCATATTTATCTGGTGCATGGATTCGAATGCGCGTGTTGAGGAATCAGCAAACGTAGTGAACATGGCAGAAGAACCAGGGCCGTACCCAGGAATTTTTTCGGGGGGTGTTTGTGTGTAGAACGGCTAACTTTGGCAACTGGTGGTCGCTGTGAGGGCGTGCAAGTATTTTAGTGTCACCCGCAAAGTTAAAGCATGAAAAAATTTCGGGGGGTGTCAGAACCCTCAACCCCTCCTTAGTTACGGCCCTGAGAAGAACTAACATAGTATGTGCGAGTTATTTGCGGTTATACATGTTAAGTGGTTCAGCGCCAAACGAACGAGGACGAAGAAAAAAGAAGGGACACACAGCAGCGCTCCACATGCGTATGTTTTCCGAAAAACAGCGCGCATAGTTCCGCCCGGGAGCATGCAATTCGAAGAAATGTTTGGAAGAACGCTGCTTCGACAGAACGGGGCAGACAACCAGGCTCTGGCCTATAAGCGTGCCCACAATATTCCTCGCTTTCCCAAATGCTCATCTGCAACAACCTGTTAGTTTCTCCCTCATCATGTAGCTTCAGTAGTAGTAATAGTAGTAGTATTAGTAGTAGTAGTAGTAGTAGTAGTAGTGTTTATTTTAGAAATGACGCTTAATTCTGCAGCCCAATAGGGAGCACGGCGCAGCGTCAGGGAAAGGGGAAATAAAGGGGAAAGCAGAAGAAGAAAAAAAATGCCCCCACCTCCCCGAAGGGAATCGTGAGGAAATGCGAATGCATTCCGCGCGCGCTTCACTCCATTTATATATGGTGGTTGTGGTTCGAAGAAGGAAAAAGGCGCCTAAGTTCTGCAGCCAGGTCGGGAGTACGGCGCAGCGCCTGTTTTTTTTTTATATATATATATATATATATATATATATATATATACGTGCGAGCGAGCGGACGGGAGAGTGGGGCGCAGGGAGGAGAGAGAGCGAACGGCGAGAGAAGGAGCGGCGAAGCACTGCACCTACCCTCTCCTACACTCTCTCGCACCACATGCTCCGGTTGCTAGGGGGCGAGGATAAGCGCGCGCGCCCGCAGCTGTTGCTATGGGAGAGGGAGTGAGAGCGGAGAGATAACACCTGCCGGCGCGCGGACAACGCCGTATGCCTGACATAGCCCGACTAAGAAATGCATTCGCATTTAAAAGATAGAAGAAAGGTAGAAGGATAAGCAGCCGGGTCTCGTCCATTCATGGGGGGAGGCCGATGGGGGAAGTCAGTGTCCAACAAAGTGCGGCCGCGTAACGGTTGGTGGTGATTCTAGTCGGCTCCAGAAACTCCAACAGGCGTGGAGAGCCCTGAGGTTGGGAGGCGTAGGGAACAGGAAATCGTTACGGGCAGAGGCGTAGGCAGAAATTTTCTGCGGGGGGTGCACCTCATTGATCTGAAGTGGGGACCGGGCAGGTAGACGTGGTCGAGTGTCAGTTTGTGCTCTGTATCTCATTGCAGAAAAAATTTTCGGGGGGTCACGGCCTGGTGAGCCACCCCCTGGCTACGCCACTGGTTACGGGAGGTCGCAGGGAGGCCCTGCTGCCTGTAGGCAGTGGTGAGTCTTCAGCGTTCCTGCGCCAACGCTGGGCAAGCACAGAGAAGGTGCTCAAGTGTCTCGGGGTCGCCGCAACGTTCGCAGGCTGGTGAGGGGGGAGCGCCCCTTGGCGTACAAACGCGCCGCTGTCCTCACACAACCCGTGCGGAGGCGAAGGAGAAATTTGGTCGCGAAGACAAAGTGAGAGAGGGGAGAAATCGCGACAAAATAGCACGTAAGACTCCTAAAATCCAGCTGATTTTGCCGGCAAAACCGACACAAAAAAAGAATACGGGCGGCTGCAACACTTTTTCGGATATGTTCAGAACACGGAGGTTCAGAATGAGCGACCATCGTTATATCAACGATCGATTTACCTTGCTTCGATTGAGCGCGCGCTACGCTTGCCATGATAACGCGCCATTCACGTATAGGTTAACGAATGCAGAACACGGTAATCGTTCTCGGAAATAGTTAATTCGGGACTGCTCTACTGGGGGCACGGAGCAAAGGCCTACCGGTGCATGACAGTTGCGCACGATGTTCGGCGCTTCGGTTGCGCCTGTAAATTTGTTGGGAATTCCATTACTCCACCAAAATTAGCGGTGACCGCTTTCAGAACTTTCAAAGCGGCAGTGGGCTTTTCGCAAAGGAGGAGCTCAGGTCTCCCATTTGACCTTATCGTCTGTCTTCTCTAAATTAAGCACTAATTATTTAAATTGCCTTTATTATGGCTGCCATTTTTGACCTACAGTGATCTGTCGACACAAAATGTCGCGTTTCCCATCACTCTGGGGATTTTGAGGCACATTTCTTAAAACACCTAATATACTACATCCCATCTGTTGCAGGACATTTATCGAAACAAGCGCGAAGGCTAGAATGAGTTAATATGTATTGTTTTTTTTTCTTTTTCTTTTTATTTATTTATTTTTATTATTTTTTTTATTTTTTGCGACAGGAAAGCACGTGGCGCCGGTCAAATGTTCACGTGATGGATATGTGTTGATCTAAGGTGAAAAAGTTCGTTTCGTACTAGCTGGTGGTTGCACTTTGAACACTGACGCTGTCACATCACAGAAACCTAGTTTCCATGCAGTAAAACGAATTCGGATTTCACGGGACCGGAAAAACTATCCGAATTAACCGAATGCTGAATTATAGAAAGTATCAAGAAACTAAGTAAATGTCTATTACATTCACACACTTTCCAAGTTTCTTGAGGAATACGTAAATCCAGTAATTATCTTACATAAGAGCAGTGCAAAAGCCGCAATTTTTGGCCATTTGCGACTTCGTTCACAGTGTGAACGCGGCTCAAGACCCCCGCGTCTCAGTCCAAAACGTGCTCTGAACCCACACCTTACTACATACCAACAACGCGATTATAACGGTCATGCCTTTCTAAAATCCCGCGGCCGTTTAGGCTGTTTGCGAACGCTGTTTTTGTTCCTTTGCGTCGCACATTTGCGGCGCTACGCGCTCGGCGCTCTCCGAAAATTGTCCGAATTAACCGAGCTGCGGTCAAATATCACCGAATTAACGAGAGCTTGATATCATTAAGCCATACATATGCGGTTCGGGACAAGACAACACGTTCGAATTATCCGGTTTTCCGAATGAACAAGTGTCCAATTAACGAGCTTTTACTGTCAAATTAAAGTGAGTCAGCAAGCTCGGTATGCGGAGCACTCCTTGAACAAAATCTTTTCCTGAAAGCCTGCAGCATATTGTGGTCTCATGAAGTAATTTGTTTTGTAAATGAAAGACGCAATTGTTCATTGGTGTAACTCTAAAGTGGTTTCTATCTCGTGTTTTCATTATGGGACTGCAAACCGACCAAGGTTGTTTGAAAAATATTGCTGGAGTGGAAATTATTGCGCAAGAGTGAAGCCATTCCATTCAAAAGATGGAGGCTGTAGCCGCCATCTTACTAGGGGCAAGATAAACTGCCGGCGTTCGGCGAAGGAAATGGAGCGTTTTCCTCGCACGCCCAACGAGTATTAAGTTTTAAGGCAGTGATGTTCCGTCCTGGACAGAATTCCCTTTCCGAGGCCCGAAAATTCCCTATTTCCGGCATTTTTCCCCGCATACATCGCCAAAAATCCCCGCATATTTCCCCCTGCACAAAAAAAGTTTATATATATATATATATATATATATATATATCCCTTTATTAAACATAGTATTAATGAGAACTAACAGACAAAGATGCCAAGGAAAGTATAGGGGAAGCTATCAGAAGTAATTGTAATGTAAATGTGAAGAAAGGAAAGTGGACGAAAAGATAACTTGCCACCGGCAGGATCCGAACCTGCGACCTTCGAATAACGCGTCCGATGCTCTACCACTGAGCTACGGTGGCGGTCATCCCTTCGTCCACTTTATAGGGTATATAGGTGTACTTAAACGTGGGAGCGTCTGTCAGCGCCGCCTGTTGCCATTACGGCGAGTGTGGAACACTCTTTTTTTGCCTGTAGGCGTCACGTAGTACGTGATCTTATTACGAGCGGGCAGCTGACTAATAATCCCTCGCATACCACCTGAAGGCATCAAGTCTGCCGCTCCCACGTTTAAGTACACCTATATACCCTATAAAGTGGACGGAGGGATGACCGCCACCGTAGCTCAGTGGTAGAGCATCGGACGCGTTATTCGAAGGTCGCAGGTTCGGATTCTGCCGGTGGCAAGTTATCTTTTCGTCCACTTTCCTTTCTTCACATTTACATTACAATTACTTCTGATAGCTTCCCCTATACTTTCCTTGGCATCTTTGTCTGTTAGTTCTCATTAATACTATGTTTAACAAAGCAAACGAGCCCTTAAGTTTACAATTATTCCCTTTATATGTATATATATTATCCGCTTTTTCGTCCATACCGTCGCATGGTCAGCGCAGCGTAATAAACTCTGCGGTGTTTAGCATTACGTATCTATGCATTTTCTAAATAAACACACACACTGCCGAATACGTACGTATTGATATTGCGCCTCAAATATGCGTAATTTTTGCTATTTGATTGACAATGTTCATAAGTATGAACAGATTCACCAGATCAAGATGGGCGAGCTTTGAGCTCGGGCTTAAACTTTCGCCGGGCAGCTGAATCGCTGGCCACACAAACCAGCAGTCAGTCAAATCAATCATCCCAAGAAAGACTATGGTTTTTAAAAACGAACCTTAGAGGCTGTGGTTTGCTACATGCGCCAGAAACGATTGCGACATGCGAAAGCCTCCTGTCCACAGTCTTTTGATCGTTATAAAAAAAAATTTCGCCTCCCCTCAAAATTCCCTGCAATATCGCGAAGATTCCCTTTTTTCCCTTTCGTCCAAAATGACTGTCGAAAATTCCCTGAAAAAGGGAAAATTCCCTGCACGGAATATCACTGTTTTAAGGTCAGATACTGCTTCAAGTAAGTCTCTGTGTTACTAGACTTCCTTAGTAAGCCTCGACATATTGGGAAATTTTATTCAATATCAAGTCGCCAATACTCATCCCGAGGTGTCACTTTCGTCGCTAACTGCAATCCTTTATTTTATAATCGGTGGCGACGCAGTGTCTCGACTACGCCAGAGATATACAGCACGGCGTCATGGCGTGTCGAGACCAGCTCCTGACTTCATAGGTGCGGCGAAACGTAAAAGCAGAACCACACGCTCATCCACGCATACGTGTATATCTAAAGCACCGCGGCGTAGTTGGCGTAGTTCCTAGATCGACGAACTCTCCGAGCGCGGCACAACGCGCCACCCCGAAAACAAGCGAGAAGACTGACCCATGAGCGAGGAGGACGGTTAGTTCCCTTGACAACGGTTTGCACACGTGACGTATCTCTGCACACGGCCTGCACCTCCCGCGCGTTTGGAGACTAACTGGTTTGCACACGGCACGCATCCCTCTGTGGTTACTCCTTCAACGGTCTATCCGTTCATCGCGCCCGCCTATTGGGCTCCGTTACTCCTCTTTCGGTAATTTTGCCTTAGCATCACCTAGCTAAAGTCTAGCAGCGACATAGACGTCAGACTCTGCCCAGGCGGCGCTGCGAAAAACGCCGCCACCAGCGCTCTCATCGCCGCCCTGGCCATAACTGGGTAGTGCAAAGAGAGCCGTCCGCAAGCGAATGTGCATAGGCCACTATAGAACCCCCCCTCTTTCGCTCGTGTTGAGGGCTGTTTCCTAATAATCAAGGACCTGGAAAGCTTCTTCCGTCAATCCACCCTAGCTTCAGAAAAGTAGGAAGCTCATCAAAGTGAACTGCGGCTACAATGCAAAAGATGTTTCAGTTATTTCGGCGTGCTGCACTCGCAAGCGCAAGCGAGCATCGCATGACATCGAGTTCGAGGCACTCCGACGTGCGTTCTGTAACCCCTATAATTGCGTTAAATTTGGGCATATACATAATGTCAAAGCGATGAAGTACGTACACGAGCAATGTTTCTTACGATCAGTGGTATACAAAGCTCGCTTTATCAGGCACGAATGGTCGCGGCGATTTTCACCTTTGCAGTTGCATTCTCCATCCATCTCTCGCTTCCAGTGCGTCGAACTGTTTTATTACGGATCCTCGAATGTACTTGACGGTTGTCTTCCGTTTGTATATACTGCAAATGGGGATACGTGCGTGTCCACTTTCTCGTTGTACAACGAAAGGCATAACCGTGGCCTCCGAGATAGCTCCGGCAATCGCGGAGACCACGGGCAAGAAAAAAATTACACCATCTCCCGCTAAAGGGAACCATGTGAAGATGTGAAGCAGCGGGCGCTAACGCTTACACTGGCGGCGGCGTTGACGCTGGCGCTCATCGCAGCGTTGCGCAGGAGAGAAAACTGGGGAGGCGCAAAGCAGGCAGTGATGGAGCAGTGTTTCCTACTGGAACATGCCAATCGCTGCTAATGGGCAATGAGAGACAGAAGACTCCGACTGGACACAGAGACCCGCACTCCGCTTTTAGTTAACGCGCACGCTGCGAATTTTTATTGTTCAACAACGCACAGGAGAAATCTCCCTCCGGCACCACCTTGGAGGTCAAGATCCATTGCCATATATACGGGATGGCCAGTGAACGGTTGTGCAGCGCGAGCAGTCGGTTTTTTCAACCAAGAAACTCGCTAGCAGACGCTGCCTGCGTCGGCGTCGCGAGGTGAGAGAGGGGGGGAGCGTAGGAGAGGAGAGAGAGGGGGTGACACGCATGCGCAGTGGGAGTGTGAACGCCGTGGGCAGGGATGCGTAGAGGAGAGAGGGGGGGAGCGTAGGAGAGGAGAGAGAGGGGGGGACGCGCATGCGCAGGGGGAGTTAGACGCCGCGGGCAGGGATGGAGAGAGGGGGGGAGTGTAAGAGGGGAGAGAGGAAGAGAGGCGCATGCGCAGTGAGGGTGTGGTTGCCGCGGGGAGGGATGCCTAGAGGGAGAGAGAGGGGGAGAGGAGGTTTTTTATTTTTTTTAACTGTTTGCGCATGCGCAGTAAGGGTGGGCACGCGGCACACCACCACCACCGGATTAAGCTTCGCCATAAGATGCTTCACATCTAAAAACCTGGCGGTGGTCACGAAGAACATTCTGCGATTTGCTTGTATGACGCACGTGTTAGCATTTGCTAGTTAAAGCCGGAACTCTGAACCTTCAATGCGTACGTGCGCGATGCTGTGTGATGACGACCAGTTCAGATTATGGGTGGTCGCGGAGTGCACGATGTTTATCGCGCGCTTCACCAGTCTGCATTTAACTGCTGCACGGCGCGCACCGCGGTCTCTGCTGAGCTTCATAGTCAAGGTTACCACGGTTCTACGTCAAGGCTACTCAAAACACTAACATGAGACCCACATATTATCACACTTTCCATGCGACCGGCTGTGGAGAACACGAGTAATTCGCTCACCCAACACGTTCGAACGGCCCGTATTGAGAACTCTCGCCGTTCTGCTTCGTGCAACAGCTACGGAAATCGGTAAAACTGAAGCCCTTTACGTCCGCGGCAATTCACAACGCAACAGTAGCGTCGACTGAAGCCTTTCTGGCATTTCTTCGTTGCGCGCAGAGCTGTTGCGTCTGCTCTTGCTTTCGCCGTCGTTTTGGCACGCACTTCATGGCGGTTCGGTTGTGCGTCCGACTAGCGGAGAGAAATTCGTAGCTCTTTTTCTGAGTGTTCAACGCGCCAACACACCAAATATTTAGGTTAATCGTTGTTTCCAACTCGCTAGTTGCACCTGGTTGCACAGCAAACTATGCAAGGGAGCCGGACTTTGCACTACCCAAAAACTGCTCCGACAGGTGGCGCTAAGTGTCTGCAAAACTCCAGAGTCTGACGTCTATAGAAGCAACATAGAAACGCCCCCTCATCAACTAGCTCAGGCCTAGAAACAACCTAAAAGCAACCAATCTTCAGAATCGTCAAGTTTCGCTGTGTCGAGCCTTGTGCGGCTTAGTGCAGGTTTCGCCTAGCTTTTTCCAAGCTTCCGTTTTTCACAACCCCGGACACGCTACCAAATAGAGGTCGAGTACAACGCGGATTCCGAGACCACTGTAACTCTGAGCACATGGCGCTGAAGAGGGAGGTGAAAAGCAAGTTGAAGGACAGCGCCACTAGACGGACCATGAATATTTTGCTAAAGCAGTCAAACTATACAACAGACAAAAAGATCAGTCCAAAACGCGGATCCAGAATGCTCGGCTCGTCATGCAGCTAGGTCATGGTCGGTGGCTATAAAACGTCCTAATGTCATAACAAACATCACCGGAGCCGTGATTGACGTCATGGGGACTTACTCGGAACCGGCAGGCAGCCGAATGTAATCTCAGTCGATTACCCATTACTTTCAGGTGTGAACAAGGACGGCGTGCCGGCAGTGTTGTATGGCCTAGGTTGGAAAAAAAATGTCTGGCGGAGGGTGGGTCATCCGCAGTTAGTCCAGGGCTTGTATGGCAGTCCAGTCCAGTCCAGTCTAAGCTAGCAGGGTGGCACTGGAAAACGCAGTCGTGTTGGCTCATTGGTGTGTAAAAGGTTCCCACCGCTATATGGCGGCAGGTGAACGTGTTGCCCTTGTGGCAAGCGCGCTTGAGGAGGTCAGCGATGATTGAGCACGTACGACATCATATATATATGATATACATGTCAACTCTGCTTGCTTAAATTTTAGATGCGAAGCATCTTATGAACGAGCTCTGTCTGCCGTGGCCAGATGACGATGAAGAATGAGCGCGTTGCAGACCACAAATTCTCTTTCTGCCATGGATGAAAACAATCGTGAACGCGCTCGCCCGCGAAAGGCAAAGCGGCAACGCCGACGACAACGGCAAAAACGCATTGCATATACTGTACACACGCGTTGTCACGCATTTACATGCGCGAGTGGGCAATGTCACGGGTGATTTGCGGCAAGAACGATCCCGAGTGCTTCGCATATTACTCAGGGTACCCTTACGGGGAGATGTGTGCGATTTTTTCTTTGGTCACAAGAAACAATGCCTTCTGGCAATTTCAAATATTGTTAATAACATAGAATATATGAATAAACCCGCGCGCTCGCTTTCCTTCTTCTTCTTCTTTTTTTTTTTTTTTTTGCGCAACTGTTTTTCATCTGTTATGATACGGCCATGTGCAAGACGCGTTTCAACCTTCTTTATGGTTGTTGCCGGTTGTACATGGGGAGCATTCACTTGAAATCAGCGTGCGATTTTGTTGTGTGCTTCGCAGTTTGTGTGTAGT